>WBNO01016564.1:0-10900 GCA_013400575.1 Peucedramus taeniatus
TCATACAACACATCCCTTCAAAATCTTCATGCCCGTGCCCTTGTGCTAGCAATAAAAAATCTACGGCAGCCCTATTTTGTAACACAGCATGGCGCATGCTATCAACATCAGTGGTGAGGTCATCTAGCACTGCGGACATGATGTTAATTTGTTTCCCTGCCCAACATGCCAACTGCCTCAACTGCATGAGGGCCTGTGCTGAGGCTACTCCTGGCACAAAAAATGATGCCAATATAACTGATGGTGGATCCCATCATTGTACTTTATCTCTACATTCAGGCCCAACTGATGCACACTCCGTCTCGGGCATTGGGACTTGTGACCTATGTTAAGCATCTGGTGGATGCTAGGGGCAAATAATGTTAGTTTGTTGAAATAACATGATCCTCCTAATGCTCTCTGGGGCACCGCAGGCCAGGCTCTATCCCCACAAATGAGGAAAACCCCAGGAGGTAGCATTTTAGCTGCACCTTGCTCTGGTGGTGAAGGTCTTACCCAATTACTGCAATAATCTGTGCTACTGCAATACCATGAGGAGTCAGGGGATATCCAAGTGCTATCATTTTTTGGTCATCTCTCTTTTATACCAGACAATTTTGAGCCCATAGAATAATATCCAAAAAATAAGCAGTAATTGCCCAGCATAGAACCCAGGATGTCTAACTCCTGTGGCTCCATGCTGGTGATATTCAATCCCTTGGCAACTGTAAAGGTTTGTGCTCCCAGGGGGTTAATTGGAATCCCAGAAGTTTCACACCAATTTGAAGAGGTTGGTCTGCTCTGAATATTCCACCATTGGATCGTGCACCAACTTGACCAAGCGTCATTCAAATTTTTGTGCACTGTGGCCTTAGTCCAAGGTCCAAATTCTTCCATAGAATCAATGGAACTCCAATTAAACAAGTACAAAAAGGATCAAAAGGCGTAGCTAATGATAAGCAAATTGATTCCTTCCCTGTTTGATTAGCCCATGTAACCCACATGTTAGGTCGTTGATTGATGTTATGCAATCCCTGCATTTTTCCCATTATCATAACAATTATCATCAATATTGTTTGCTGAATTATTGCCATTGTTGCCACCGTTGCTGATCACGTCTACGCTTGAGCCAATATTCTTTGGCCTCGTCTCACTGACTGTCAGGGATATGATGCCGTTGTGGTACTGCTATTCCTCTCCCACACTCTGCAGCTGTAATCTGACTCCATAATATAATTTGATTTGCTACGGCTTGTTTTGCCAGGTGTAATTGAATCCAAAGAAAAACTCACTGATCCTGTGTTTCAATAAGGGCTAAATCCTGGTTAAAATTCCAATGTTGTAAAAATATCCCAGTAAGGGGTTCGGGGGGAGGTTGTCTTCTATGACTAGGTCCTAAAAATACTGCTAGTGTGGGCTCAACATCAAGCGTAACAAGTATACTAAAACATCTATTGCAAGCTAAATTAGTAGAGCTAAATTTTTGTTTTTTCCTGCAAGCTATAAAGACATTATTTTCCTGACGGACTTGTCGCCACCACTTCAGTTTGCATTTAACACACTGGACCTTGATCCATGGTTTGCAAAAATAGCCGTGAACGGGACAAGCTTGTTCAATTTGGTTTAAGACCTGTATTGGAAGTGTTGTTAAGCTGTTGTTACTGGTTACCATTCCCCTAGGTCCAATTAGTTGGCCCGCCTCTGCTAATAGTTGTGGAGAAAAGTCTGATCATTGTTCAGCCATCAGGTGCTGGAGTATTGGGTTCATCTGCGTCTGAAGTTGGTGTTGTCACCGGCGTTCTGCTTCTGGACAAAGCATTAGCTGGCTGGTTTGACTTTAGATAAAGTTTCACCCACTTAGCCGGAATCCAGCAAATTCCTTTATCTGTAAGTAAGCACATGTAACCTCTTCCCATTAATTTCACTGTGGCTGGCCCGTCTCACATCCCCATTTCCGGGCTTTTGAACATGACTTGAATACTGTCAGGCAATTCCTCACTTGGCCTATGTATGAGGGCATGGTGCACAAGAATAGGTGGTTTGTCCCTATCTCCTGTTGTTCTGAGATAATTAAGCACAAAGATAGCCTTAGCTGTCCTTTCTTCTGTGGATAACCCTATCATTCTCCCTTTTTGTTTTTGCAGCATGCCCTTGAACGTCTGATGGGCTCGCTCAATAATTGCCTGACCTGTAGGGTTGTGTGGCATGCCGGTATCATGTTGAATACCCCACAAATTACAGAAACATTGAAACTTTAAAGAACAATAAGCAGGGCCATTATCCATCTTAATGGCTAAGGGGACTCCCAGTACTGCAAAGCAATTGTCCAAATGCTTTTCAACATGAAGTGCTGTCTCACCTGTTAAAGGGGTAACCCACCCAACACAAGAGTAAGTATCAATACAAACATGCATGAAATTCTTCTGGCCAAATTCTGCTACAAGTGTTACATCCATTTGCCATAATTCCAAAGGTTGGCTACCTCTTGGGTTAACACCAGTGCCATCACCAGTGCCATCTCTTTGACAATCTGGGCAGGATTGTACAATGCCAGTGGCATCCATAAGGGGGATACCAAATTGTTTAACCAACATCTTCGTGGATTGATGCAAAAAGGCATGAGAATTTTTTGCTTGTTGAAATTTATCAGAGGATGGCATTGGCCAGACAGTGGCTACCAACCGATCGGCTCGAGCGTTACCTTCAGACAGACCAGGGAGATTGTGATCACTGTGAACATGAGTAATGAAATACTCCTGTCAGCATTGGTTCAAATTTCTAAGTAGTCGGCTTAAAAGCGAATACAAATGTTTGTTTTTAACTTCCTTAACTACCGCCCTTTCGAGGCGTTGTACGCAGCCCACCACGTAAAGTGAATCAGAAACAATGTTAATAGCCTAATCATTCCAATTCTCAAAGGCTCAAATCACAGCCTTTAATTCTAGGGTTTGCAGTGTATCATCGACTTCTCCAGGAATTATATGCTGATTCCATGAACCCTTTTGCTGCCACGTACAAGCAGCCTTGTTTGATCTTTTGCCTGCATCTGTAAAGATTGTTAGTCCAGACATGGGACATTCAGATCTCCAGGGCCTGTCTTCCAGACCCTGCTGCTCTAACAATGACAACACACGATGTTGCAGATAGATATTGTGAACTCTTCCTCCATAATCAGTAAGGGCTATTTGTAAAGGTACAGAATGTCCAATTCCCCATTCCAAATAGCAATTGGCTAACGGTACTATGATCGCAAATGGTTCCTGTCCCCAAATTTCTAGTATCCTCCATCTGCCTTTCATGATTAATTGAGCAGATAGTTCTAGGTGAGTGGTAATGGTTGTAGGCTGTAGCACAGGTAAAAATACCCACTCCAGAATGGTTAGAGGATTAGCCCGAGTCTCTGTCCGTTGACAAATTAATGTGAAAGGATGTTTAGTGTATTGGTCACCCTCCTTGCTATAGTTGATGATCATCAATTGAACTGGAACACCTTCAATCATGCGATGCACATGCGCTATGACAACCTTTGAGGCTATGTGTTCCAAGGCCTGTTGTTGCGTCCTATCGAGTGATCGGCGCTCATCTGCCTGGGATGAGGTACCTAGCAGCTGTATTAAGGGTTCAAGTTCTTCGTTAGTTATTACACAAATAGCTCTAATCAACTGTATATCTCCCACTAATTTCTGAACATCATGCACAGTTTTTATCTCGGTAGTAATGATAATCTTTTGAGGTTTCACTACAGCTTGATCAATGTGCCATCCAAGATACCTCCACGGAGCTGAACGCTGCACCTTTTCAGGGGCAATTTTCAACCCTCTCTGTTCTAAAATAGCTTTCATGCTTGTTAGTATGTTTTTAGAGTCCAATTGCTGTACTGCTACCAAGATGTCATCCATGTAATGATTTATTATACAATTAGGAAATTGCTGTCGGACTGGCTGTAATGCCCAGACTACATAAACCTGGCACATAGTGGGCGAGTTTCTCATCCCTTGTGGCAAAAATACCCATTCATACCTCTTGTAGGGTTCTGCCTTGTTAATAGAGGGGACTGAAAAAGCAAAATGACTAGTATCCTCAGGATGTAAGGGAATAGAGAAAAAACAATCTTTGAGGTCGATAATCAACAAATCCCAAGACTCAAGTAGCATAACAGGGGATGGGAGTCTGGGTTGTAGTGCTCCCATACTCTGCATTACTGCATTGACTGCCTTAAGATCATGCAACAACCTCCATTTCCCATTCTTTTTTGGGATTGTAAAAATAGGCGTGTTCCATGGACCAGTTGATGGTACTATATGACCGGCCTCAAGTTGTTCTTGAACCAACTCTTAAACATTGAGCAGCTTTTCCTTTGACTGCAGCCACTGATCAATCCATATATCGGTATTGGTGGTCCAGCTAATTTTGAGGATTGGCTGCCCCCCAGTGGCCGCTATTGAAAAGGCTGTGTAACAATTGTGGCTTTCAGTTGACTCAATATATCCCTGCCAATAAGCCCTAATAAATTTCCAGGAGTTTGCATGACATAGAGTCGTGTTATCACGTTCATTCCATCTGGGAAAGTAAAGCTAATTACCTCCCTGCTTAATCGAGTTGCTTTGGTTCCACCAATCCCTGCAATTCCCAAAATAGGATTGACCACTGGTCAATTTCTAGGCCATATAGTGCTTGAAATGATCGTTACATCTGCTCCAGTATTGATTGTGAGTCTCTTGGTAATAGAATTACCATTAGGATGTGTCAAAGTTACCTGCTTATCTGGTTTACCCCTCGTAATGTCCACTGCCCAATAAACTTCAGGGTTACCTGTGGAACCAAAACCGCCTGTTCCCCGCTCCTTCAATCCTGTACAGGGAACACAAGACTTAAAAGGGAAAAGTTGAGCAATTCATGATCCTTTAGGGATAGATACAGGAAGGAAAAATTTCCTAACCATAATTTTGATAACCCCTTGATAGTCTGCATCAATAACCCCAGGAATTACATCAAATTCTCTTTTGCTAGCAGATGACCTCCCTAACAGGAAAGTACTAAGCCCACCCCCCAGAGGTCCGTTTACATTAGTCTCTACCAGATGAACTGCAGTCAGTGATGGTAAGGTCTACTGTGGTTTCCATGTCCATTCCGGCACTTCCAGGAGTTGTTGATTGGAGTGAGTAAAGTCCTCCAGAGGGGGTTGAGCCACCCATACAGCCCCCCGAGCTTGTGTCTTCGTGCGTGGGCTTGCACTCTGTGGTCTGTTTCCCTGGAACCTGCACTCTCTCATGTTGTGATTATCCTTCTTGCAGATGGAGCAAAATTTCTTTATTGGTGCAGATCGACATTGACTCTGTATGTGTCCGACCTTCCTGCATCCAAAGCATTTTATTTTCTTCCCTTCCTCCTTCCTCTCTAATTTTGATAGTAGTGACTTCACAGTGCCTTGTACCGCAGCAGCCACATAGGCAGTCTATTGTCTTTCTGTGGTTCTGGTCATTAATTCTGGCATGTCAACAACTTCTGCTCCCTTTTGCAGCGTGCCTAAAATCTGTTGAGTCTTGTCATTAGCGTTGTCAAAGGCAAGCATCTTAAACAGCTTCTGCTTTGGTTCTGGATCCATATCGGGTTGATCATAAATAGCTCTATGCAAGCGATCTATGAATTTCTCAAAGTCCTCATTTCCTCCTTGACCTATCTGTGTAAAAGCCTGAGTATGCAGCCGATCAGGCAATGCAAGGATTGAGTTTTTTGGAAGTTGTTGGCTTAGATGTAAGGCTTCATCGACACTCCTGGCTTGGGCAGTTGCTGTGGACCAGGGGCCTTCTCCTAATAACTGTTGTGCCATGATTCCAAACAACGGGTCCCCCTGAGTCCGAGGTCTTGCTTCTTCCCTTTTACATGCCCCTTCCAATTTTTAAAGAACTGAATCTGCTGATGAGGACGTAAGATTAATCTAACCAAGGTTTGAACATCAGCTGGAATTAAGGTATCTGCTGAAAAAATAAATTGCAGTAATGACTGTGCTAATTGCGACTTCAAGCCGTAATGAGTGACAACGCTTTTCAGTTTTTCTAATATTTTCCAATCAAATGGCTCCCATCCTTGCCCTGTGGCTCAGGTTACCACAGGAAAAGCTTCTATGATACCGGGGGGAAAAGCTCCTTCTATTACTGCTTCAGTTATAACTCCTCTCCACTTCCTCTCTGTGCCGCTTCTATGTCGGGGTCTAGCTCTAACTCCCGATCTTCTGTGGTTGAGGGAGGTATCCGCCTCCCCCTCCGCTCGTGGTTGAGGGGGGTATCCACCTCCTCCTCCGCTCCTCGCTCCTCGAGAGCTCTTTCAGAGCTCAAAATAGCTGTCAGCTCCCTCCTTTCAAAAGAACAGTCCTTGTGGGGAATGACTCAATCACCCTGTTGAATCACTAACTTTTGTGAATTGTCTGCCAAAGCTTTTAAATCCTGCTCTACTGAGGCAGATCCCCAATCGGTTTCTTCTTCAGCCTCCTCTTCAGATAATGGGAGTGCTATTTCTAACACCTCATCTCCATCTGCCCCCTTTTCGTGAATACTTTTATTCTCAGGTCAGCAAGTTAAACCTCCTACGGAGGCAGCTTCCTGATTCTGTTTCTGATCTGAGGGTTTGAGTTTGTTTTTGTTTACTGGGACTGGGGGCTGTGGGCTACGGGAGCTAGAAGTTTAAGGGCCATGCAAAGAAATGTCTAATTTAGTCAAAAATAACTTGCTTGCAGGAAATGCTTGTGGTTCAGCATCTGGACTCCGAGCAAAGGCAGCACAAGCTGCTGCAGCAGCTTTCTTTTCTGCCTTCATCACCCGTTGTTGTTATATGACACAAAATGAATGACACGCACATGCTGAGATGTTTAAGGTAAAAAGGGGGTTGTTTATTTTTCGACTTCGATATTTATAAAATTTTAAAAGTGACTATGGCTTGGAGGATGAAATTACCACCTCTCCAACTACACTGGTTAAACTAACAATCTCTCAATTCTCTCCTCCTCTAGAAAGGAATGTAAAACAATCATCTACATGAAAAGTGTGTGAAAAACTCCATTACAAAAATGTAAACATTAGAAGGCTTAGAAAAACTCTAAAAGAACAGAGTGACAGCCCGTAATACCTGTGTAATGTTTTTCCACAGGCTAGCATATTTTGTTGCTTCTTTAGCCTCACTTCCTCCCAAAGCGATACAGTCCAATATCATGCAGCCCACAGCCTCCCACATAGCCACCTCAAAAGCGACCTGCGCTCCCGGTATGAGGTTTCCTTCCCATGCCCAGTAAATAAGTCCCTTCAGAGTGGAAGCATCATATTTTTGCCCTCTGTTAAAGACAATATGTTGGAGGAGTTTATGGACCCCATCTCCTTCATGGTCTGACACCATCTCCTCCCCAGAAGCTCACCTGACCAGGACAAGATCAATTTGTCTTCACTCGGAGCTCCTTTCTCCCCCTCTACTTCTCGCCAGGGCAGCAAGGATGCTTTCGACCGGCTTCTCCGCTTCCCGAAGGCTGTCACTGATCCTCTGCACAGCAGTGAAGTAGCGGTCTTCGAGTCCCTCATCTGGGCACCAAAAATGCGGAGGATCAGCAATGGGACATCACGCAATGATCAATATGAACAAGTGAAGCCAATTTATTACAAAAAGCAAGCTATATTTATACTGTGTTCTACTGTTCATGCCTCAAGCTAATACATGATTGGTTAAATCCTTCTGTGCACGCATTTTAAGCTTTTCAGTTAATTTTAGTTTTCTTTCTTCATGCGTCTCACTGTGGTTTTCTTGTCTGCCTTTACATCCTGAACTGTCCACTCCTGAGCATGTTCTTCTTCTTTCATGTCCTTCAAGGGCATTGTGACCTTACTCAGTTTCTGTGAAGACTGGATTGTGCACATATATATGTAGGAATGTGCCCCCTGTTGACAGAGGGACCAAATTACCCTGTCTCCTTAAAAAGGAAAAAACCCCAGAAGTTTCTTCCCTCAATTGGCAAAGAAGACACCTCATAGGACCTGGGGGATTTCACCTCAAACTTAAGGATAGCAAATTGGACAGAAGCCAAAAAGTCCCGCCTAAGCAATTTACTAGAAAAAGAAGAGAACAAAGAAACTAATCACTTTTGTGGGGTGTTTTACCAGGGGCAAGAACCTCTTGCACTTGGCTCAGGTTTTCCCTGTAAAGAGCTTTTTTTTTTTGCCTTTTAGTAAACTTTTCAGTTTCCAACACTACCACAGAAGCCATTCTGCTGATTTTATGCCTTCTAAGGTAGCTGAGCTATCTTGGGTGTGATATATTTCTCTGAGAGGTTATAAGACCTGGCTTGAAGAGATCATATATCATATATATATATCCATTGTCCTGCAAAAAACCCTCAACATATGTGGGGCATGCTGATCAGATCCTGGCAGCCCTCACAATCAGGCAGCTTATGGGAACAGGACCGTATACTGATCCTGCTACTCAGGCACGAGACTGCCCAAGAGAAGCCCTTGATGAAGCCTGGGATGCAGCTCGCCAAGCCTTTCTTAAGGTCCCTGATTCAAAAACACCTCAGAAAGCATTCACAACCATTGTCCAGGGGCCTCGGGAGGCCTACATGGAATTTATTGACCACCTTAAGCAAAAACTCGAATGTCAAATAGATAATGCAGACGCTCGTGAAATGCTGCTTTTAAAGCTTGCTGTTGAAAATTCAAACATAGACTGTAAAAAACTCCTTAAGTCCCTGCCTAACCAAAAACCAACTCTTAATGAAATGGTTGAAGTGTGCAATCGCATTGGGACAACAGACCATCAATATAAAGCTATGGCCACAGCTTTTGCAGCCGCCCAAGGTCCCTCTGGAACTTCGGCAGTTTGCTACAGCTGTGGCAAGCCTGCCCACCTTAGGGAAGACAGCTTTGCTGAGAAAGGAGCTAAGTAAAAAAACCCTGATGTATGTCCACGGTGTCGTAAAGGTCATCATTTTGCTAACCAATGTCGCTCTAAGTATGATACTGAAGGTCACCAGATCCAGGGAAACTGGAACCGCAGCGCAGGCCGGCGCCCGGCTCCAACACAAATGCCTCAGCCAACACCAGTGCCTCACCTGCTGCCACAGATGCCAACTCTACAAGCACCGCCATCAAGAATACCCAAAGGAAGATCGCCTCAAGTCTTCACCCGGCAACTGCAGGCAGTGCCAGACTGGACCTGGCAACCTCAATCACAGTAATGTTGCTTGACTCTTCTGTTCATTTATTCCCTACAGGAATCTTTGGCCCACCGGGACCCCAGAAAAGTGCTTTGCTGGGGGGGAGCTTCTCAACTACCCTTTTAAGTCTTTTTGTCTTTTTGTTCTCCCGGGAGTTATAGACTCAGGCTCTGTCGGGGAAATTGAAATCATGGGTTGAACTCTCTTTCCGCCCTGTACTGTCCCTCAAGGTACACGTATCGCACAGTTGATTCCTTTTTCACACAGTTTGTCATCTCCTTTGACAGAATGCAATACCAGGGTAGGAAAATTTGGCTCTACAGGAACCCCACAAATATTATTGGTGCACACAATTTCTGATGAATGTCCCACTTGCAAATGTATCCTGTCATCCCAGGGGGAACAGATAACACTCACTGGCATTTTAGATACTGGTGCAAATGTCACTGTTATCTCTCAAGCCAAGTGGCCCCCCACTTGGCCCCTCACAGAGGTACCCCAAGCTCTCACTGGGATTGGGGGGAGCTGTCGCAGTTACCAAAGTCGCCATCTGATTCAGGTGGTGGGGCCTGAGGGTCACATAGCTTCTGTGAAGCCGTTCCTTCTACCTGTGCCCATGGTATTATGGGGACAAGATGTACTATCTCAATGGGGTCTCAAAATTCAGTCTGATTTTTAATAGGGGCCACTGTGGCACATGACACCCTGAAATTAACCTGGAAAACTGAAACATCCCTCTGGGTGGATCAACGGCCCCTCCCACTACCCAAATTACACGCACTTACTGACCTTGTTCAAGAACAACTTCAAAAGGGACATATAGTCCCCTCTACCAGTCCCTGGAATTTGCCTGTGTTTGTTATTAAAAATCAAACCGGCAAGTGGCGCTTGCTCCAAGACCTCCACAAAATTAATGATGCCATGGAGGATATGGGAGCCCTTCAGCCTCGTTTCCCATCCCCTACCATGATCCCTTGAGATCGGCACTTAACAGTCATTGACTTAAAAGACTGCTTTTTTGACATTCCTCTGCATCCTGATGATGCCCCTAAATTTGCCTTTTCTGTTCCAAGCATTAACATGCAAGCACCCTTGCAAAGATATCGCTGGGTTGTCCTTCCTCAAGGTATGAAATGCAGTCCTACTATTTACCAGTGGTTTACTGCGAGGGTCCTCAGTCCCATTCACCAAAAAAATGCCTGCTGCCTTATTATATCATTAGATAGATGACATTCTTATTGCAGAAAAAAAGTAGGAAGTCATGGAAGAGGCCTTAGCCCTTGTCATTGCTGCTGTAACCCAAGCAGGGCTTTTTCTTTCTTCTGAAAAAATCCAGTGTCAACCTCTTGGAAATACCTTGGCTGGCACATTAGGACCCAGAGTATTTCTCCTCAGCCTTTACAGATTCAAACAAACATTCGTACCTTGCATGATGCTCAAAAGCTTTTGGGTTCAATTAATTGGGTTAGTTCCTTGTTAGGAATACCTAATGCTCGCCTGAACCCTCTGATCTGCTAAAAGGGGAACCAGATCTCCTGTCGCCTTGGCAGCTCACGCCAGAAGCCTGCCAGGCACTGCAATTGGTAACTGATGCTATTTCAAATCGGTAAGTGGCCCAATGGGCCCCTGAGTTGCCCTTTTCCGTAATACTTCTGAATTCAGCTAGGCAGCCCCATGCTTTGATATTTCCGTGGGATCCCAAAGCGCCTGACCCCTTGCTGATCA
>WBNO01016566.1:0-10671 GCA_013400575.1 Peucedramus taeniatus
CCTTATTAAGCAGTTCTTTTTAACCTCCCAAGCAGCACACCAGGAGAACAGTTTTAATCCCTAAATTCTGACTCATTCTATCCCCATTATCACTGGCAGATAGCAAGGAAACAGTGCAAAGATTTTCAATATGAAATACAAAGTTAGAATGGCTTCAATCTGGAAAATTAGATAAGCTCAGTTTCTAAAACAGTTAAAATCACAATAAACAATTTCCTAGAGGCATGACAGCAACTGAAATCCCCAGAGTCGTTATCTTCTTGTGGATATACTTGGACTACACAGGAAGTTATTGGCTGAAGAAAAAAATTCCTCTGTGAAATTATATAGCCTCTGCATTGCAGGAAGTTGTCAGCATTATCAAATTGCTCACTCTGACATGAATAATAAATCTATGATTCCACAAAACAGTTCAGTAATGTCACTTATATTTTTCTGAGTTTTATGAAGAACAGATTCTCTCTTAGTTTGTGTTATGGTGTAAAATACTCAATTTATAAGTTCTTCTATAACAAAACCAAGAGCTCTCATTACTATGTTGAAAGTCATATTGTAAGCAAGGAAATCAGCCAACAGACAGATTGTATAATCCATTTCCTCTGAACACAGGAAACATTATCCCTGTTATGGACATCATTTTGGGATAAGGAGTCTACCTAAGCAGTGTGGTGTGTTTGGGGCACAGCCACCCACAACTCTTCCCTTAATGGGGTCTCAGTCTTCCCCATGACAAAGGAGTCCAGCTTTCCATCCATTTAAAGCAGAACTCATACTGAGTCTTGGGAGCTGTACTAAGCTGGATAGTTTTATTTTAGTCTATTTTTCACATAAGAAACACTTCCATAAAGTTTGTCAAGAAACAGATTGCAAACATGCAAATTAAATCTACCAAATTTCTTGAAGAGCACAGAGAAAGAGAGAACTGATTCTATGGTCCTGACTATTTTCCTTTTTTTTTTTTTTTTTTTTTTTTTTAAATTTTTTATTTTAACCCCAAGGAATTTTTAAAATATGTGACTTTAACCCACAGGAATTTGTAAAATACTTGGAAAAAGAATTATTCTGTATTTGAAAGTTCCATCAAGTGGGAGAAACAGTGAGAAGCCATTAGGTAGCAAAAATCATTTACTCTGTGTATCTACTTGCAATCTCATTGAAAAAAAACCCCAACCAAATCAAAAGCAAACCCTCCTCAGGGACTGATTTTGTGTACACATGCCCTTGAAAAGGCAGGATTTATATCTCATTACACCACTAAGAAGGCTTTCTGAGATTAAAGGAAGATAATCACCTTTCAATTTCTCCTGAAAACAGAAGTCAGGTCTAAAAGCCATATTGACAATGAACCAGACACTCATTCATAGGTAATACAATAAATAACACAGGTAAGGCAGAAGGGAGGTGATGGCCACACACCAGCATCACTTTACTGTTGGGAAAGCCTAAAAAAGCATCTTTACCCATACTGTCTTCCATGTATTTTAATTCAAGAACTACCCTAACAGAAATTGCTGGTGAGTTTTTATATTATGATTTCTACATCCTTTATTCACTTCCTGTAAAATTATTGCCAGTTTCTGACTTTCTTCCAAGCTCCAAATTATTTCAGAATGTGGCAGTACCATTCAGAAAGTGATGTTTCATTTCAAGAGCTCCACATGTGTGCAAGCTCACACAAGATTAGTGGATCCAGCTTTGAATACATTTTTCAAAGTGACACACAAAAGGATCATGTATGGTTCATATGGAAAATGACTGAAAGGTTTTAAGGGCATTAACTTTCCAAAATTTTGGTAAGAAGCAACATTTTTAAAAGATGGTTGCAAGATTCTCAGAGTTGTATGACATTACATCCCCTTATCCCTCCTATTAATCATAACTGGTGTCCAACAGTATTTTTAGAGAGTTATGTGGAAATACAGGCTACTATTGCATGCTAGACCATGTTCTCTTCTCTGTCACAAACTCTCCCTAAATTCCCAGTAGTTTGGGATTTTCTTCAGAAAAACAGCAAAGAAGCTATCATATCACCCAGATTTATCAGACTCCTAGCTGACTATGACAATATCTGTATTACACATGTAAAAGAAACAGGACTAAATCTTATGTTACAAGGGAAAAAGAAAGATGGCATTCTTTTGCTTATGCTACATCCTGCAGACTTCTCCCTGTTCAGTTCTGGAGACAGTGTTTTAAAACTAAACCCCAGAAGGGCTGTCTGGGTTGGAATCAATTGTAGGTATTCTTTGTGCACGATAGAACAGATTTTTTTGTACATTAACATCACTTGTTTTTAACTACTAATAGACACTGACTTCTTAATCCTGGTAGCTGTTATTTATATTAAATTTATAAACTCCTAGTGCTAGCTAAGATGGATCTCCTTTCCAACCTCTGAAGGGTAATTTGGAGCATCATTGAGAGACTAAATAATGACACTAAATACTTGGCCTTTCTAAAAGAGACACACCAAAAGCAGAGAAAAAAAAAAAGTTTAAAATTGCTTAACATCACAAACCTTCTCTGTAAATAATTGAGTGAAGTAGTTTGCTACCCTTTAAGTTGCCCTCCTGTGCCTTGAAACTCCCTTCAAAAATAAAAACACATATTCTGAGCAGAAACAGTTGGCCAAAACACTGTGGAATTTTTTGGGGGGGCAGAAGAGAGGGGAGGGAAGTGCATGTGTGTACACCACAGCAATTCTGGGGGGAGTTGTATTCTTGCTTTAAACTGTGGCATAGTAATTTACTTGCCCATCTGTAAACAAATATCAAAGGACAGGCGAGACAAAGAAACTGAGCAACTTGATTTTATCTGAGGAGTCTGGCTAGTCTTTGAATTAGCAGCCTAATTTATCTGCTAATTCCACTTCTTAATCAAAAAGCTGTCTCGAAGTCACACATTAGCATACATCATCAGTTTGTCAGCTGGAGAACAAAATAATAACAAAATGTAAACCTTGTTTCTCTCAAATCACCAATGTTTACTGAGCATATAAATCAGAAAATATCTTACAATGGTCAGAAATACAAGAGGAAATACTTAATACAGAACAGAGCAAATAACTCAATTCTTGTAGTCACATGAGAAAAAAAAACCCCTATATTCTGTTCAAAGCAAGGTTTTTAATGTTCATATTTTAAAATAGCAAGTTTTGAGAGAAGGGGATATTTTTACATTTGAAACCTATAATAATATTAAATCTGAAAAATACCATAATTAGCTCTGCTTTCTTTAGTACCCATGGTGAGGAACTTGATGGAACTAATCTATATTTCCCTAACTGCTCCAGTTTCATCAAAAAGAGGCACCAAATTCTATGACTGTCCTATTTTTTGTTACTTAAAAAAGAACAACAACAACTAGTAATATCTGTGTTCATCACAGTTTCAAGTTGGATTCAGGAACTGTGAGATGGCCTCTTTGGATGCTCTGCATTATTTATTTGGAAGCCAAGAATAAATCACTCATCTAGGCAAGAGCAGATAATAGAGAGCAATAATGTGTTACTAGATATCCATCATGCTTTAGCACTGCTTTTAGTACCTTAGACACTGACACTTGTTGGCCCATCTTCAATATTTTAATCTCAACATAAATGTACTGGAAAATGAAAGAAACTGAAATGGGCTCTCTTATTATAATATTGTCACCAAGAACATTGATTAAGTGGCCAGGTGAAAGGCTGCTCTGGCACATCCTGTGAAACCAGCTGCAGGTTTTCCAGGAGTACAAACAGCTGCTGTTATCACCTCACCTTATATAATACTTTTGTGTTTGGAAGAACTAAGCCAGGAAAAAACCCCAACTTTAACACACAAGTTGCTATTCATGAAAAATGTTCTCCTTGTCCAAATATATCATCCAACTTCAGCTAATCCTCAGAACTTTAAGCACATTCTCATTTCTCAAGCCATTTCTCTATTTCAACATCTGTCTCAAAAAATTGTTTCAAGGTTTTCTGTCTCATGCTGCTCCTTAAAGGCTGAAGCAGCTACAAAGAGATATTTGCAAGATGTAAATGGCACCAACAGGGAAAATAAGAGTCTTATCCCAGGAATAATTCAAATTGGCTTCCTTGAATGGATGTTAAGTACTAGGGGTACTCTCAAAATATACTTAAAGTCAAAAAAGCTTATGGTCACAGAGTTCAGTTCTAATTTTCCTTACAGCATCCACTCTTAACAGCAAGGTTCCACACACAGTAGATTCCCCCACACTTAGATATATGCTTGAAATTCACATAACAGCTTTGTTCAAGGTTTACTAAAAAAAAAAGTCATGAATGGTCAGGTTAATTTTCAACTTCAAAACCTGAAATGTGTTTCTGATAAATTCATCAAGAATTTCCAATATGCAGACCAGTTTCTTAAAAGTAATATAGCTCCTACAGGGATTAATGATTAGAGTTCTTATCTCAAAATTATTTCTAATAGCCTTGGTTAGCAATTATTGCACTCTGTCAGATCTCCTAAGAAGTCAGCAGTCTTTTGATAGCAGATGGCAAGACACATAATGAATCTGCAGAGATTTTTCAGATTCTTTATATAGTAACCACAATGTCCTTTGTACAGTAAGTGTCATTTCATACTCCTTAAAACTAAAATCAGTTAAACACACACTAGAATTCTGGACACATTACTCAATGTAGTTTTGATATTTAGTGCTAGATGTGCTAAAACTTTCCTTTAGAAGTCCCAATGCCACACTAACTTATCTTAAAGAAAAAAGAACTCAATTGCCATGCATTTTTCCATTTAAAGGATTTTTTGTAAGGCTACAAATGTTTAATTACAACAGAAAAGATGAGGAGCTGACACACCTTGAATAAAGCAAGTAACTTTCTGAGTTAAACAGTTCTGGAAATTGTAGCAGCTGCATATGTGTTGTGAACAGGATACAAACCTAAACTCACACTGAGTTCCAAGAAAGGTTTTGTTTTGGGTAGGTTATGAGTACAAAATTCTAATTGAGCCAGATTGCAAACCTAGCACACAAATGTTGAAATACACAGACTCATATTTAATATATCTTTCCTTTCATTCTTCCCTTCTTTTTACTACATGCACTTATTTATGTTGATGCAAGTGCCCCTCTAAGAAATTTGACTTGGAAAAAAAAAAAAAAGAGGAAAAAGCCCCACTCCTCAATGCCTAAACAAACTATTTAGAATCTGCTTATACTTTACTACCACTCTTCTCAAATACTTTATAGCTTCCATATCCACTAACTTAAAAAAAGTCTTGGTGTGTAATTATTCCTTTATTTGTAGGGCTGCCTAGAACTGCTGCATCTGCAACAGTAAAATCAAGCATATTATGAAAAACATTTTTAAGTTTAACAATTAAATTTTAAAGTTTGACTTTTATCCTTCTAGAACATCACAGATGACCTTTCACGTAATAGAAATAAAAGAACATGAAAAAAATCTTACTTGCCTCCTAACAGTAATTTACTTAATTTATTTCTCTCCTGCCTTTCTACAAGAAAGCAGAAAACTATTACCAGCATAGAATTATAAGCATTGTTTTATCATGACAACATGTGCTTTGTTTGACTTAAGGATCATCAATAACTGAGTTTTGGGAGTACTGAGATCCTCAGCAGAGCTCACTTATTTTTAAATATTCCTATTGTAAAATAGCATTAATCATCTTTTATTAATCTTTTTGCTCTACCTTTAAGCTTTTGCTGCTACCAAAGCATTCTATCATGCTTTGTGATAGGAATCTCTCAGTAGCATGGTTTTTAATCTGTAACCCTAAAAAAACCCCAAAAAACCCCACTACATTCTCTTAACAGGAGTATTAATGAGATGCAGCTATAAACATCCTAAAGACTTTGTCCAAAGTCAGAAAATACAAGACAATTTTTTAGTGGGCATTCCCTGAAGGAATGGATAACATTTCAGTTTGCTACATCATGGACAGTGCAATTCCCATAATAGGCACCTAACAATATTATTGTATCCTTCTGAGGCATTACACAGCATTGTATGTCTCTGAAAATGGGATTTTCCTTTGGGTTTTTGAGTTACATTTATTTCTTTTATTTAGAAATCATAAAAAAAATATATTTGCAAAAGTGACTGTCCCAGTGCCAGCCTAGGAGACACACGGGGAGGCAGCCAGGGGAAGGGATGCTCCCTTTCTCCAGACTCCTCAGGCAGGGCAGCCCCAGAAAGGAAGACACCTCTCCATTCCTCACACTGAAACAGTTAATTTGGGCTGGAAATAGCAGAACACAGGGAGGGAAACGATGTCTCCTATGCTACTATTTCCAAATCACCAGGGAGAGAGAAGTATTTGTACAAAGATAAAACATGTAGTTACCAAACCAGCCTGGTTAACACTCTTTTTGTGCCCTCTACAGCAAAATTGTTGTAGAAAGGAGGTGCCTATGCCTGAGTGGATCAGTGGACCTGCTCACTGAAGCCCAGTGTTTCTAAATTCATTCCTGTCTCTGGGTTTTGTTCCTCCATGTCTCAGTCAATGATTACTTGGCTGTGTTGAGCCTATGGACAATATGAACCATTTTTTGTGGCTAACACAGGATCAAACATTTGCAAGTCTTCAGTACAACTGATACAATGGTTTCTGCAAGAGGGATCAATGACTTTCATCAATATTATTTCTGCAAAATGTTAATGGTATGAATGACATTAAGTCAAATTGATCCAAATAAAAATAAGCACTTGGTATTAATACATTGAGTATATTCAGGCCATATTGCTGCTACAATAAAGGAAAAAGATCAATTCAAGCATTGCCAAATAATAAGTTGCTAACAATCAAATTAACAAAAAACAGATAAGCATGTGTAAGATGCCCTGCTGGGTTGCTTTGGTGAAATTCCACACTGAAAGATTTTTAATCTTATTTTTTCAAAATTTAAGAAATTATTTGAACAAATATAGGAGGACAAATTGAAAAAAAAAACCAAACAAATAACATAGAAAGAGGTGAATAAGTTTTTCCCTCTCCTGCTTTAGTTGTTTTCTGTGTTACTTCTCCCAGTATGATTTAAGCATGAATGTGACCATTGTTATATGACAAAAGCCTAAGGCCCTCAAAGGACTTTTTCTCAATCTATTTTTCTAAAATCAACATCCAAGCTGCTGTAAAGGCATGGCAAGTTTCCAATATGAAGGAATAATATTTTTTCCAACAGGTACAGTCACTCCACAGTTCTTCCTGGTTGGATGCTTCTGCTCATCACTTAGAAAGCTTACAAACAGTTAAAAAGGGATGTGAAATGTAGATTTGTGTCTGCTGCCTGCTCCAAAATCTGAGCTGGGAGGTTCACACATTAAGTTGCTCTTGTGACTCAAAGTAGGAGTCAGGAGATCTTGCTGCTCTTGCAAGAAACAAACCTTGAGCTACAGTGAATCTTCTCAAATACTTTCTCTATGAGATCACAAAGGTAACGTGACAGATTATCTTCTTAATGCTCCAAATGAGCTCCAGCATTTTCAAATGAGATACTCCATGTGGCTGACAAAGCACTATCATCACAAGGCATTATAAAGTCATCGTTGTTTGTGCTGTACCACAAGATCTCAATAATGAAAAAATAAAGATCTCATTTTTATTATGCTAAAATAAACACTGAAACAAAGTAAATGGCAAGTAGCATGCAATAGTGCATAATTTATCCACAGTTACTTACACTGGGGTTATTATTACATTACCCAAGAGTCTGAAAAAGCACCCACTACAAACATGACATCTACTGTAATTCAGTCAGAATTTCATACTTAAAAGTATCATTTGGGGAGCAGGGAAGAAAGTAAATTAATTTTGAATGCATAAATATTCCTAGAAAATGCTGTTATTTCACATAGCACCTCTGTTTTCCTAGGCTTATGTATAGAATTGTGACATTACACATTCAATATTTTTGCTGCAGAAGTACACTACATTAGCATAACCAATCTCAAGCTAACAAAAAAAAAAAAACCCAAACCACCAAAATTATTAAAAAAAGAAAAGGAAGGAAAGCATACCACCAGGAAAGAATAAAAAGAAAACGACATATTACTATGGTCTGAATAATGTCACATTCCATTATTGATTAAAATGATTTTACCATGACATTTCATTCATCAGATTCCATTTCTCATTACACACAAACCCTTAATATTTATCAAGTTACACAAGGCTTTTCTTCTCATCAAGCAATGCATTTCCTCTCCCCCCTTTAAAACTAGGTTATATTATGTTGAAGGGTCTACACTGTCTTTGAACTCTCTCCTTCTCACACTTGACCTCACTACCATCACTTTTTATCTCATTATAGTGAATGTTATTAAGTATTTATGTCTAACAAGGTGATTTCGATAGTTCATCCTTTTTAAACAATCCTGTGATCATTTTCTGTTAGCAGGAAATAAAGACATTTCATTAAATCAAGATCTATCTGCTACCACTCAGAATTAATATTCTTCCTAGTCAGGACATTTAAGACCTTCACAATACACAACTGCAATGCACTTTTGATGGTTAAAGACGGAATTGTCCAATCCTCAGACATCCAGCATGCACATTAATTTCAAAGAGTGATTTTAGATTTTTACAGAATGCAGGCTCAACACATTCCTTAAAGGAACAGGTTCACCCTGGAATGCATTATACTGTTATTATGATGCCTAGGGAAAACAAAGAAAACTGCAGGTGCATAAAAAGTTTGCTCTAGATTAAACAAGTCTTTGTAATCACCCTTTTAAAATCTATTACACTGACTACATATTAATGCTCATTATGTCTGGAAAAATATGTGAAACTAATTAAAAAAGAGATTACCCTGGCAAAAAATGGTGGTATGTAAAAAGTGATTCTGCATTCTCTATTAGTAAACCTTCCCCAAAAACTCATAGTGAAAGTATGGACAATACAAGTAAAAGCATGTAAAACTTAGCTTTGAGATATTGCAGCTCATGATAAAGCTCATATTCATTTCATTAACTTTTTGAACAAATATCATAGGATTAGCAATAAAACCATTTCACCTTATGGAGGTTATCTAGAAGACAAAGTGCCACCTATTCTTATACTAAACACAGTCTTGCTTTATCTCAGCATTATTATACACATCACTGGACTTTATCACTACAAACCAGTTGTGTTTGCAGAACTTCATCAAAAAACCTTCACTTTTTCTTTTCCTAAATAGACTGACAGGCTTATGATCCCCTCAATCTTAATCCTTTAAACAATTCACAGCTTGGAAATACTCCAATCAAACACAATATACTGACAGGTAGAAAATCTATTGACCAAAGCAAAACAAACAACAGCACCACTATCCCCCAAACCAAATAAAAATACACCCATATTTCATCTGTATTATTTCAATGATTAACAATCTGAACTTTCAAAAACACCTTTTTATTTTATAAACAATCTTTTCTGTTTCAGAATTTAAAAATTTAAAAAGCTTTGTTTTCTTCTAATATTCGTCCAGCTGTAGCAAAGAACAAAACCAAGTTAAAATATTTATGCTTTTTTATAAACTGCATTTAAAATTTTTTTGAACTGATATATTTTACTGTGTTTGAGACTGAGAAATTAATATTCAACCAATATCAGAAATTCTCATCACAATAAGTCATTTTAGACTTTGGCTTCAGGAACACAAAACAGTTTAAATGGCTTGATCATGTCCCATATAGGCTGAACCTTAAACTTCTAAGTTTCAGTACAGCTGGCCAGTTTCTAAGGTTTCCTCCCCAAAAAAATCATAGATGGAGAATGATGAAGTATAATACAACATACAGCAAGCACATGGCATGTAAGCACATGTAAAAGATATTGCACAAGAATTTGACATTAACAGCTACATTACTTCCACTCCCAAGAACTAAAACAATCACTTGTAGGAAACTGGCCACAGTAAAGCAGTGGTCGATAAAAGCAATCCTGCCAGCTAAATTGTAGCTGAAGTCAGTGGCACAATTATTTTTATTTTTAAAGCAGTGACATACCAGTGAAAACATTCCACTGAAGATGAAGAGTCTGGGAAGTATCTATAAAGCAGATCCATCTGGAAGAGCAGCTGAAATAGTGAACAGAATGAATTTCCCACTTTTAGGTGTCTTGCATAATTTCTTAACCCTTGCCCTTAGATTTCAACAGATCTCTTCTGTCTAAGGCTTTCACTATTTAACTACCAGCCCTAGATTAATACCTGAAAAAGGGGCCCAGTTGTCTGAGCCTCCTTAGACCCTACTTAGATAAATAAAAACGAGCCATTTTTGCCACATACAGTACTTCTGTTCTGCTTAATCTTTACCTTTCTCTTTGGCTGTCTTTTAGATTTCATCTGTTGATATTGCACTTTCTGCCTCCAAAATAGAAATTATTTGTGTGTTGGTGCATATTTATGAGAAATAGCAATGTGTAAGAACTCAAGCTGTGAGGAAGTCTTTACCCTAAGATCCCTGTGGTCCCTCAAAACTCTCCTCAGCTGTTGCAAACCCACAGGAGACCTATTTGTTTATGGAAGTATGCCAGGTGTTTCTCTTTCATAAATATTTAATTAATCAATCTTGTGAGGAAAAAATGCAGCCTGCACAACACTCCCGGTAATGAATATGTGTTAGCTGTCTCGATTTTTTCCCCTCAGAAGCTGATTAGTTATGTCATTTGTAAAAAAAAAAAAAAAAAAAAAAAA
>WBNO01016566.1:10686-46811 GCA_013400575.1 Peucedramus taeniatus
CACAGTGGTTTTGGGGGAGAAGTTTGTACCAAATATGACACAGAAAAAGGGGAATATTAAAATCTGTAGCTGTTCTGTTAGCAGAAAGGGGATGCCACAGGCCAGTGGATTTGAGAATATGTGTTTTCATTTTATCATGATGAAGAGTCAGTTCAAAACAATGCACGAAACCCGCTCACCTGGGTATATCAGGTCACTTTACTGAGTCCTGCTATTATGGGCAGCCAGCCCCTCCTGAGATCTGAGACCCTGTCCCCTCCTTTCACCCATGAGAACCTATGGATCACATCTCAGTGGGACTAAGCAGCACTAAACATGAACTCATTTGTAAAGAAAAAGAAACCATATCTGAGGGAATACTGGACACACTGATCGGCAATTAGATCTCAGTAAGTATAGATTATCAAAGACTTCCAATTTCTTTATATTTTCTAGAAGTACAATTTCAATCATGTGGTTAGGAATATAATACCCTGATGTAGGAAGACAAAGATACCACCAGACCACAATTCTGAGGACCTAAGATTGATGCCTGACTCTGCATGGTAAAAATCTACTTAAATGGCAACAAAGAACTCGCTCTGTCACACATCTGCCATGCTCAGGGTTTGCCTGGGGTTGGGTTTGCCTGGGATTGTGCAGAACTAAAATAAAGCTGAAACAATGTGCTCAAGCTTTAACTACACACAGGACTGAAAAATGAGAAATAGTCAAAAGGAAATTTAAGGTCTGGTGAATGGTAAACAATACAGTGACTATTACAAAGCAAAAGAAATCTCAAATGGTCCTTACTTTGTGTTTTACACTCTTCTTTGGGCCTACTTTCTTCCTGGTAGCACACAATAGCTTTTTATAGATAATAAATATGAAAATAAAAATATAAAATAAATGATTCTTTTGTTTAGGGAAGGTGTGTAGATGAAATTTTAACGGGGGCTTAGTCCTTGGCAATGGCTCAGCACTGGCATCGGGGGTTTGGTACTTTTCTTACTTAGCAATATCACACAGTCAGAGTTTCTTACACTGGGGCTAAAACACAAAAATGACAGCTGAAAACACAGCCACATAGTCAGTGTCACTGGGGCCAGGCTTTTACTTCTACAGAATGTTACTTTGGAATTAATTAAAAAGAAAAAAAAATACACACAAAGAAACAAACAATGAATTTCGGATTTTGCAAAAGGAAGTATTTTAGCTGATCATCTAATAAGGCCATATTTTTATACCAATTCTCACAGAAGTAAGATTATTGTGACAAAAGAGCTCTAAACTAAAGAAGTTTTAATTCCTGTACTTAGACATTTACTTATAAACACGAGGTTTTACTGATAACATTATTAATGCTATTTATCTATTCTTAAAAATATTTTAAGATCTGTAGTGGATACTGAACTACTCCTGTCTGGCAACAATATATTTCAGCATTGCTGCATATTTTCAGACATGGCTCAAGATACAGTATTAATCTGGCTCATGCTTAGGCTATTCTACTTGTAATGAATCCAAGAACTTCTTGATTCTGGATAGTTGCACAAAATTTACATCAATTCAGGCTGAGATTTCTCCTCACAACTTTTCATTTACATGAGAAAATAAGAGTAAAATTTTCTATTTTAATTTAAACATGACAAACCAGTCTATGACATTTAGGAGTTCAACATTCATCCCTACAATAGCAGATTTCTCCTTTTCTGGATTCCTTGGTTTTCCACAAATGATTCTTCTCCCATTCTTTGTTTTCTTGGCACATTTCCCCTTCTAAATTGTAAATGAAAGAATACACATTTCTTCTCATTTGCTCTCCACTCAGAGCACACAAAAAGTAAACATATAGAGCCAAAGTTGTACACATGAAAACACAATGTCAGTCATCAAGTACATCTAATTTTAAACAATGAAATATGACTATAAAACCTCTATTTCATAATTCCCTTCTGCTTTATAAAGTCAGAGTCGGTGTATGGTACAAAAATCTGACTTATATGACACAGATACCTATTAAAAAGACACGGTTGGCACTTTAAAGCACACAGTTCATTAGCTGATTTCAGTGTTTCTTCAAGTGATTATTTAAAGGACCATTGAATACTAAATCATGGTGGCAGAATAATATGAAGTAGCATAAAAAGCTTACAACTGGTGACACCTTTTACTTGAAACACTTGACTGTAGAAAATATCTTACTTTTCCCATAAATTTTTCTTGCACCTACATAACTCAAACAGAAATTTAAAAAAAAAAAAACAACAACAACAACAAAAAAACCATAAAATTACCTTGGCATCCCCTTCTACAAGCCCTTTTTCATTTAAAGGTATATTTTACATTTAGACCCTTGTACTTTGTGCAAAATATAAACAAATTAAATTTGTAGAGAGAAACTGTTTCACAGTAATGAAAGGAGAAATTTTAAATGAAAGCAGAAATCATAAATGAGACATCATCTTAAAAAATAAAAAGGCATCCCCTTCCCAAATGCCAATATGTAGAGCTCTATGGCACTGATATTATCTAAACTGATAGGTTCTCTTTAGGTTATCATGTTTCTAAGGTTTTGTGAGAGATATTGGTTGAGACATTCTTGAAGAACTGCCCCAGAAACCTGAAACTTCCTTATTGTTTGTGTATCTGTGCTACAAACCACCATTCACTAGATTCCTCCCCCCTGCATCTCTTCCAGAATATATCTGGAGTACAGTCTAGGCTAAACACAAAGGCTGACAGGCTTTTCCAGTGGCAGACAAAGCAGTACTCAGCACTGAGTGAATTCACAGACCAAAAGGGTACCTGTAGTGCTACAAACCTTCTTGGGCATTGTCAGCCTTACCAGGAAACCATGGGCATGTTTAGGTTCATGTCTGACCATGTTAACTGGAAGGAGTCACTTAAGAATAAGAAAGGTTATTTGGTGACATATGGGATCAGTTTCCTTGTTATTCCCTCTTTTACTTTATGCATCTTGACCTTTTCCAGCTATCCCAAGAGGAAACTAATGTGATCTCAAAGAAACATTCAGGCATTGGTATATCATTGCTCTGTAGCTGAACTGCACAAGGATTCAGTTACCATATTTATGTGGCTGGGGTTTCTTAAGGGAACTTCTGTGGCTCAACATGACTTTTGCAGACATTTGTTAATATTGTTAACAGAAATATAGTCTGGGAATGCTATATTAAAATATCAATTCCTTCTCAGAAAAGAATCAGATAAATATCTGTCCAACATTACTACAGCAATAATAATAATCTCAAAGGGTGTAGTTGTGTTATCTAGTTCCCCAGTGGATAAATTGCAAGGTCGGTTTTAGAGAGAAAAACTTATCTGCTACTGAAAAATAACACAGTACTAGTTTTGATGCAGTGTGCCCTAGTATTCTTATGCAATTGAGGTTTTGTTTCCACTTTTATCATTTCAGATAAAACTAAGACTTGACAAAGAAAAAAACACCATCATTGCCAGCAATGACACGCAAGAAAAAAATACATGAAAAAAGGACAGATTGGGAAGGAGATTATAAAAAATAGTGATATGCACAGCAATGCATCCTACACAGACACACACAGAGAACCCCTCAACAAAACAACAAACAAACAACACTAAAAAAAAGAGGAGGTAAATATATAATGAAATATTATGCAGATCTCTCATAAATTTCCTGGTAGATCACACAGCCAGTGGTACCCCAGCTCCAGAAAGTGATGTAGCACCATTCATGAGAGCACCAGCAAATCTCCTTTTCACTGGCAGCAGCAAGCAGTGATCCTGGTGATGCAGTGAGTCAGTGTTGGTGGTTCACTCACTTCAGCCAAGAGCCTGAGGAAGTTGCTCCACCTCCCTGCTTGTCCTGCCTAAATCCTAGTGGAGCTTGCTAGGACCTCTAGGCTTCTTCATAGCTCATTGTTACTCTTACAGAAAGGTAGAGAAAATTTAATGATTGGTGAAAATGCTGGAGGAACTTGACAGGGAGAGAACAGGTTCCCTGTCAGTCATGGTGTGTGGTGACATTCTCCAGTACATGATAGATCAAGTATTCCAAGGAAAGTGCCTTCTTCCTGGCAGGGCACTCTTGATCCCTTTTTTCCTCAGGACACCAACAAACACTCCCACTATTGTCCCTCTTCACCAGAGGTCTAGCTGCTGCTCAGATGCTTTTCTTAGAGAAATGCAAGTTTTTAAGATACATTTTTGACCACATTGATATATATGAACACACTGAGTTCCAAAGCAGCTATTTCTTTGACATTTCTCTCTCTCTCTCTGTTAAATGGGACTGGCATTGCAAATTGATAGAGCCTGGACATGGATAGAGAGAAAGGATGTATTCTGGCAGTCTTACACAGCTCATGTCCTTGACAAAGGGGCTTAACAGTATTTAGAGAAAGGACAGGAAGGGTCACACATAAATTTTGGTACAGACAAGGCCCAGAAGGACCAACAGTTTCTTAGTGGAAAGCTCATGCCAACCAGAATTGAGTAAAGGACTCAGACAAAGCCTTGTCTTTGCTGGAGTCACAACAAAGTAAACTGTCCCCTGGATTAATTTTTCATCAACTATCATTAGACAGCTCAGCACCTGTAGGCTGGCCAGTGTTAGCAAAAAGTCACTTATGCTGCCTGCTTCTAAGGGAAAATCCTGCTACTTGGGCTGTACATAATTCTATAGAGCAGAGAACTTACTTTAAATCTGTTCCTATCATTGTCAGTATCACATTTCCTGCAATATAGTGCATGAGTGAGCAAAACAGAAACTGTGACATTCATAGTTTGGAAGGAAAGACAAACCCTTGGGGATCAGTATATCTGCACTAATGGACCTTACATAGGTGGCTCTGATTCATACCAATCCATTGCTTTATGTCACTCTACACTCAATCTAACAAAAAAAAATTCCTCCATAGTGGTGGAGTACAGAAAGTGGTAAAAACAGAAGAAATGCAGTACAATACAAGAAAGATATAGAGCCATTAGAGAGTATCCAAGGGAGGGCTACAAAGAGGGTGAAGAAACTTGAGGGAAAGCGTGTGAGGTGTGGTTGAACTTGGTCTATTCAGCCTGGAGAAGAAGAGGCTGAGGGGAGACCTCATTTTGGTCTTCAGCATCCTCACAAGGCAAAGTGGAGAGGCAGACACTGATCTCTTCCCTCTGGTGACCAGTGACAGGACCTGAGGGAATGAAGCCCGAAGCTGTGTTGTGAGAGGTTTGGATGTTAGTAAATGGTTCTTGCCCCAGAGTGTGACTGGGCACAGGAACGGGCTCCCCAGGAAATGGTCACATCACCAAACCTGACAGAGCTCAAGAAGTGTTTGGAAAATGCCATCAAACACATGGTGGGATTCTTGGGGTGTCTTGTGCAGGGCCAGGAATTGGATTTTGATGATCCATGTGGATCCCTTTCAACTCAGGATAAGCTATGATACCTTAATTTTCCTCTCAGTGTAACAGACACTGCTAAAAAAAGTCCCATCATACACAAAAAAATGTGGTGTAAAAGAACAATAATGAGCTAGACACTGTGGTCTACATTGTCATTGCTCTTCCTAACAATTAAAAAACCTTATGCTCTAAAATGATTGGTTTCAGAATCAATCCAACCTATTCTCAAATAAGCTTTTCTTTGTAACTGGAACATCAATTTTTTTTTTTTGTTTGTTTGTTTGTTTGTTTGTTTGTTTCATTAGGAAAAGCTGATTCGGTTTTTTTCCCAGAAGTTGATCAAATCTGAGTGGTTCACTTTCCTGGTACAGTTAGAACATTTCAACAAGGCTATAGTAAGAAAGCTAACAAAATATAGTTATAGAATGGATATTTTTTGTAGCTTTGTGAAAGATTAATGATCGTTATAAAAAGCAAAGCTTACTGATCTGTTATATGACAGACAGCAGCAAATAAAAAAGCAGATTCAGGACTATTAACAAGTATAATTATATTCAGTCATTCCTTTTAAAATTGCTTAAAGCTCAGCTGGATTTAATATTTCCTTCAATCAACAACATGCAGGATGTGCGGAAGAATAAATTATGATTAAAATACAGGCAATATGAAGCAAGGAGATGTAGACCATTAATTTAATTCATGACATTTTCAACACCACTTTTATGAAAGTCATGGATTTTATTCAAATGGACTTTATAGAGCTTTTGAAGTAAGCAGTCTTTGAAGTTCCTCCTTTATTTGTTGTTACACTTATCATGAAATGTCAAAGAAAAATGGTTTATTACTATCAGAGGTGCTTTATTACTCATTTTAGGGGGATTATCAAAATGAGAATCTCTATCCAAGGACAGATTTATCAGGTCATAAATTTTGCACATTATTTTGATAATAAAAATTGGCATTGTAATTATCCACTTCCCCCAGATACTTCCTCTGGAGGAATAAAAGCTGACAAAAACTCTACCACCTTATGAAAGTTTGACTCAGCCTACACTCATTTTTCCTGCATAATGAGGCAGGAAAATAAATTGTTAAAAATAAATCTTGATATTCATATATTCAGTATCTATGAACTGTTATTATATACGTCTCTGTTATTACATACGTTTCAGCAACTTTAAAGAAACATTTTGAATTCTAATCTTGAATAAAGATTTTTCTTATTTTAATTACTAGGAGAGTTTTGAATTCTTTTTAGAGTATGATAGCTGCGAGTCAATGAGGGTTGATCATAAAAATTAAAAAACTAAAATCTAGATAATGATATCTTTCAGCAAAAAATGATCAATTTCTAGAATGGTTTGAGAAAAGAAATATGGGAAAAAATGAACAAGGATACCACTATTGTCAGAAGGATATTTTATTTCTCACTTTTGCTTCAGTGCCAAATGACAGGGATGTAGAATTCTGTAAATTTCTGTCCAAGGTTGATGCATCACTACTAGGACAGAAAAATAAGGAAGATGTACATGAATTTGCCCGGCATTCTCATTTAGGATTAAAAATTGAATTCTGAAGCACTTAATAGTGTAGAAACAACAACAGAACTCTGCTTCTGAAAGTCTTTTGCCATTCCTGGGTAGGAGCTTGAGTAGGAGAGTTTCAGAAGTGAGAAATAAGTGCAGAGCTTAAAATTTCTTGAAGAAGTAAAGCTTTTAGACATGAAAACTCAAAACATTCAGAAAGCCAGGTCTCTTGAATCCTGTCAAAATTTTGAATCTCAATCCTTAGAAAACTTTGTGGGCAAGAAGAAAAAATATTATGGTCTTTCCAGTCTTTGACAATTCAAGATATTTCTTTAAATAATGGCTCATTGAAAAACTGCTTACATCAGTCACGTTCTTTATAAAGATCCACCACTGATTTCAGTTATTCAAATAAAAACTACATTGCATAAACTGATTTGAGAAAGTAGGTATTTCACTCCTCTACACCAAATGGATGCCAGTCCTTGAGAACAATAGATCCGTGGCCTCTTTTGGCTCTAAATAAAAGAAACATCGAGGAGTTGTTTCTAATTAGGAGATCATACATTAAACGAACTGCTGAAAGTCAGTCTTGCAGATTTACAAGGCCTTTCATACTGAGAATGATGATGAAGGTGCAGAAATGTATGTGTTACAGCAAAGCCAGTCCAGAGTACTTTTCTAAATGGCCAGAAATTAAACCCTCTTGTAGGAAAATATTCTGTCTAGCTTTACCATGGCAATGCAAAAGTCCCAGTGAAATCAAGAGAAATATTTTTGCCGTAGGGTTCTGCATGGAAAAAAACCCTTCAAGTTGCCTTAATTAGATGTTTGAAAAACAAGCACAAGGATGTGTGAGTGAGTGTATATGTATTTTGTGTTATAAAACTCAGATCCTGATTTGAATCAGGGCTTTGATCTCTGTAGTTTCAGATGGTTCATTATAAAGTCATAGTAAAATCTGAGAAGAGATTCTCCAAACCAGGCACGGTATGCAATTTGGGTCCAAATCTATTACCTGCTTTATGTTTAGTGCTGATTTTCAGACAAAGAATTCTCTTCTCACCTCTGCCTGAAATTTCACTGGGTACGGGAAATAGGAAGAAAAGCAAACATCCCAAATGTAAAGTCACAAAGCTCCCAACAGACTTCCAGTTGAAACTTTAGCCAGTGTGTTGGCAAATATTTACTTTTAGCAATATGCAAAAGTGTTAGGTTTTGGTATATGGATTCTGAAACTAAAAATTGACCTGAAATGTGAGTAAATGGAATTTTAGATCATGTTTGTTATCCACTAAATAATTCATTGTTCCATTTTACACATGCAGCCTTTAATTAACTTGCTGACTCAGACGCATGATGCTACTAATCCATTCATTTCCCCAAACCCACTGCAAAGTATAAAACATGTGTGGGCACAAGCAAAAGACTGGGAGATTATTAAGGAGGAATTTTTAATCAGAAAACCTCAGACAGCTGGATCCTCTTCTCCCAGCTATGAAGACCAGATTGAGGACTGATTGATAACACCTGTTAACTACTGTCTTTTTCCTGAAGCTGTTGTCATAAGCCTGTACAACTATTTTTTTTCCTGAAATACTGGTTACAATAGCACAAACCAGTTAATAATAATTCTGAGTAAAGGTTTAAAGTAGCTGCATGTACCAAGCACCCAATTTCTGCCTGACTGGAAAATATATTTAGTAAAATAGCCTTCAATGACAAGCAGAACTTGGATAATTTATACTAAAATACATATATATGTGTTTATATAAACAAATATGTCTGAAGAGGATCCATTCTTCAAACCAATTCTGCCTTAAATATATGCAAAAATATCCTACCTCTTTTCTTAGAACAACATTTAATTACTAAATGTTCTATTTTGTCTTTGCAGATGCCTTTGTACGTTCTTCTTCAGAGAAGAACAGATTTTTTCACCAATGAAATACAAAACAAAAGGATTTCAATAGCATCTAACTATATGATAAGACCACATAAACATGATACACTAAGTGAAGTATTGGGAACTAAAAAAAGAACTATTACAGCAGAATTCCAGTAGCTAATAACTTTCATTTTCTTTGTTTTAGATAGGGTAGTTCACTTTGCTCTGGAGGAGCAAATATGGTGAAAAGAGGAAAAGACCTCTTTTTACCATATTACACAGACTTAAATTTCACTCCAGCCTGTGTTGCCTTTGCAAGGCTTTTAATAGAAAGGTATCAATAACTGTTTTCTGTGGACAAACACCACAGGAGTGAGAGACAGATGTAATTCCTTCATTCTTCTCCCTTGATCCTAGTCTACATAATTAAGTATCAGACTAGATAATCCCTTAGGTCCGTTCATTATTCCAGTCTATTTAATACCAGCATATCACTCTGGGATAGGTTACAGTGCTCTTAAAATGTGTAGGTTAAAAGATTTACAAGGTAACTGAAGTTGTGACCTCCTTCCTGGGGGAAGGGAAGAGGCATTAAAGGAAGGATAATTCAGAGAAATGTGACTTAAATGCAGCACTAGAGCTATAACTCCTCAAGTTATTTAAACCTTTGTCTTTTACCACATAGTCCCTGCTGGGTGAAATCTCCAGTTGGCCTAAAAGACTTAATCACCTCTGGCTGGATGAGTATTAGCAGTTCATTTGCATAAGTACTTGTCATTATCATTAAGTGTGTTTGCTTTCAGATATATTTAAGTCCACATTAACTCCTTCTTGCTTGACATTAGGATCTCTCAAACTGGCAGTAGCTGGCTGCATTGTATTTCCTCTGAACCAGTCTCCTACTTAAGACAGCTGTATTCTTTGAATACTCATCAAAGGGAAACGATTCCATCTACTGCATGAAAAATTTAAGACACATACTTTTGGTAAAAAGTCAAAATGTAGTCACAGACAAATGACAATACAGGCTCTAAAGCATAAAACAGTGTAGAAAATGGGGTAGAGTAACCCAATTACCAGAACACCTCCCACAGGGGCTCAGAAATCTGTACCTGTATTCATACTCTACACACATCACTGCAACAGGCAAAATTTTAAGTATCTGCAACTCAGTGTAAAGCCAAACTCTAGGGTTAAGCATCCAGTCACTGTGTAAGAGATGCAGATTTACCACGGACACTCAGGAAGCTTACACTCCTCTGCCATACATTCTGAGAAAACAGCTGGACAGTTTGCTTCTGTTCTTCACTGTGTTGGCTGCATGCACCCCATTACAGAAAAAAAATTGGAAAGAATTCCTTACTGTGAGAGTGGTGAGGCCCTGGCACAGGTTTCCCAGAGAAGCTGTGGAAGTGCTCAAGGCCAGATTGGATGGAGCTCTGAGCAACTTGGGATAGTGGAAGGTGTCCCTGAGCATGGCAGGGGTTTGAAATAAAATGAAGGTTTTAGGTCCTTCCACCCCAAGCCATTCTTTGATTCTGTGGACACTGTGAGGAGGCGACACCTCAGGAAGAAGAATCAAAGAGCTCTCAGTAGAACCACAGTGCTGCTGTTCGGGGCTGGCAATCCCACCCTTCCTCAAAGTCTGAGCAGCTCTGTGGTAATCCTGGGCATGGACCTTTCCAAGGATCTCTCTCCTTTTGTCCCAGAACATGAAAATTTTGGACTTTCTAAGACAAAGACAACTAGCCTTTGAGATGAGGGCACTGAAGCCCCACAAGACAGGGACAGATTATTTACCTGCTGGTTATAGTAAATAACCAAGAGGAGAAACCTGCCTCTAAAGCCTACTTTATGAACTTCTAGATATTTTAAATTGGTAAAAACAGAAGCAAACTTGAGAACTAGAATGAAATGACGAACCTCTGATGAACACGAAAAATCAAATAAGCTAAAGAATCACATCCCTTTTACTTGGTCTCCTTCAGGGCATATGAGTCCTAAGGGACTGTTTTTCTACTTAAATTCGGAGAGCATCCATCTTGAAAATCTTATTACTCTGAAGAGAGCACATTTTCAGAATGAGACAAGAGTTTTAACTAAAAATAAAACCAAACTTTGGTGTTTCACTGCCTAGGAAAGCAGCCTAACAATTAAGCTACTGATACAGAATTTAAGGACTATGTAAAAGTGGCTTTACTCTAAAAACATTTTAACATGGTTTTAAAACAAAACATTTTAAAAATAAATAGAATAAATATCTTACAAATATTTCTTTTTATAAGAGACTTCTTTCATCTGACATGTTCCAGAAATGTTCAGACTTTACAGACTGGATGGGTATTTAGGTATGAATCTGTGTAGTTTCTGGCTTAGTTTTGCAGAAACAGAGACTGGGTCAGTTCTAAGCCTGTCACATGATATTTAACTTATTAACTGACAAGAACTTAAAAGAAACTTAAAAGAGAACTTCTCAGGAAGATTAGACAGCTCTAAACATTTTGTCTCAACATCTGAGCAGATTTTTTGGACCATAATTTTTACTTCAGATGTCAGACCCCCAGTTCATGTTTCCAAAATAACTGTTCACATCTCCTTCCTCTCCACTGACAATGAACAGATTAATGCAGTCTGTTCTAATGTACACAAAGTAATATTTCAGAACATTTCCTCATACCTCCTTAAGTCAGTGGTAAAAATATTCCTTACTGATTCCTGAAAACCTGGGTTACAAAAACCCCTTCTGCTGCAGTGACAAAACATGTGGTAATGACAGCCTCAGGCTTCCCCATGTAAAAGTTAGGCTACAAACATCTTGAAAACCTTTCTTGCATTTTCATAGCACAAGACTTTAGGCAAAAAGACTAATATAATCTGCTGCTATATCAAACTAACATATTATATATTCAGGTCACATTAATAATTAATTTCTTACATATGGCATAAAATACACATTTTTACATCTATTATTTTTCTTGAGAATAACATGTGTGAATGGTATTTTGCATAAAGCTTTATTTATATTTGTAGTAAACTGCGTATAAACACATGTTTATGCACTCAGAATGAATGTTTTTAATAAAAGTTACTCACTGTCAGGATTCTTAACTCATTGTTTTCTATAATCCCACTATTAGAAGTCTTTTAGGAAAAGAGGAATCAAATCCCTTAATTTGATTCCTTAATAATTCCTTAAAATCCCTTAATAATCTGTTGGGTTTTTTTATTATCTCCTGTGCTGAAACATTCGGAACAGAAATTTAAGTTGGAGGGCAAAGGAAAACAGACTTGTTTAGAAATCTTAAATGGGTAAAGTAAACAAAATGAATACAATTTGGTAGAAATCTATTAAATAGAATTAAAATCTTTTGATTTTTATCAGTGTCTGGGGTGCAACATTGTTTAGCAAGTTTTCTTACTTGTTTCCAAAAGGGATGTGTACAGTCCTCACCTCATGCAATATTTTCCTACAAGCAGAAAGCCTGAATTGCTGCTCACGTTAATGTGCACTAGGTCATGCCTGCTTTCAACAATTCATATTAAATCCACATTATCTCTGCATATACTTGTGATAAGCTTGTAAACCTGCAAACAACATTCATCAGTATATTCACAGCTGAAATTAATTTTGCATCTTTTCTACTAACCCTCTCTTTCAAGGGATTTGTAGAAATAATTTCCTGATAACGTTGAAATGTCACTCATATTTCCAAAATTTTAATGTCAGGCACAGTCACCTCAATTCCTGAAAATATCACAAAATGCATTTTTAAAGCGAACAGGATTGAACATTTATAAATATAACAAGAATATGATGAAAAATAACACAGGGACAAAAAATTGTCAACCCTAACCAACTCTGGCAGCTGAGGTACCATGAATATTCCTACTTCCATTCCTGTTCACAACACAAACAGACCTCTGAACTGAAGCCTGTGAAATAGTGATGCAAGAAGAGAACCTTCTGAAGCATTTCCTACTTAGGGATTGCAAGCAATTTTTCTTTTAAACATTTGTTTCTAAAGCTCTATCTGAGAATGAACAAGGTATGATAGCACAGCATGTCTGCCATTCTCAATATGCTCTAAACTAGTCAAATACATCAAACATAACTGTAAATGTGTGATACATAAAAGATTTCCCATTACAAATAGTTTATTTTCTATTTTAAAATAGAACTACAGTAAATATGAAGAACAAGTTTGTCGAATACAAGTCTATCTGAAAGACAGCACTATATTTGAAACCATGACATTACGGATGGAAGCCAGGTAATTTTTATTTTTTCATAATTTAATTTATTTTATTTTACAGTTAAGAGATTTGGTCCTGGTACCAGTACAGAAACTCCCATTTGGGAGCCAGGCACTTTGCTTGATTGAGACAATTCTTGTTCTACTTTGTGCAGATGAGATTGATAAAAGACAGCAGTAACATTAAAAAAATACATCATCACAAAGGTATTTTTCTTGAAGTTGATAGCACCTCAGCCTACAGCTCCCTATATGCAGGTAAACAGTCTAAAAGACAAAGCAGAAGACAGTGGAATATTACAGTACATTTTTTGCCTTATCTCTATAGTCATTAGGCTAAGTGTCTCGGAAAAAAAAAAAAACTATGAAGTGTATTAATTACCAATAGGTTTCTACCCAGAATGCTTATGCACTTCAGTCTCTTCACATGTTAAGCTCTTCAGGATAATCATTTAAAAAAGCTATTTTCTAGACAACAATACCAAAATAAAAATAAAAACAAAGCACCATTAAGTAAATGGGTTTTTACCTAATGGCAGTTACCTCCAGTGATTAGGTAAACTGTATTAATGCACATCACTCCTTATGTCAATAATTTAATATTCCCCAAAATAACTTACACAAACACAGATAAGGATTTAAGAAAATAGAAAGAGGAATTAATCTAATGCTCTCTGAGTCAATAAAGGAGTCCTATGAAGGCAGTTCCAGTTGTTACTCACAAAACACAAGGGAGATGGGCTGGGGTAGTTGCACATGGATTTCCAAAGGGAGAAGGGAGCTTTAGGTCTCCATAACTGGAAGCACCAAGTACCACAAATCGTAGTGACAACTGCCAAGTTTATGAATTAGGACCTGGAATTAAGTCTCCAAAATTTGGATCTTGTTTCCATTAAATATGAAACGTAGACTCCTAAGTACTGATGATATGCGCCATTAGATACAATGTTTAGATTCATCAATGCTGATGACCTACATGGAATAATTAATGCAGTAAAAAAACAGGTCTGTAAAACTTTCCCCTCTGTATGCAAAAAGTCTCAGAATAAATGAAATTTATACTGTGTTCTCTGTTTTCTGATGCACAGTGTGGCATGACAATGGCTTTTACTTTGTCTTTAAAAGTTCACTCCAAGACAGAGGATGGAGTAATCCTACAGTTGTCAATTACCATAGTTACTGTTTTTCTAAGCTAAAGTGAGAGCTGTATTACAACACATTTACAAAACCATGATACAGTTATCAAGAGAACAATGAACAGAAATGCCATGATGGTAGCTAGTGCAGGACTGGGTAATCTCCTGAAAAAACTGGCTGCTCATGGGTTGGATGGGTGCATTCTTCCCTGGCTAAACACTGGCTGGATGGTGGAGCATAGAGTGCTGGTGAATGGAGTTACATTCACCTGGGATAAGTCAGTCAAGCTGTTCCCCAGGGCTCAGTTTTGGGAATACACTGATTAATAGCTTTATCAACAGTTCAGTGCTCACTCAGTCATTTTGCAGAGAACACCACTTTGGGTGCAAATGTTGATCTGATGGAAGGCAGGAAGGCCCTACAGAGGAATCTGCACAGGCTCGATCCATGGGCTGAGGTTCAACAAGGCCACATGCCTGGTCCTGCACTTGGGTCACCATAACCTCCTGCAGCCCTGCAGGACTGGGGCAGAGTGGCTGCAAAGAGGCCCATCATGAGGAAAGGACCAGGGGGTGCTGGTCAGCAGTGGCTGATCAGGAGCCAGCTGTGCCCAGGTGGCCAAGAAGGGCAATGGCACCTGGCCTGGATCAGCAGTGATGTGGCAGCAGGACCAGGGCAGTGATTGTCCCCTGTGCTGGGCACTGGTGAGGTCACACCTCAATCCTGTGTTCAGATTTGGGCTCCTCACTACAAGAAAGACATTGAGGGTCTGGAGTGTGTCCAGAGGGCAACGGAGCTGGGGAAGGGTCTGGGGAACAAGTCTGATGAGGAGCAGCTGAGGCAGCTGTGGGTGTTTGATCTGAGAAAAGGAGTCTCAGGGGGGACATTACCACTCTCTACAACTCCCTGAATGGAGAGGTTAGTTTGGTGGGGATTGGGCTCTTCTCCTAGGAAACAAGCAATCAAATGAGAGGAAACAGCCTCAAACTGCAACAGAGGATGTTTGGAATGAATATTGGGAAAAAATTCTACATGGAAAATATTGTAAAGCTGGTCCAATGGACAGGCTGCCCAGGAGAGTGGAGTCACCATCTCTGGAGGTATTTAAAATGGATGCAGATGTGACACTGAGGGACACAGTTTAGTTGTGAACTTGGTAGCACTGGGTTTATGATTGGACTTGACCTTAGAAGCATTTCTCAGCCTGAAAGGTCTTATGACTCCATTCTGATCTTCATTCTATTATCATCTAAGGAGAGATCATCTCACAATTCCTGCAAATACTGATTTCTTCTCTTTAATAACTTTCAGAATACTCAAGCTTAAAGTGGAACTTGGGTAGTTTTTGTTGAGAGTCCAATGAGAAAAAGGTATGCACTGATCAATAATATCAGTTTTCAAATTCCGACTCTTTCATTTTGACTCACACCAAAATGTTGTAAATGACTGCACTAGGAAAATACTACTGAAAACCTGTACTTTGCCTTTCTACTTGAAAACTTTTGCAAAAGTGTGCAGTTCCTAGGGTTTCTTTAATTAAAAAGGCTCTATTAATCATACTAACACTACAACCCTCACTTTGCCAGACTCCTGAGTTTCGACAATTAGGTTTAATTGTTCTTCAACAATGTACCTTTTAGTATGCATTAAGGTACAAATACATTTTCTTATGCAGCAGGAACTTTTCCATTGCAATGTCATTAGTTTTTTAAAATTATTATTTAAGGTCATTTAAAAGTCAGTGCAGCCAGAAGGCCACTTTTCATCCCTTTATTTTATGTCTCTGCATCATTTGTAAGTATAAAATAGAGAATTAGTGTATTGTTGCCCAAGCATGATCTAAATGTCTGTTTATTCTTATTCTTTCTTTAAAACAACTTTCTATTGTCTTCCATCCCTAGGCAAGTTCCAAATAATGCATGTCTTGGTAACCTCTCAGGTTCTCTATCCAGTAATTAAAGTTTTGGCTTTTAAAGTAACGGAACACGCTGTGCAGAGTCAACACAGAGTGCAACACCCAGCTTTTAACACAAAAGGGAATGGCACCATATTGATCATAAAAGGTGGTTCTTTCACTCGTTTTTACTGTTGGAGAAAAACAACACAGCATTAAGTTGTCTTCTGACCTACTTTTGACTTTCCCTGTAAAACTTGTAAATGAAAAAAGACTTAATTTCTCTGATGCAAAACAGACATTGTGATGTTTGAATCAGAGGGACTGGAAGAATAAATACAGGTGTGTATTAAAATTCAGAGAAACGTCCTTGTCTAGGAGCCTACATCTTCCACTTTCTTAGTGCTACATCTTGCACTCAGCTCTGAATGTCAGATTTTCCACAGCACAATGACACTTCAAAGCAGCACTTGTCTCTGCTCAAGTAATGTGATGGCAGAATTAAAGGGATGATCCACAATCTGGTGTAAACTAGAGCTCATTAAAAATAAGAACATTCTCCATAAATTTAAGGTGAAAAGATATCTTTTATCAGGCTTTAAAATTTGCATTAGCTGTGCAGGAAGGCAGCATCTGAGCTGTTAAGCAAGATGGCAGCTGTTTGGACATGCATGATAACGTTCTCTGACCTTGCTTCTACTAACACATGTGGGACCATGTGCCTCAATCTCATGGCAATATTGAGAAAATAGCCCCATAAAAACTGGTAATCGTCACAAGAGGTGGTGGTAGAGAACTTAAAATTCCATCTAAGGTGATAGCCTATAAGGAAATTGGTTAAAGAAACCATAAAGGGAAAAGCAAACCTTGTAGTTCTGAGTGAAGCACAGTGCCTATGGTGAAAGGTGAGGTTATTGAAGCAATACTCTGAAATACTCCAGCTACTGCTATCTTTAAAGAAGTGACCAAGCAAAAAATTCATAATAGTGTATTAAAATTCAAAGAATTCGAAGGACACAAGAATAAGGAATCTTGTTAAAACTAAATTGAAAAGAGCTAATTAGACAAGATCCTTGTAAGGAGCATGGAATCTATCTGAAAACAGCATATTGTAGGTTCAGGGTGCATTAAGTATTAATCACTAAAATCAGTCAATGAAAACCCACCACCAAAAATCAAACGCCAAAATCTAACCCAAAAAAATCCCCTAGAATAACCAAACACAGTGCTTAGTAAATGTAAGGCATGCTTCTGAATTAAGAGCATAGGAACCAAAAGCAAGGAAAACAAAGAATGCATAGTATGGGGCGAGTTAGATTTCAAATCAAAGGCAGACCAAAAAGGTTTTGAGAAATAATTTGCTAAGCTCATAATAAATGCCCATGAAAGCCAGTTCTAATACATTAGGAGCAGTAAGCTGGCAAAGGCCTGTAAGGTTGAGAGATGACAGAAAAAAATTAAATAACTCCTTTGTGCCCTTCACCACAGAAAAACACAATTTTCACAATTACATCTTTCTTAATATAGGAAAATTTGAATAAATGGTCTCAAACAGAAGTGTCAATAAAAATATCTTTCAATAAAATGGAAAACAAAGTAGCTAGCTGTATGGACTCAATGGTGCTCATTGACTATTTCTAAGGGAACTTTAAAATACAGTTTTAGAAACTCCTGTGTGATGCATTTCACCACTTTTAAAATCACAGCCTCACACTGAACAGATGAGTGCTGAAAGCACCTCTGGGAATCACTTAGTAATCTGTGTCAAAAGCCTTAGTAAAGTCCAGTTAAACAACAGCCACTTCTCTGCCCTCATCCCCTAAGTCAGCTGCCTCAGTGTGGGGAGCTGTCAGGTTGGGGGGCATCAACTCATACTGGTGGCTCCCAGCCCTTGAGCCTTAAGAAGGGTCCTGTGGGTGCTAGAGCCAAATCACTGCTGTAAAGTTCAGCTGCCCATTAGGTGTTGACCTGGAAGGATCCACTGCCCTCCTCAAGCCTCCCCTCTCAGGGTGGAAGATCCAAGCCCCAGCTCCCTTGCCCGGCACCCTCTGCCCCAAACCGATCACAGCTGGCATGACTTGGATCTTCCCTGGCTGTGGGAGAACCATCCAAAGGCTGGATGAATCTCAGCCTTCTCTCCACCATGTCCAGGCTTGGAGCTTCCAGGAAGCAGCAATCCTTCCTGGGCAGCAGCTCAGCTTGGCAGGCAGGGCCCTCCATCCTCTGCCTCAGAGAGTCTCCATCATGGTGCTTCATCCCTTCTCCCAGTGCTGCTCTGTGGCTCAGTTTCTAGGCTGGATACATGTCCTGGTGCCTCCTCTGCATCTCAGGTGCTGACCTGACTTTCCTTCTGTGGCCAAAGCCCTCCAGCCTTTACTGTCAGAGATGGATCTCTACATCACAGCCCCAAAAGCACAAAACCTGCCTGCTCCCCCTTGGGAATCCCTGGGGACTGACTCCCCTTCTCTCTGGGGTCTCAGAGAATCTCATCTATCTCCTGGTCACCTGCAGTGTCGTGGCCCTCTTCCACAGCCCCTCTGCTTATTCCCTGTGCCAGAGTCAAGAAGAATGGAGAAGCAGCAGCAGATCTTAAGCAGGGCTTTAGTAATGCCTGAGCATTGTACATGTCCTAACTTCTGTATCAGGGAGATCAGAAAAAAGCATTGAAAAAGATTACACTTACTGGATGAAAAGACAAATTTGATATATTAGGGACATAATAATCACCAGCTTTTATGGAAGGAAATAAATATTTAAAAATCTACTGGAATTCTTTGGGGAAAGTAGCTGTGAATAGATGAGTGTGAAGAGGGCAATATAGAGCACATGGATTTCCACATCACTTTTGACAAAGTCTCTCACTAAAAAGTCCTCTAGAAAATAAGTTAGAAAAGAAATAAGAGGTATGACCAGGTCATGAACTAATAGAAGTTTAAGAACAAGAAACAAAATAGCCAATATTTATTGTAAGGATAAATTCACTACTGGAAGAGCCCTGCAGAGCTGTTCTGTAAAGGCATCTTAATGTTCAGTATGTTCATAAATCTGTAAAGGAGAGTAGATATGGAGATGAGCAAACTGGTTCTTATTAACAGCAGATTGAAATATAAATGGACTATTAAAAGTCACAAAATGTTCTCATGATACTGGATGCCTAGATAATATATTTGTTAACATAATAGAAATGTGCAGGGAAAACACCAAGTTTTCAAAAAAAGAGGTTTTGAAGATCTTGTGGATATTTGGCCATACTTATCAATTTCATGTTCAGCTGCAGTCTGAAAGAGAGGAAAATAGAGAACAAATAAAAACTCCATACCAATGGATAAATTTCTTAAACATATGACTTTTGAATGCTGTATGTTGTTCTGGTAGCCCAATTAAGGAAAAAAAATGGATATAGAATTAATACAAGAAATAGAAAGAAGGGCTAAATAAAAGGACAAAGAAGTTACAAAGTTTAAATATTTTAACACTTTTTGGAAAGAGATAACTCTGGGGGGAAGACATGTCTAGCTCTACTGGCCTAATTTCAAAGAAACTGATGAAATTTATATGGCGAGTAAATATGAAAGATTTTATCTTCCTCAGAATGCAACAACTAGAGGCATCAACTTAAGTTATCACAGAGCCATTTAGAAAAGAGCAAGCACTTTTTTTGCCACAGGGTAGGTAATTAAGCTGTGGAACATTTTAGCACAGGATGTATGTGTCAGAAACTGAATGTGTTTGAAAGCAGTTAAAAGGAACTCACAGAAAGAATTATATAAAACACAAAGAAGGATACCTCAGCTTCACATATGAACCTCTGCTTCAGAAAAGGCTGTAGTTTCCAAAATCAGAGGGTTATGGCACAGGGAATATAATTCTGTTTTTATACTCTTTCCCTAATCATCTGCTAATGGCCACATGCCAAACAGAAGGCCAGAATAACTGCACCTTCAGCTGGAGCCAGGATAGCTGTTCGTATTTTCTTTAAAATTAGAAATGAACTATTTCCCTACAGTTTCAAATCCTTTATCCTTTCAAAGTTCTCACTGAGATAGTTCATTATGGATTTGATTGATGAATGAAGAGAATAAAGTTTAACAACAATTCTGTGATAACAAGCACGCTTTAGGTATTTCTAAAGAAGAAAAAAATCTACTTTTAATTAGTTGCAGCAGGAGAATTTAGATGTAATTTGCAGTCCATTTCCCTTTTTTTTTTCCTGAAGAAGAAGTGGAAATTTAAAAAGCCAAACAATTGATTTATTCTCATCTATACTTCTATTTGAAAACTATGAAACTCTCCTGGCAGCTTTCCATACATCATTGCATTCCTAATTATCAAGGTGAACATTTAAATTTGCTTTATCTACTCTTTACCTTTAAAACAGCATTTTCTCCCTGGATTTCAGCTAAACACAGCTGGAAACTCTAGATAAACGCAGCCATTTCTGATGGAGACCAAAGTGTCTCTCAGATGTTCCCTCAAATGTGCTAAAAAAGCTACAAACTGAGTCACTTCCACAGTAATGGGATTAGAAATAGCCTGCAGGGAAGCATGTGCCAAATGGTGCCAGCTAGCAAGGATTATAACAAAAAACTGTGACATTATAAAAATACCTCAGAGTGAGGCTCTGGGTGGTGGAATTGTGACTTGCCAGCTCAAAGGAATGTGTCTCATTAAAATGACGGGAGAATGCCGAAGCAGTGATTTGTGCAGAAACGTGATCCTCCTCAGTAGCTAATTTTTTTCAGAAACTTTGTCACTTGACCATCAAATTCATAAATGTCAATTATAGCTAAAAAAAAAAATCGGTGAGAGGGCACAATGGGACAAAGAAGGAAGGGAGGGAATGGGAAGGAATGTTGGGGAGGGATCAAAAAAACCCATGGCAATATAGCACAAAGATTAAGGGCAAGCATGCTTTTTAACCCTATAATATGGAAAACATTTGAAGACAAAATGTTCAAATTAGCTCTTAGGTGTCCACAGAATTTCAAAGGAGATTAAAGCCCCTTTCTGATGAAGATTTAGAGGGTGCTCAGCATTTCTGAATTGTTTGTTTGTCACACAAAGCCAGGGAACACTTCTTAGGTCACTGTTCCTACCTCAGAGGCTCCAGTCTCTTGATAGTTTTTGTGGCCTTTCCCTGAAATCCCTCCACTATATCCACATCTCTCTTGTGCTGGGGAGCCCAGCACTGGTCCCAGCACTCCAGAAGTGTCTCACCAGTGCTGAGTAGAGGGGAAGGATCATCCCCCCCCAGCTTGTTGGCAATACTTTTCCTAATTCCACCCAGCATACCATTAGCCTGCTTTGTGGCAGGGGCACGTTGCTCACTGGTGTCCTCTTTGCATCAGTAACAATATCAGGCAGTTCAGATAGTTTCAATCCTTACTGTCATTGATTCAAATGAAACTTAAACCAAAAGTGATTGAATATAGAGTCAAAATGTAAACTAAGTCTCTAAGATCTAACAAGAAAAAACCATGGAACCTAAGCTGAGGTCAACAGGCAGCTAACTATAAATTAATATAATTAATTTTCCATTTCTGAAATACAGTTTGAACCTGTCAATGTCTTTTGATTTGTTTTTTAAATATTTAAATATTCAAATTCTGGTTGATGTATGTTACAGCATAAGCTTTTTTTAAAATTTCTTCTGCTTTCCTTTCCATTAGTTGATCTTACCAGAAAAGTCAAGCTCAAAACTACTGAGGTAAATAATTTTTTCAAAATTTGTTGACCTACAGACCACTCACTATTCTTTAAAAAAAACCCAAAAATCTAAACATTTAATCTTTAAAAAACCTCTTTAGTATTATTCTGCTTGTTTACTTGAAAGTTTCAGTATAAATAACAGGGAATAGTGTATATCCCATTTGCCAGCAAGCAAGTGCCCTAAAATTAAAATAAGGTCCTGTTCCTTTAGCTGCAGAAACACATGTGATACTCTACATGCAACTGAACTCCAGAGCAGTGCAGTTCCTTCAGAGGACACCCTCAGTGAGCACACTGGGTTAAAGGCAGTCAACTGCATTAGTGCTCTGCTCCCATCCATTTCAAAGTCATCTGTTCCTTAATGTACTTTGTCTAAATATTTTATGAAATAGATGTCAGGCATCTTAACTGGCTTTAGCTCTCCCTGTTGTCCTGTGATTAAATACTTCCTCAGTGAACTCCAAGGGGAAATAAGCCTTTAAATTTATGATTAGATAAAGAAATAAACTTTGAGTGTGAGTCACTTGCCACTCTTCCATTCAGGTGCTTCAAGGCATATCCTGTGCATTATTAGGTAGGAAATTCAGGGCACTGACTGACTTCAGCAGAGCTATGGCAGTTTATACCAGCCTCCCATGAAGGATGGCAAATAGTGATTTCACAAGCATTTTATTTTGAAACATTCATGATCTTTAGTTATGCCTATCTAGACCTTCTCATCCTCAGGTTGTAAAGCATCTAAAAAAATCTGTGTCTTATTTTTATGTAATAAATATAAAGAAGTGGGTTTGTACTAAAAGTGGACTGTTTTTTTAACTTCACTGGTGTAAAAGGGGTAAGAATCATTGAAAAAGTTGTGATTGGCTTTGCAGATTCAGCATGCACAAGGTGGAGAATGGATGATGGGAAGCACCCTGCACTGATTCCTGTGTAAAAGCTACCCTTATTTGCTAATATTTATGGTCATCTAATTTTCCACATCGGAATAGTAATACTCCAAATTATTTCTTAGTTCCACCTGATCTCCAGTCTATCTGACTTTGGAGTCACCAAGTAAGTTACGTTACAGTAGTTCCTTTCCAAAATCAGGAGTAAATAAGAGGAAAAGCATTTAGAGGTCAGATGAGTCCTGAAACAGTACATTTAATATCCACAGTTATCCCAAAGTCCTATGTCTTTCTTATCTGGCCCTTCCTGCTTGGGTGTTTGTACAGCAGCAAACACAGCTCATCATAACTCTTTTCTTGGACATTCCAATACAGCCAGTACACTAAACTTTGTCAGTGAGCAACATTTCAAAAGCAATTCCCAATGACCTTTTGAAAAACACACCAAACCCCCTGATATGGTGGACAGCACCAACAAAATTATAGAGCTCCTCTAAAGGCATGAATTTTAAGATATGTGTATGTTAGAAGCAAGGCTGTCTCAACTGAGTGTGCAAGCAGGCACTTCTTTCTCTGCTGCAAAACAGCAGGACGAATTTTTTTTTTGTCTTTTGGGTCAAGCCTAAGTGGAAACAAATACCAGATTTTAAGCTTTGCCATTTTTGAGTCTTGCTAGGTCTATGAAAAGGAAATAATAATGTTATTGCAATTAAGGTAATGACAACTCACAAGCACCAATTCCAGAAGTGCCAGTGCAGGACACCAGAGGATGCTATGTGTGTTGGAACCACTGAACATGGTTTGAGGGTCTGGCCCCTTCCTCTGCTATAGAACAGGTTGCTGAACTCCTGAAAGTTTAGTGCTCAGGATGAGTGCTCAGGAAGTTTTATTAGCAGAGTGCTATAAAGGTCAAGGTAATAATATATTCCATTTTTCTTTTCTCCATGTTGAATGATGGATTAAGAACTTCATTCTCTTTATAAGTTACCGGAAAAGAAAAAAATATATGTTGGGCTGGATACTCCCTGATCTAAAAATGGCACTGCTTCAGTTGCCTGCTGTGAAACCAGAGTACCATATATCACTTGATTAGGCAGTCCTATATATCTGTTATGATAAAATACAAAAATAATTATGGAACTACTCCTTTGACATGGAAAATCTTTTCTTTGATCTATAATCCCGATTAAGTTTATAAAATCTGGTTACACTTATTCCACATATAATTGTATTTCACATATAAAATGTGATAAGTAGTTTTAATTAGGACTGTATGAAATTCTGATGTATGGATATTTATCAGATAAATTGTCAAACTATTACTCCTCAGCAACATTCAGAATCCCACTAATAGCCAGCAAGTTGGTACATACAGGTATAGAAAAGCATATAAACCAAGGATGTAGTGGGCTGTAAATGTGAAATATTGCTGCTTGTTTCTGCCTCACAGATTTTAGATTAGCCCTTGCTGTCTAGAAGCTCTGTTGAATAATATGCTACCACAAAGTACTAAGGATTGAATTCTTATTCTAAAAATTTGTCCTGTACGGTAAATAATAGATCATCTCATCTCTCCTCTTCCCTTCTCTCTTTAATCTTTTAGATATTATTCTATCTTTGCTTGCATATATATATATTTATATATATATATATATATCCAGATTCATAAACTAATTGAGGATGCAATCTCTATAACATGAAATGAATAGAAAATTCGCAACCACTTTCAGGATCTATGAACACAGTTCCTCTGGTACAGCTAGTTTCTTCAGCTGCTGCTGCTGCTGATAATAATAATAGAACTTCAAACAGGTTTTCTACAATATAGGACACATACCCAGCTCCCATAACACCACTGGCTTCTTAAACACCCTTCTTGCCATATTTCTCAACTCCAGTTTGAAGAAGTCCCCCTCCTGCTCACCCTGGCTAACCCTGCAGTGGTGGCAGTACAATCAGAGTTAGGGATTAGCATAATTTCTGGTACAACCTCTGCCCAAAGCCTTGAGTGCCCTTTCTCTGCTATAAACACCTTTCAGATAGGGAGTCTGCCAGAGAGCTGAAAATATCCTTGGGGAAAACTAGCATATATCATCTTGTCCACAGTAAAGTGAGAAGGTTATTCAGCTGTTATTGTAGTCCTGAATCTGCTAAACTGCTCTTGGCGTATGGAAACACATTAAGTTCATTCAGTCTGAAAGATTTCACAGATAATGAAGAGATCAATTCAATTTTTAAAAGGGAGAATTCTAAACATATTTGAAATTGATAAATGGACACATCTAAATAGCAATTGCTGGCTACAAACATACTGGGTTTTCTCCCTCCTAGACCAGGGATTTTGAGTTTTAGAAGTGCATCATTTAAAAGAGCCTTGGTGTAAAAATATTTTCATGTCAAGCTTAAACTGTTTATCAGAAATGTCACAAGCTCTGGTCATGAATAGCCATCACAAGTATAAAGGTGGTGAATACTGCACCCTTTTATTCCTCTTGAGAACAGAGTAACAAAGGAAAAATGTAAAAAAACAATTCAAGGTTTCAAGGTTTCATTTTAAATTTACTGTAACCTTAGCAGGCAGAGCTCTATGACTATTAAAGAAAATTTTCATGTCCCAGATGAGAGGAGCATGGCAGAGATGTAAGGTCTTGGAGACCCCATTCACAGCCTCTCCACTGACTCCTGACAAACATGTTGACAAAGTTTAGAATTCATACACTATTTCATATGATGTTAGATAGGTTTCAGCCTCTTGCCTGATCATGTAAATCAAATCTATCTGAGAAGCCTTATGTTCATACAAATAAAACAGCCCCAATGGAGCTGCTGTTTTTTCATACTATGTCTATGCAAATCCAAGATTTACCTAATAACCAAAGTGTCTATAAATTGGATAATATTGCTCTGTATTTGGGTGCTCTTACTTTTTTAGTTTTAGGATTAAGTTATACAAAGGTTTCACTAATGTCAAGCTCTATTTGTCTTGGCAATAATAAAAAAAACTCTTAGGATTTTCAAATCTGTGGAGAGGGATTTTAAAAAGGTCGCAAGGACAACCTCTCATGCTGTGCAGAAAACAAATCAGCAAAGCATGTAATCTTACAGGTCAGAGGAAAATATATTCTTTAACTGGTCATTGATATTGATTAACTCTGTAACAGTCATAAAGTATCTCAGGAAACCATGGAAAAAAGAAACATCATTCATACACTTTGTGAGACATTTATATTCACAAGCAGAAGTACTATGTATATACTTAAACAATCTATATCATGACTAAAAATAAAAAAAAAACAAACCAGCAACAAATCTTCTTGTGTGAATCTTAGCTTGTTTCCTGTCTATACCTGAATACTATAAAATCAACAAAAAATTGTTCCAAGAGATTGGGGTTTCTTCTTTTGTGTCACACAGTTGTGGCATATGACCTGGTTTAACATTATACTCTAAATTTTACCCTGGTTAAACATAGATAATGCAAAAGTAACAAAAAGGATTCCTCTAAGTGAAAAGGTCACCAGACTACATAGGTGTGTTTTTTTTCCTCCTTAATAATAATGTCAGTCTTCTTTCTAATGAAAATGATTTTGAAAAGAAAAAAAAACCAAAACAAAACAACTCAAAAAGTAGGATGCATGACATTTTGTAAAGAAGATAAGACACAACTTTGTCATGTTTATAAAGCCAAGCAACACAAATAAAAAACTTTTTTTTTTTTTTTTTTTCCCATTTTCAACAAGACTTGTGTTACACAAGCAAGGCAAAACTTATTTTTGTTGTTGTTGGCAATTTTAATTATCCTTTAATAATCCTTAATTGTTTTCTCTGTGGATACTCTGTCAATGCATGCATTCATGTGAGGTTTTCTGTTTCGATATGCTGAAAACAAATTTATAACACACTAGGCCTGCACTGTGAAGTTTCTGATATTATCTACAGCAAAGATATTGTTGAATTGCAGCAAAAGCCTTGTTAAAAAGTCATTAAAAGCATTGCCCATGCACTACAAATAACACTAAAGAACTCCTGATCTAGTTTCAGCACAAACATGTTCTTCTAGCCTCTTACATTGTCACTTGACAATAAATCATATTCTGACCTGAGGACTATATTTAATTAGATGACAGAGACACAAGAGCATTTGCAATACATGCATCTAGGCATTATGTCAGTAGCCATTTTTCCTATGTTACAGTGTTCACAATCCTGACATCACTTTCTAATGCACTAATTAGAGCAGGGTGACTAATACAAATTATTTGCCTGTTCTGACATACAAAATAGTTTACGAAACTCAGCAAATAGTCAATATCTTTTTGAAAAATAAACTAATAAAATGAAGCTGTGTGTAAAGCAAGAAACAACTGAAGTTATGTAAAATATTTTATTTAAAAATATAAATAGAGTGAAAATGAGCTAGGTAGTCTGATTATATGGTCTCTACTTCTTGCACATTTCTTAATTTTGAAAAATCAGCAATTATTGTAAAGTATTTGAAAGAGATGAATATTTCTGTTTCTTCTGGGTTTTACATTACCTGAATCAATACTCTGTGGAACCAAAAGATTTATTTACATCAGCTGAGAATATGTTCCATAAGACAAAAATTTGCATCTAGGAATTTGTCTAGCATGATAAATTGTCTGACAACAACCGTTCAGCATTTCTAGCTTCCTAAATTGAATTGTATACATATATATGAATATATATGTAGTATAGAGCCAGCAGAGCAGTTCAGAGTTCCTGAAATATTATGAAACACCAGATTTTACTTCCTATCTATCATCCTGATTCAATGGCTATTTAATTCTAATACAGTCCAATGTATCTCCATATTAGGTACCAGCCCTGCTGGAGTTACTCAGAAGTCACAGGGAATCTGCACTAATGAATAGCCATCTTCAGGGATCCTTCTTAAAACAGTCCCAATGCTTTATAATTTAAATTCTACTGTTATAAGCAACAATGGATACCCTGCTCAGCTAAATGATTATACTGTGGCAAATGTAAGGCAGCTCACTGATCCAAACAGGAATAGCTAAAGCTCAACTTGGTACTATAAATGGAAACCTAGTAACAGCTTTTATTATTTTAGGGAACTGACTTCTAGGATATGAGTGAGGAAAGGAGAAAAAGATTCCTGGCAAAAAGAGCAGCATGGTCACAGTTCTGGCTAAGAAGCAAGGTATGGTTGCTCTCATATTCCCAGGACAGCTACTGAAATTATGAGATCATTGCCCTGGCTTTAATTCATCTTTTTTAGGGACTCATATTTTCTTCTCTCAATCACAGGCAGGCTCCTTATGGGGGTGCTGTTGTTTGGAGTGTGAGGATGAGGTGGTCCAGCATTGCTGGTCACTGCACAGCCAGGACAGGGAACAGGGCAGTGGCTGCTCCTGGCTTGCCACTGCCTCAGTGGCCATTCGTACCCAGGGTGGGCCAGAGCTCTTTGCTTACCACCTCCCTTGAAATGTGTAGCAGAAATAAGTCTGTTGCTCACCAGAGAGAGGCCTTACTTAGCTTAGTTCATAATCCCCTGATTTTATTTCTGATAAAGCCTTAATTGTTAGCAGGTTTATTAACCTTAATCTGCTCGATTTACCTCCCATGGCCTCCTTGAATGGTAGTTTACAGCATTTTACTTCAACTGGCAGAAGCTCCAGAAAGAAATCTGCCTTCTTTTTACTGCTTGCATAAATATGGACTTCAAGGAGACGGCTCTGGTATTTGTATCAAATTATTCACAAACTAAAACTTGCTGTTTCTAGGGACTTCCCATTGAAGAAAAAACTCTTCCACTCATCTTTTTATTTTTAAAAAGGCAAAACTTTTCTTTTGCATAAAGGACTTTCAAAGGTATACTCCAAAAATGCTTGCTCCAAATAAATCCCCCTAGAAAGATAAAATGCAGACCCTTCTGGGTTACTGCAAAATAGAAAAGAATCTCAGCATCCATTTTAACTCTTCTTGTCATCAGTCATCTCAATGCCGGCAGAGAATAAAGGAATATGCAAACCAATCAAAAAACCTCAAACAGGGGTGCATGACAAACTTTAACTAAAATTTTTGAAAATAAAATTTATTACTTGTAATTTATGCTCATAACTTAAACTATGACATTTGAAGTACCCCGAGAGATTTGCTTCAAAAAACACAGGAGAGAAGACAACAAACCAGCAAGAACTATGGCAATCAAATGAAGAGGATATTTAAGAGTAAATGATGTAAAAGGGATTAAGCAGATGCAGGAAGGTTGAACATTCTGTTGAGCTGGTACTGCACAGCTCTGTGTATCATAAAATATAAGAGATATAAAATACCAAGAAAATCAAGATTTACCTACAGGTACTACTTATGACTAATGATGAGCACTAAGATGAAAGAAATATTGGAATGCACTTGATGAGTTTTTAGTTCTGTGTCTAGGTACTTTATGGAAAATTAGGAACCAGAAAGTTCTGCCAAAGGGGCAAAGGAGGAAATGATGAGGAAGTGTCTAATGGAATTCAGGGACAACTTTATTTTAGTAAAACACTTCAATTATTAGGGAACTGCTAGGACAAAGAAATGAAGAAATGAACCAGGATCCTATACTGAGAAAACATACATTGAATTCTTAAATTTTGATGCTGTGGTTCACATATGTCTGCTCCATTATCTGTGTCTCAAAACCAAAATTCAAAAGTAAAAAGTAATTTCTATTGAAAATAGAAACAAATCCCCAGTTTTCCAAACAACAAAGTCTACAGAGCTGTGTAGTAACAAAATAAAACAAAAAAAACTTCATGCAGGTTCAAGAAGCCAGCCACAAACTGCAGAGCTGGGGGTCTCAACCTCAGTGTTTTATATTTCATAGTGTCTTCATGTGCAAATTCATAAACTCTTTGAAGTAAAGACAGTTTCTTCAAAGTTAGGAAATGTTTCAATTTTAATCCACCTTCTCTATATACACATGGCTTTTATTGTACACTGAAATACTATATTTCCTTGTCACTGGAAATGATGGATAGCCTGGGCATAAACTAGGAATATCTAGTTGTACTGTTGGAATATCCAGTTGTACTACTTCTCAGTTGGTCTTATCCAATGACTTGACAAAGCTGAGATATGATTTCACACATGAAAATGAAATCTGTTGGAAACCCAAACCTGAATTTTCTGTACAGAATAGGAAAACACTTGTAATAGTTCCCATCTGAAACTGTCGAAACAACATGACTTAATCTGTATGGCATAGGTAAATATTTCTCTCTCCCCCTCCCCCACCCAATCATAGAAAATAGGTAAGATTAAGGCAACCTTGTAGTTTGAGAAAAAAAAAAAAAAGTGTTACAGAAAATTAGACAGAGATGAAGGTAGAATGGCAATTTTAAGGAGAAGAAAGCAACTCCCGGTAAGGCAGATACACCCAGGTATTTTCCATGTTCTCATATGAACTGCAGGTTCTAGCACAGGGTTTCAGAGGAGAAATAAAGGGACAGAGAATATTTGTAGAACGTGGGGGAAAACTTTGCTAGAGCAGGTTGAGCATTGCTAGTTGTGATAAAAATAAACAGACAGGGGTTCTTCTTGTGGTTTTACTCCCTCAATATAAAGAGAAGGTACAATTTTCACAATTACCTAGAAAAGCCTGTACCAAAGACATAAAGAGAATAACCAAAAGTTTTTCAGATGACATTTAAAATAAAACTTGGTTAAATGACAAACCTGATATTATAATTACAGAGACTACAGCTGGAGACATGACATGGAGGGATGTTTACTTCCAGGAGGACATTCCTTATTGTGACATAATAACATATTACACAGAAACAAGGAAAACTTGTTAGTTTTCTACTAACATTTTCTACTAAACATTCTAGACAAGAATGGTCTAGAAAGCTAGGCAGAAGGAAAAAGATCTCTAACTGCTGCTTCCTCCTCTTCCAGACTTTCTGAAGGAAGGTATGGAAAGCTCAGCAATAACGTTCTCCTCACTCAGTTTATTTGCACATGGACCACCTCAGTCTGCAGCACCAGATTCCAAGAGTGCTCTGGAAAACCTGCCCAGGCCTTTTGTCCAGAGTGTGCTCAGCAGAAAAACAACCTGTATTAAATATATGTATCTTTATTTAACACATCTGTTAAACTTCAGTTCTCAGTGAGCTTCTGCTGATCATATCCAAACCCACGTTGCTCAAGCTTTAGCTTGTCAAAGGCAGTTGAATTTTTCCCCCATGGCACAAACTAGAATAACACAACAGTGATATATTTGCAATCAGAGCCAAGCCCTAACCAGACTTCAACCACTTGTTTCACAGGATATAATACAGTTGAATCATTGCATAATATTTCTGAAATTTTCATTTTCTAATTATTTAAGTATGCTTGCTTGAATTTCTCAAAACAAATTGCCTGCGGGAGATACTTTAGGAAAGCTTCGTCTGAGCAGTTAAGCCTTAGATATGTAAATGCAATTAAAAACAGGAGGAGAGAACATCTCCATCAGAGGCCTTCCAGAGAAGATTCCAGTAACTCTGAAATTTGTTTGTACTATAACAGACTGATTTTTTAAATCACAGACTCACATGGAATGGCTGATGCAGAGAGCACACCTGGAGATCAGCTGGAGCAGGTTGCTCAGGGCTGTGGCCAGTCAGGTTTTGAACGTTCCTGAGGATGGAGACTCCAACAGTTTATCTCTTGCCCTGGACACCAGCAAGAAGAGTCTGGCTCTGTGTCCTCTATTCCTTGCAATCAGGTACACCCTGTACACAGGTACATCACAGACACCGTGACAGTGCAAGAAGCAGCAGAAGATTCAAGTTGTACCAAGAGAATCAGGTATTAAGAAAAGAAATACCTGTGAAGGTGGAGGACACAGCAGACCAGCGTCCAGAGCAGCCATGGAGTCTCCATTCACAGTGAGCATGGCCTTAGCAGCCTGGCCTTGGCCTGCTTTGAGCAGGGTTTGGGCCAGATGAACCAGAGATCCCGTCCCTCCTCATTTATTGTGTGATTCTCAATCCATTCTAAGAACAGAAAGTATGAGTTTTTTTAAGGGATCTTCCCAGTGTGATCATTCACGAGACTGGCTGGCAGCCATAATCTCAAAATCCCAGACTGTCACTGCTGGGGCTGAGCCACAGGGGTAGTTCCAATGACCTGGCAGGTCCCCTCTGGACTCTCTGCACTCCCTAATCCCAGTCAGATCAGGTTTCCTCACCAGCACGATCTCCATGGCAGTCTCTCAGATATCTGGTTTTGAGGAAGACCCCCTGGGCTCTTATCCCCTCACAGTCCAAGCACTGTGTCACTCTTCCTCCTGAGCCATGGGCTCCTGCCATGTCTCTCAGTGTCCCTCACCTTGCTGTGCCACAGGTCCCTGTGCCCTTTGCTGTGCAGAGGGTGGCAGTTCATGGCCTCTTGTCTTGGGTTCCACACAGAGCTCAACCTGCAGCTCCATCTGCAGCTGCACCCTGAGCTCCCTGCACTGAATGTGTTCCTCATCAACTTCAGAGCACATGCCTGAATATGTGAAGTAGGCAAGAAGAAGTGATATTTGTTTTCTAGCATTTCATTTAAGCACCTGAATTAGCATGCTCTGTTGCTTCTGAATTATCATGTTATGATTTAGATTGCACTGTCTTGTTAAAATGTTCTGCTGTCCAGACTTTCTGCCTTCTAGATTAGGGGACTACCTTAAAGCCACATGAACTAATAGTTTAGCTGGTGTTCTCTTCTTAGTTTTTCCTTTTTTTTTGTTTAATTTTTTCTTTCGACCCGTTTTGTTCTAAACTAATGATGGCAGTGGTTTTGATGATATGTTCCTGAGGGTACCTGAAATGACCCAGGTGGTCATTTCAGCCATGCAAAGAATTTTAACTAGACTAATTTATTTACAGGATAACACAACCTCCTATCCTATGTTCCTCATTGTGGGTGACTGGGCTCCTTTTTGAAAATTGTTTTTCAGGCTCAAAGTAGCTAATTGTTCCAGTGAATCAGAACTGTCTGTATTTTGATGTTTTGACAAGCTATTTTAATGTTACTGTCATACATGTCTTATGTAATTACAAGTTCTTTTCAAAACAAGGATATTTATTTACTGATTATTTCACTTGTGTGTCACTGTTGATTTCTGTAATTTATTATGTTATGTATGTTTCTGTTACTTATATGGGCTTCAAAATACCTGGGGGCAGGGGAAACTTTTTTGTGTAAATAATATTATGCATTTATTCCAACTCATTATACACAATGATACAATACTTTGCTGCAGAGCTTAAGGCAAATTTCCAAGAATGGCTCATTGACTAAAATCTGATAGCAAAGAAACCTAGTCATCAAAATCGAATACAAAATATAAACTCCTGTGCCCAAAGTAAAAAATGTCATAGCTAATCGTGAAAAGCAGAACTCTGTGCTGTATACAGATACAAATCAACACAGACCATCACTGTATCTGAATTCTCATAATCAGCCACTTGTGGCATTCAATCTATTGAGTTCTGGTTGGGAGAAAATGCAGTGAGCTCTGCAATTCCATGAAGAACAGGGCAGAAATGGCAGCTGTGTGAGAAATCCTCGTTTCTGTCTCTCAACTCTGTAAATGTTACTGTATTATTCCAGCCACTAACTAGGAACAACATTTGTTTTAGACAATGTTTAGTCTATCCTGACTCTGCCTGTGATGCAGAAACAGGACAGAATCATCCCTCTGATTGCTTCTAGTACTCCAGACTGCCAACAAAAGCAGACCATGGGGCAGCTAGTATGGCTGGTTGCTAGTAAAAAAAAAAAGACAATAAAGAGGGAGTTAGAGATCCACTGCACACCCTCATATTTGCCTGCCTAAGTAAAGTAAGGCAGCATTAACCCTTTAACCTTTACTAAGCATTTTGTCTGGTTTTCGATAAGCAAACAAGTTAACATGTCTCTCCACTGCAATTTGAAATCACCTGTATGTCTGATTCAGACAAATTTCAGAGAGGAATAGGAATTTCAGGAGATAGCCATTAAAATAAGCAATGGGTTAGAGGCAGTATCAAAGAAAAGCAAGGAAACTTCAGCTCTCATTTACAAACAAAGGGGAATCTTTTTGTTTGTAAAACAAGTTTTCACATTCCTCAAAAAAAACCCAACCAAACGAAACAATGGCAGTACCCATAGGGTAATATTTATAATTCATAATAGCTAAGAATACTGAATACTACTAGTGACCTCTAATACTCATCACTCATGATGGGTATTATATGTCTAAGAATTTTATCTGTCTTTTGAGGCCATTCTGTGTAAGATTTGGAAAGATTTTTCCCTGGGATGTCGGATTTTGACTAATGTGAAGGGATAGAGAAAAACTGCATGCTCAGAATAGAATATGCTCAACCTTATTCTCCTATTGAAATTCCCTGGAATTTGCATGAGAATGGAAGAGATGATATGATTTTGGTGAATAGTTTGTATGGTAAATAATACCATGCATTTTATAACACAACTATCTTTGAGGATCCTCAAGGAATTTAAAGCCATCTTGAAACTCATCATACTGCTATACAAAAAAGAATTAGAAATTAATGTTGACCCACTGATATCCCACCATTCTCTCTTAGTTTCTTAATTACATTGTTCTGCAAATAGTAATTGTTACATTATTTAACGTATTTCAGTGTTTTTGTCCTTAAACTTATATAAGGCTCTACTCAACTTAGTAATACTAAGTCTGGGCAATAGAAATTAAATATTAAGTCATTCTGATCTGATTGAAGACCAGGAAGTTTCTGTGGTATTTGCTGAACTGGGAATTTTTACTAGAAGAAGCTGATCAGAGATGGATGTGGGTGAGCCCCCAGGTAAATATTGAGTGTGGTGGCAGGAAAACACGACAGAATAAAATTAGAAACAATCAAACAGCTATTTTGAAGCAAACAGGATGAAGAGTGTTAGGAGCACATGTATGTCTCCCAGAGATGGAGGGGAAGTCGTGGTGAATGCAACTAACACACTTGAAAAAAGGAATATTCTGAAAAAAGCTAAGACTAACTTTCTCAGCCCTGTGTGTGCAAGAATCAAAGTGGTTGCAGCAGTACTGGAAGAAAAAACCCAACAACAACAAAAAAACCCCTAATGCAAATGTCTAAAAACTGTTTGTAAGCCTGAGCCTGAGAACCATGTGTTGAAGTATCACTGTGAATTTGTAACTTTATTAAGAATAGAAGATAGAATGAGAAAATTAGATTACTCTTTTAAAATATATTGAAGTACAAGGAATTACATCTCATGCATTCTGAGAGACTCTCTTTGGTTACCTCATTTATTCATTCTTGCTAGTTCACGATATCCCCCTTCCTGCTTGGCTGTCTGGGGACCTGTTCAGGTTTCACATTGAAGGATCAATTCACACAGCAATGAAATACCACTGCCTCTTGGGGGGAGGATGACATCTGTTAAATAGCACCCCGCAACACTACACAACAGTTTATAACATCAAATGCAGAACAATTATGAATTTAATTAGAATCAGAGTGGGATTTTAATGAGAAAAAATGCAATTATGCATGGTGAAAATATAGGGCTAAGCTCCTTTGTACTCACCCTGAGTTCCCTTACTACATAAGTATTTCCAAGGATTTTACTACCAGCAAGGGGGTATGACCTGCCCCATAGCAGTTAGGGACCCAACATCTCATTTAGCAGAAAAGAACTGCGTTCTCTTTGTGCTACCAGTATGTTACAGAGATTAACAAGCTTCAAACAAACACCATCAGTTGAGCATATCTTTCACATTTTTAACCCCTCTGATACTGCATGTACCTATTCCTCACATGTTTAGTTGAATGGGCTACATCTCATCAGCAAAATGGCAAGTGGATTTGGATATAAAATGATAAATGGTGTTGGTCTGGAACCTAACTAATACTCTAAAACACCACAGATCATCCAGATCTCTGAGTGCCTGTGACACAGGTCTACAGGAGGGAGAGGTTTAATGCCTGTACACAACATAATAATAACTAGCTGTAGGAGAGGGAAATAAATTAATTTTATTTTCTCCTATAGTGCTGTAGGTGATTGCCTGCATAACTGCTTGAGAATAACTATGAATCACTGCAATATTATGACAATTGTTTTTAAAGTTGACAACAGAGAAATAATGGTATTGCCATATTGATAAATATTACTTTATCTAATTGCAAGTTGGCATTAAAATCTAATTTGAAACAGTTTGAACCAAGATATAAGAATTTTTATGTGTGACTGAGAAACTCTTTTATCAAGCATTGTAAAAGCACATAAAAGGGAAAAGATCCATCTTAATTTAATGGCATAGAAAACCTCTGTCCTACAAGATGTTAAGTCTTGGGTAACCTGAGTTTATTCCCTCCTTCAGAAATGCACCTTCAATGTATTAGATCTATTTATTACAATAAAAATAATTGTATTACAATAAAAATAATTGGAAAATAAAATATATGAAAC
>WBNO01016567.1:5661-29100 GCA_013400575.1 Peucedramus taeniatus
GTGCCTTGTCCGGTCCCTTTTTGACTTTTTGTAAAAGAATTTCTGATTAAATATAAACAATTAAAAAGCATTTAGAGAAAATAAAGCAGGCAGATCACAGTAAATCACTGTTCTAAGACTACAATTATTGTAAGTACTTGCGTAGGAAAGTATCATTACAAATATCATAATTCTCACCTTCCCTGGCTTCTAACAGCAGTATGAAAAACAATTTCATAGAAAAAGCCACACAGTAATAATACAATCGTAACAATTTCAAGGCTATTCAAATTTTTTGTTTGCTGGGTTTTTTTAGTTTATTTTTTAATATCCTTCTCTTTTTTCCTACTGGCTCTCAAGTAGTTATTTATTCAGACTTAAAACCTTTTGTCTGACTTTTTCATTGGGCCTTCCCCACAGCTTCATGTTTTAGCTGTTCACAGATGCAATCTAGCTAGTTGAGTACAGGATTAACTCATTACTGACCAGAAGCTCAGAGTAGGCTCCTGCTCATTGTCACAAATGTATATTATCCTCTTTGCTGGTGTTCTGATGCATTTAAGAACAAATGCTGGTATCTTAGTAACAAAAACAGGTATTATGTACTCCTATGACTGTGCTGTGCATGCCTTTCAGATATAAGAACTTTATTACCTACAGTTTATCGATCAAGGGAAAAAAAAATTGCAGCTGCTGACAACGCCGTTTTACCATTCGACCTTTTGGATTTGACAGTGGCACATTTTGATGATCTACTGAACTGCAGCTAACAAGCAGGAAAACAGTCAAATGTAAAAAAAATTGAAATTGGTGCATATTTCCAGATATTGTTGAAAATTATATTTATACTGCTTTTTGACAATAGGTGTTAAGTAACTTGTATTCTTACTATTTGTTGCATTAAGAAATGCACTACCCCTATGTGGGCTATCTTTTAGCTGTCTTGGCATTTTCCTCTTTAGAAAGAACTATATATTTTACAGCTGACACAAGTTTACACTGGCATCCTGGCATAGAATAAAGGGAGCACCAATCTGATCTGCAAATTTGAATTGGAATACTAGCAGTTACCTCTTCCTTTATGAAATAGTGTGCCCTGTTGTTTTATTATTCAGTTCAAATGCTGTGTAGCTCATGCAGATTCTGCAGAGAGATTATGTATTTTTAAGTCAATGTTGAGATTTGGGTATTTAAGAGCCAAAAGAAGCAGTATCTGTGTCTATATGTCTGCTTTTTGATTTTTAGTATTGCCCAAAGGCCTGCAAAACCAGAGAATCTATAACCACACAAACACACAGCAAAACCTTTCTGAGAATCCTAACTGATAACACTGAAGAAGGTTCTTTCTGTTCTCTGCAGTGTACCTCATCTGTATGTTACACAGTATATGAGATTTAATGAAATCAAGCAATCAGAAAGGACAGTGTCCTCTTTCACTATGTTAGCTATCAGGTTTGGAATCTCCAAGGTCCCTACTTTTTTATTGTAAGATTTTATTTTTAGGATCTTCCTGTGACAGTGCATGGCCCAAGCTTTGGCTGCCATAGCTTAAGAGTGAACCACATTTCTCTTCTAGGGTATGTTCTCAGGCACAATTGAATTTCCCGATACAAGCAAGAACAAAGTAAACAACAGATCAAAACTAACAGTGATCCTCCAAACAAACCATGATCCACTGACAATTTTTACTGTCTCTGTTTCATCCAAAATGCCATTTAAAACACAACAAAGGACAGAACAAATTTCAGTTTTTCTCCTGAAATTTACTTCTGAAGAGGCTCTGCATTATTTGAACCTCATTTAATTCACACGAGCTAACTGCCCCAAATGAACAAGAATGCCTGACCCTCAGCCTCCTGTCCCCCCAAAGCACAATCCTTCCTGCTACAGTTTGTTTCATACAATTATCAGTGTAGGTTACCTCTGCCAGGTAACCTTCTTCACTGTATATTAGTTTGGAATGTCTTCATAAAAAATATCTCTTACCAATATTCCACATATTATCCTAAACATGAGTTAACTAAAGAAACCACTTCAAACATTACCATCAACCATGCAGATCAGGTATGAGAATTAGGCTTCATGAAACAGATTAAATTTTCATCAAGACATACTCAATTTTATGTTCTGCTGTGGTTTGTTTTGTTACTTTGGGTTTTTTCTTAAAAAGCTGTTTTAGCAGCAAAACATAAAAATAATTAAAATAAACAACCCCTTCATGACTGTTGTAGATATTACCTTTAAAAGGACCTTTGCACAGAGAGGCAATTCTTTCATTTCAAGTGTTTTATCAATAGTAACATGAAACTTAATCATCCTTGAGTTATGAAGGCTTCAGTAATCTGCAGAGCTACTGTCTCCACATTACCTGTATGGATTTACACCAGAGAATTTCACAGGGTAAAATAGTTTCAGCTGAGATTTCAGCTCCAAGTCTGCCCCCAAGTCACCCCCAAACAGCTCAACAAGCAATATCATTCTATGATACAGTTATGGTTTTAAAATAATGCAGTTCCTTTAGGCCAGGAACATATCAGAGATTTTGGTTAAAGTGATTTTGGCATTTGATTTATAAAGCTACACTGACTAGCTTGAGACTTTTTGAGAGTAAAAACATCCTAAGAGAGTAGAACAGTGCCCTTTTGAATTTATGAAACTAAACACCAGGAAAGAAAGATCTTAGACTTTTCACTATTGTTATTTAGAAATAAAATTGAGATCAAAATAGACACAGGTGCCTGCAGGGTTGTTAATTCAATAAACTACATCATTCTTTTGGCACATTCTCCTAATAGGAAGATAGAAAAGCAAGTTTAAAAGGAACATTAATTCTGAGAAAGAGCCATATGGAAAAGGAATCTTTGAAATAATTCCCAGTCTCGGTAAGCCAATGCTCAATTCAAAGATTTCTCTTTCGGTCCCCTTTTGCCAATGATCTAGTCAGTGAAAAAGAGTAAAAAAAAAGAGAATTAAACTGTGCTTGGAGATTTTCTATGCAAAAATAGGCCTATTTAGGAAAAGAGAGATTTTTTTTCCCAGAAAAAAAAAAAAAAGAAAAATCCATGGGGTTATCCTGCTGCTAAATTGCTGTTGAGAAGCTCAGCATTAACATGCGCAGGGTCATTTTCTCTGGTTTCAGGAGGCCCTTGAGAATGGAGTTAGGTAGAATTGCTCTGGCCAATGGCTTCTGAGGAGGTGAAGTTGCCATTAGGACAAGATGTTTAACAGATGCTGCAAAGAAGCTGTAACTTGACAATGGTATCTATGTCTCAAAAGGCCTCAGGTCATCCATGAGTTAAGAGGGACATACTCTTGCTAGAAGGCAAAACTTATCCCCTCACTGCATGACACAATAAAAATTCAAGAGCTTAAAAAGCATCAGGTTTTGCTTCTTACTCTGCTGAAGCAGTAGGTAGCTGACCTATGTACCAGTAGATCTGAAATCACTACTTATATTGAAGAGAACAAGACTTATTCCAGTCAATGGAAACTCTTTTAGCAACTTCTTTTCATTTTACAAATAGGATTTAGAGGGCTACTTTTCTTCTTTTGAGAGAATTCTAATACTTTTTGGGTTCAAAGGGACATCTCTTGTCTTAGAAAAGGTTAGCATATTTCTTGAAATAATCCTCTCTTCCATTGCTCTGTGGTTCATACAATTCTTTTCAAGAGTATGAGCATAAAGTAGATAGTAAATTCTCTCGTTTCTATTACTTTAATGTATGTTCCAATAAGGTAAAATGAAACTCCTTAGACTAATTTAAGTTTAAGATTGCATAGTTGTGGAATTATTTTTAGAGAGATTAATAATGAACCTTGCTCATAGTGAATGCAGTCAAAGATAATGGTACCATTTTCTTCTTCTCTTAGTAAATAAAAAGTGATTTTCTGTGTATCTATTTACTAATTATAAACAGTAAGTCATCACACTCATGTTTTTGTGTTGTTTCTGACAGTAAAGTCTCAGCTAAAACAACTGATTCTGAGCCAGTGTAAGCCAACGCAACTACTCTGCACAGACTGAAACACCCTGACTTATTTTCAAAAAAATGGTTACTGAATCTTTGCCATGAAATGTGATATATTTATGGACTTAGAGGTTTAGTAGACACCACAGTTCCATAGATATGTCATAAACTGGCTTATTGAATCTAGGGACTAGACTCCTGAGTCCCTGGGTGCAAGCAAGTCATCTCCGTAGTACACCCAGGAGTCTCTCGTCTTGGAGGGTCTTGGGTCTTCAAGGCTCCCTAAACAGAATAGGAGTTTGGGGTCCTTTTGCCAATTTAGGTTCAACACTTTCAGAACATAGATTTGACTTACAAATATAATTTTTCTGAACTTTTCTTAACTTTTTCTAAACCTCATTGTGTTTGAACATATTTCAATTCCCTTTGGAAAAGCTTTAACTACAAGTCGAATTTTTTTTTCAGATTTCTTGGAAAACAAGCCATTCTAAATGTCAATATTGTTTTATTCTTTTTTATTAAAAATATTTTTCATTTTCTATCAAAAGAATTCACAAGTTGTCTGACTTTTACTCATCTAGGAGAAGTGAATTCCACTTTCTTACTGTTGAAAAATGCTAGTAGGTTTGGTTTTTTTCTTGGTTTTTTTTTTTTCTTTTTTCTTTTGTTGTGATGAGTATTTCTTTTCCCCATTGGATAGGATCAGTCCAGATCTCCCGTAGACACCTTATGTTATTTAAAATTACCGAATTCCCCTTCTTCGGGGCTGTGTTTAAATAGAAGTTGCTTTCTCCATAGGTGCTCCCTCCATAGCCTACCTGAAGTACTGGGTTAACACAAGTCATCAGCACCCAGATAACTGAATATTCTTAGCTGCTCATAGATTTAATATCACTACTTCCAGCGTGTGATCTGGAATACATTACTCTACACTGCTTTCCATATAGCTGTGAGATTCCTCTCTATCCTGCTTTCCCAATGGACAAACAATGATATGCAGCTGCCACACATTTTAATTGCCACCATAAACCATCCTTTGTTGTCCACACAGGTGCAGTCCAGCTCTAATCCAAGAGAAGCCTTCTTTCGCTCTCAAAATCCTATTGATATGAGAAACTCTTTCTGTTTATTGTGTATTCCTGAGCAGTATTCCACATGGGCTACCTAATATGTGCCATTAAGATGTATGACCTTTAAAGAGATTCCTGGCAAAATGCCTTCTGAGAAATTTTCCTGTTTTAAAAAAATTTAATGTTGTAACACAAGTTTCTATTTTAGACCTTATCAGCAATCAGAACTTCGTCTTTTGTATATTCCATCATTGCAGTAAAATTTTCTTCATCATAATTTAAGGAATGGATTATGAGGTCATAAGAACCCAGTAATGGAGTCCTTTGTGGCACCCTACATAGAAAAGTCCTCCACAATGTAAGAATACCACAGTGATTCTGATAAAGTTTAATGTAAAATGTTTAATGTTAACTTAAATGTAAAATTTAAATCTGAACACAGATTCAGATTTCTGAATTTTTTTTGTTCAGACTCTATAACACTTCAGCTAGCAACATCATTTTACTGAGAGCAATTGAAGCGGATGTGCACTGGAGAAACTATTACTTTTGGAGCTTTACGGGTACATGTTTTCCATGGTTTTAGCTTGTTCATGAATATCTCTGGAGCCGACTGACTGCACTTGTGGTACTGATCTATTTTTCTATACTTTCTCAGCCAGCAGAAATAAATCACCCTACAGTTTCAGCATTCCAAGTAAACTAGAGCCCACATTTAAAGACGAGAATGCCCTGGAAACCTTTTTAGACCTAAATCCCAAAAGGCAGGAATTTGCATATTAGTCAAGCAGCAACAGTTTTAATCCCAGCACTGCCACCTACTGAAGAGATCATTATAATTTTTTTTTTCCTGAAAGATACACTTTAATACATAGATAAATTATTATCTCAGGAATTGGGTTACTGGATAAATGGAGTTCCTAACCCAATAAGCTATACTATACAGTCTGGCAAGATGATCAAATGACCTTAAAATATATATAAATCCAATTACAGGAATGGTGACATTTCAGCAGTAGTGAACAGAAAAATACCAATTCACTGTGCCTAGGCCTGACTTTCTCCAATTAAATGCAAATAAATCCCATCTGAACTGAATAATAGAATCAAATGCTGTTTCAAGTTAGTAAGACTTGATATTAATCAATTAATTGCCTAAAAAGGCACTCAAATTAATAAACCATTGTTCCAAACTCTGGAGGGATGAATGCAAGTCATAGATGAACAAAACTCCATGAGGGAAAAATATTTCCCATTTCCTCAAATAAGAAAATCTCAACAATAATTTATGAGTGAATAAAGCTTGATCGCTCATGGACAACTTCACCCCTGGTGTACCTGCCAGTTCCCCAGAGGATGCTCAGGGTACCTGCCAGTTGCCCACATATTATTGACTTATAACTCACTGTAGACACCTTGTTCCCTTGCTGCATCTTCTCCTGCATGAAATAGCTCTCTTTGATGTTGGTGAACAGGTTAGGCCACACCCCAGATAAATGCACTGCATGGTTTAATTATACTCAACACTTCCAAAATTTCTTCTTGAGGAAATGAGTCTCAATTTCCACTGTAAAAATATGGGTAGCCAAGTGCTGGCAACAGAGGTGGAAAAGTGTCTTGTTCTGTGTGGGTTGAAACAAGCATTATACAGACAACACCTGAGATTATTTTGTTATTTTTACCTAAACCTGGGAGTGTGGCAGGGCACTGAGGAGGCTGATGGCTCCCAGGGCTTGGAGGACTCCAGGACTGGAGAGGTCCCCATGTAGTTCACCAGGAGCAGGCAGAGGGCAGAAAGCAGGAGCATCTTTAGTCCCAGGCATAAGACACCTCCCTGGTGACAGGAATGTGACAAGGCAGGGCCAGAATGCTGAGCTGCAGGTAGGCCTGGTTGGCAGGTTTCATGGCCAGGAAGGGTCAGGCTGTGGGGAGCTGGAGACCAGGCCTGCTGTGGCACTGCTGGGGCAGGAGCTGATGGCCCTAGGGCTGAGAGAGGGTCCTGAGCCGTGGTGTCTTAGGTTACAATGTGAGAAACAACCAAAAATATGTATTCTATCACCATCTCCATAGGCTGTTAAAACCAGATGGGGCAGTGTTCTTTATCTCATCCATGACATATCCCTGATAATTCCCTCTGGGGATACCTTCTGCCAATGGGCCATCAAGTCTCACTGCATGACTCATAAAGCTACGTCATCACATTGTGAGATCTCTGCCGAGGGGGAGGAACCAAGCATTCCTACCTAGATATAATCTGGGATTTGGAACACCAGGAACAGCCTTATCCACTGGATTTCCAGAGGAAGATCAGACCCTTCTACACCACCACTGGACCTTCAGAGGAAGACCTGACCTTTCTATAGGATCACTGCTTCAGCAGAACCACATCTGTCACTCCAGGAAGACTGCAGCCACCATCTAATCAGACTGCTACCACCACCCTGACCAACAGAGTGTCAGGCTGCATCCTGACTCTGTCAGTCAAATCCAGTGTTTCTGTATTACTGCCTTTATCCTAATTTTCTTTTTAAATTGTAGTTCTGACTTGGGATCTCCCACTGGTTTGTTTTCAAACTAGTACACATGGGCAGCTGAGGGAGCTCCCAAGGGGTGGGCAGGCCCAGGTAGTGCTCGCAGCAAATCAGTGCCATGGGAGGATGTTAGGTTGGCTTCTAGTAAGCCCATCTTCCTTTGAAAGTGTTTGTATTCACTGTGTTTTCTGACCACCAAACTCATAGACTATAACCTAAAAAGTTGTAACCTCTCCTCAAAACACTATGAAATTGTTTAAAGATAGATTCTTTCATATGCTCCCCCCACCTCCACCTCAAACTGAAAAGTAAAATATTACAACTAAATCTACAGTAGAAAAAAATTAACTCAAAATATGCATCATTTCTTTTTCCATTGTTTTCAGTCAGCCATTGGAAGCCAAAGCACTGCAGCTAGCCAGATGGATTGTTGGTTGCCCTCAGCCAGGTGTGGACAAACTGCAGCCCAGAATGACCATCTCTCAAGAAGAGCAGTGTCTTATAAGGAGGTGCAGAGCACACCAGAGGGAAACAAGAGGAAAGGGGCAGGTTAGCTGGCCCAAAACAAATTCAAAAACATATTTTGTTGGGTCAGGGAAAGAAACTTGTTCTAGGAAGCAATATTCACTTTGCCAGTGGCATTGTTAGAAGGGAATTGCTCATGCTAGCTGTATTTTCAATAGTTGGTAGGACTAGTGAGTCATTTGCAGAGAATGAGAGGAACTAGCATAAATGGAAAGGCTCTTAGAAAAAAAAAAAACAACAAAACAAAAAACAAGTGGGTGCAAAAAACCCTTGACATAAACAAAAGCAAGAAAAGAAAAACAAGGAAGTACTCAGAATTCTGCCCAGTCCATGCATTTTTGAGATAAACACACAAAACCTCACATCTTTCACCTTTACTTTCTGAATTTATTTTCTTCTTCCAACTTGGAAACCATTTGTAAAAGCTATATCCCTTTTGCCATGGGGCTTCACTGTCACATCAGACTGTGACATTTCTATGATTTTCATGTCTAACTGGGTATTTTTTGTATTGTATGATTTCACATACTTCTTTTCCTCTCTTTCTCTATACCTATTTCTTACTGTAATCTGACCAGATGCATTACAGGCCCTAAAACCCCACTTATTTGTTCTCTTGTTCACTCTGGATTTCTTTTTTTCTCTTTCTCCACATTTTGTTGCAACTTTTCCCCCAAGTCTTTCATTCTGTAACTCCTTCTTTTCTACTTTGGACAAAATTTTAGTCTCTGACTCTTGTTCCAATATTTCAAGACCTGTTCTACGTTTTACATCTAATTTCTCTCCCCCATACCCTATCTATTATTACACTAAATCATTTTCAGCCCTAACAGCACCTTCAAAAAGGATCCCTACTTTCATTCAAGTCTGTTCTCTTGCCTCCCATATTCTTCAATTTGTCATTTCATATCACTTCTTCTCTCTTCTGTCATGGTTATTCCCATTTCTTCACAATTGCCTGACTTTAAGGTGCTAGAAAGATTCATGATGGTAAAAATATCAGTGAAGAAAGCACATCATTGTTTCTATTGTCAGATTAGTTGGTGCTGAAGCATCATGATGCTGTCCAAATGTCACAGACTATAACCATAAATTTTCTCTCCACTCAACAAACCTCAAAGAATTAATACTAAGGATGCCAGCTCCATATCCTTATCTTTTCACCTATTACTTGTTTCTAAGCAGATTTGAAGCTCATTCTGCATCCAGGATTTTGTAGAAATATAGCAGAGGCTCAGCCAGCCCCTAGATTATAAACCTTTGCTATGTACCCATGTGAGTACCGATAGCTAGGGGGAAAAAAACTATCAGGAGGGGGTGAACCTAAAAAGTTTGAGTGGTGTCTTCTCAATATTTCCAGTGAAGGGAAAGGCTCAGGTAGAATCAAAAGTATGCTGTGTGCTAATACCTGCCTGTATGGCTCATATCCCATGCAGGGTTTCTGCACCTTTGACCACTGGACCATCTCTTGGATTAAGGAACAGTTGTCTCCATCTGATGAAGTGGGACAAGGGAATTTTTGCAAACAAGCTTGTTTGCAAAATGACAAAGCATTTATACATGAGTTTTCAAGACCAAACCCCAAGAGAAGTGGCATAGTAGGGAACAAAGATTCTGGGAGATAGCACAATAAAAAAATTCTTCCACATTCCATAAAACACATCACTACTGGGAACATACCCAAGGTGCCGAGACACAAATTTCTCCAGCATGAGAAAAAAAAACCAACAAAACAGAGAAAAAAACTAAACAGAGAAATTAGAAGTTGTGATCAGTTGCAGAGTAATAGAGCATGGTGGGATAGTTCACATTTCTAGAGCAGTGGGTGGGAACAGGTCCTTTAAGACGCACAGGTTGGGAATGGCAGGAAGACAAACTGTGTTCTATTCAAAAGAGCAGCTAGAATGTGTGGAGTTTTGCCATGAAGTGGTTCACAAGCAATCTGAGGGTTTACAGGTTGGGAGTAAAGGGAGGCTAGTGAGAAAGCTGTTGTGATGATCAGCGGATAAAATAAGATGCAGTCTTTAGCTGACTGAAGGCAGCCTTGCAATCAGGAAAAAGATTAAAAATATTGATTTGACACGGAATTAGGAATTCTAAAACTCTGCTGCAATTGAAACTGGCAGAGAATGTGAATGGCAAAAATAAGAACCTCTACTAATGGGAAAACTAGAGGGGTCCTGTGATAAGGGTCTGCAGTGTTCTACACTTTGTTTGCTAAGACCTTTTACTGATAAGGTATGCCCTTTGGAGCCTGGAAGACTGAAGTACTGCCTGCGGTAGGAAGAGATTAATTAATGATCAATCAAGCAAATAAATTTGTTTTACAACAGTCCATGAGACCACATGAAATAACCTGATGTTGGTGAGGAAGCTTAGCCAAAATCACCTTTCAAAATCTGAGTGATCCAGAGAGGGCCTTTGTGACTAGAGAATGGAAAGTGTCACATTGTTATTCAAAGAGCAAGAAAGAGAATTTGGGACATTAGAGGCTGGTCAGCCTCACTACAGTCTCCTGGAAGATTATGGAGAATTCTGCATATGGAAGTCATTCATAGGTAGATGAATGATAAGATGATTGGGAAAAACCACAATGGATTTTCAAAAGTAAAATCACACCTCACTGATTTCCCTCTCTGATAAATAAATTGGTGGTCAGGGCATATTATTTTCCTTGACTTCCTCATGATTTTTGCATGGCTTCCAACCATATCCTTGTAGCCAACCTAAAGAGATATGAACAGGACGCATAGACAACAAGATGCTTATAAAACTGATTGGACTACAGCATGCATGGAAAACTGCATGGTTTACAAGGATCCAAGGGTGATGGGTTGCAGTTTAAATTCACTTGCCAGATAGTTACTAGAGGCTTTCCTCACAGGCAAGTACTGAGGCTGTTACAATTTCATATTTTCACGAGCTGCCTGGATGACATACAAAAACACACTCTCATCAAGTCTGTGGATGAAACCAAATGTAGAGGAAGAAGATCGCATGCCTAAGAACAGGACTGCTCTTGAGTGAGGCTTTAACTGACCAGGACTGACAGAAATTCAGGAAGTTCAACAAAAACAAAAAGAAATTCCTAAACCTGGAATGAAATAGCCATGTGCTGCAGTATTGTCTGGGACTCACTGGATAGAAAGGTTTTTCAGAAAAAAAAAAAGAAAAAAAAAGAGATCTTGAGGTTAAAAGTTTGAACACCAATCAACAGTGCAGCTTTGAAGCAGTAAATGTTTATTGAAGAGTGGGATTTGTTAGCAAGGACATAGCCAGCAGATTGAAATCCTCTGTATTTGGCATTTATGACCACATTTAGAGTCTCTTGCCCAGTTTTGGTTTCCCAGTACAGGAAAAGTAGTTACATTAGGGAGCAAGTCTAATGGAGGTAAATCAAGATAGACCCTAGGGAGATTTTTTAATAGGTCATAAAATCTATTCTATTGTGCACTTATATGTAGCTGGGAACTTATTTTCCAGTCCAGATTCATTCACCACATTTACTGTTTACAAGAGCGCATACATTGATTTGTAATCTTTGTCCCTAAAGTACTAAAGTACTCTTGAGATACTGAATCTGTCCTTGGCCGTGCCACTTCAATGTTTTCTGAAGTTGTCTTTCACTGCACCTGGCTGCCATGGGCATGGATAGAGTTCAGTCTATATCCAACAGATATCCTGAGCCTGGCTCTTTCCAAACATGATGTAGACACTTTCAGCCTTATGTGGTGGCTTGACCTTGGCTGGATGCCAGGTGCCCACTAAGAGGCTCTAGTATTCTCCCTTCTCAGGTGGTCAGGGGAGAGAAAATGAAATGGAAAGACAGCTCATAGGTTGAGATAAGGCCATTTATGAAAGCAAAAGGCTCTGTGTGCACAAGCACCAAAAGTCAACAAAGATTTTATTCTCTACTTCTCATCAGCAAATGATGTCCAGTTGCCTCCCAGGAGCTGGTCTTTTGCATGCCTAGTAGTTACTCTGGAAGGCTAATGTTGCAAATAACAAATCCCACTTTAATTGCTCTCCTCTTTTTCTTGCTTTTGTATTCGAGCTGATTTCATATGTTTTGGAATATCCCTTTTGTCAGTTTGGATCAGCTGTCCTGGTTGTGTCCCCTCCCAAGATATTGCCCAACCCCAGCCTTCTGCTGGTGGGGCAGAATGTTGGAGAGAGAATTCTGATGCTGTGCCAGTGCTACTCAACAGTAGTTGAGCCAAAACACTGGTGTGTTATCAACACCTATCTAGATATCAATGCAAAGCATAGCACAGTGAGTCCTGCTATGGGGGAATGAACTCTGTCTCAGACAAACCCAATATTGCCTTATTTTCACAAAATCTGGTGATCAGTGGTATGGTAAGAAAGCCAGTCCCTTATGGGTTTAACATGTTAAAGTGCACTTGCAAATCATCACTTGCAAGTCAATTATTTAGTTCAGACATAACCAATGAAGCTCTGGAAAACATTAGTGCACACATAAAAAGTGAGTAACAGGCCAATGTCTCAGGAAGGCAAATAAGCAAGGCTCCTTTTACTCTCAGTAAAAACCAAATCATGCTTTATAGTGCATGTGATTCCATCTTTGTTTTCAAGAGGTAAGCTACTTCTTGACTGAGGGTAAGGGAAATATACAGAAATATTTATAAAATATTTATCTCACTTTTTATACATGTCCAGTGGTCTGAATTGTACTAACTGCAATCTGATCTCCAACTTTCATAGTCCTGTAAAGATAATTTTGTAAATTTTTCACAGGAATAGCTTTGATATTTGTTATATAATGCATCATTCCATGCTTGAGTGGAATACACTGTGTAATATATCTGCATTGAGCCACTGTCTTTAATAAACATTTTGGTACAATCACTGATTGCATGGGCATCTTTAATCTCACCTAAATTGCATATGTATTTTCTTGCAATTTTTTTTGCTTGCATGAAAGTTAGAACTCTGAGAAAGTGTTTTACATACAATGCCTGATACAATGCAATCACTTATAGCTATGGTTCTTAGATGTACATGCACATGTCCCAGGATGCTTTTGAGGTTTGTATTTGTGCAAAGAATAATTAGCGACTCTTCTGGTTTTTTTAGAAGGGCTTCTTCCCTTACTACAGACTGTTCTTTGTCACAAGGTGCTCATATTAAAGGATCACACAGGTACTTGAAAATCTGATTTGTTATTTTTAACCAATACAAAATCTCATTTGTTATTTTTAACCAATTATAGACCTATACAAGAGGGTCTATAATTTTCAAACAATCTGTAAAAGGGAAGATTCCCAATATGCCTGGATTTTTTAAAAAAAGAGAGGCATCAAGTCACTTGGTTGTACAATCATTCAGGGAGAACAAACTGAATGGAATCAAAATATTAACCAAAAATCACAGATTCATGTACATATCTCCCACTATTTATTTACTTATTTATAGTTATATTTTTCCTCTGTCAGATTGGGTTCAAGAGTTCTGGCTGCATAACAAAGGGAGAATAATTTGTGAGCAGTCAAATAAAGCTGTCATAATTTTGTATGAAGAAGCTTTCACACAGTTGGAAAAGCATTATTTTAAGAAATACTCAAAAAATTCATCATCAGAAACATTTCAAATATGCATGAAAGGGCAACAGAGGGCAAGAGAAGAGAAATTATCATGTGTTAGGGAGGCAAGTGTAGTGGGAATCTTCTTTTCCCTCCTGGATATTTTTAGCACAGTTCATGTGGTATAAGAAAACAATAGAGCCATTGCAAAGAAGCAGAATAATGGATGCTTTCCTTACCCAGGTGAAATAATGAGGTAAGACTGGATTTACTTGACAGTCAGGGTTAAAGGACAGTTTCATCTAGAGAGATTTTAAGTTCTTATGAGAACACATAGCTCTACAGAAAACTTCAGATAGGGAAGAAGCCAGCTGTTAGAAGGTGGTCTAGCTATATCCATTTAAACTCCATCCTAAAATAGTCCCAGTCATACTATTACAATTAGGCTGAGAAAACTGCTGTCGGCAACAATAAATAAGACTTTGAAAGTTTTATTTTCAAATAATTTCTTGAATATTTTCACTGTCACAAAAGACTAGGAGCAACATATGTTCTATGCTAAGTTATCCCTTCTAGTGAAAAAGTTGGAGAACCCTTTATCCTCTATTCGCTGTAGTCTCTGTATTCTTAGTTCTGATATGTGACAATATAATGCATCTCTCTAGATGTAAATTAACACAGTGAAAATTAAGTCAGCATACAAGGATTACTGTTGTTAAACTAAGTATAGGGGCGTGCTTGCTTTCAATTTTAAAGAGTACCAAAAGTTTCCCATCTGGTGTCAATAGAAGGAGAAACTGAACCTCCAGCTGTGGTCTCCCTATATGTCTTTTTGAAGCAATTCCCACAGAGTACTAAAGTATTACTCATCACAAAAGCTTTCTACAGAACTTGAGGTAATTAGGTCTTTTATTAATAACTGTATGTTTCACTTTGCCCTAATATTACCTAAACTGTGGCAGCCCTCAAACACTGAAATATATACTGCTATTTGCTATTACTCTGGATAGTCTTATATGTAAGCAAAGATAAACAGCTTTAGGTATAGAATGACAAAAAATAAAATAAAAATCAATTTCTTGAGGCAATGCTTCAGAGAAAGGAAGGTCAAACTGCATATGAAAAAACCCCAGCTCTCTTGATCCATTCCTACCTAAAAATGTATTTTACATGCATGTGTACATATACATATGTGTGTGTGCACTTTTGTGTATATTCACACACTGAAAACTAAAAGAATTTCAAATAATTAGTTTTAATTAATTAAACTATATCAGCAGAAATGACAATGTCTCATGATAACTACTAATTACTAATTGATGAACTTAAGTTTTGGTTGAATTTATAGCACTGAATATATCAATATGCTAAGCAAGAGTCTTTTAATACAGCTGATCTCACAAAACAATTTAATTTTTTTTTTCCCATAGTAAAAATAACATTTCATTAATACAATGGAAGTACTATAATTCAGAAAGGTTAGTTTAAAAACTTAACTTTGATATTTTATGAGTTTTAGAGCATTTGTCAACAAGACCTGCATTTCTGTTGATGCAGGCTTATTTTTTTTGGTGCAGAATTTATAGTCATTATTTGCTTCTCCATGTTTTGCTATGTCATTATTTACACCATCTGTTGTATGTGATCTGCAGGGAACCAGCAAGTTAGGCAACTTTATTTTGCTGATGAATAGCAGAGATGATTCACTAAATAGGTTAAGCTATATGAGCTAAGAAACAGGAGATTTTAGATATAGTTGGTGTGAAATGTATTTTCACTATGACACTCAAATAACATTGAGCACAAGTAGCGGTCTTTAGATTTTATTGGCAATAGGAAATAAAAAATAGATAATGATTATTTTAGGTAAGACCATAAACATGACTAGTTTGGGGATCAATTTAAAACATGCATTCAAAATATATTTGTAGATCTTAACTTATATTATCAGAAGTATGATTAGTGTTGAAATACCTCAACACCCAAGAATAATTGTGTTAACTAAGGGTTTGCACTGATTACTGTCACTGATTTTTAAATGAACATAATGGTAGGTCATGACCAAATACAAACCATAAGATTAAAGCTGAGTGGTACTGATGTTTTCATAAGCTCCACTCAGTTGTTATTGGAAACAGTAGACATTTTGGTACACTTAGAGGTGCAGATATCCTGATATATTTTTAGTTAGAGGGGGAACAGAACTTCTATTGCAACAGGGGTTATGTGAGAACAATTAAAGCTTCCCATCACATTGAGAGTAGGCTTATACAAAGTAATTTATGTAAATAAATTGATTAGTTAACATTCAGAGTTGGTGTAAATTCAATGTTAAGAGGCACTCAAGTAACGTCCATTCATAAGAGGAATGGACTTTACTGAAGAGAATGGGACAAGCAAGATCAGCCTCTTAGCTGAAATGACAAGATATTTATTTCACTATAGAACACTTGAATTTTACTGATACTTGATTATATAAACAGCTGATCTAAATTCTTGTCTATCATCTGCCCAGTCTGTGTCTAACTACACTCACAATGGATAGCAAAAATTCTCAGGAATTTATAAACTCCAAATGTGATTTAATTAACAGGTGGCCAGGAATCATAAAGTTCTGTTTTAAGCACTCTGACAGGTGAAATCATGTCAAATAAAAGAAGCCACTCTACTAAGAAAATGTGTATTTTACAGTGTATCATAGTTTACTACCATGATTGAAAATTGGGCATGACTCCTCGTCATACATGATCCTGGAACAATTGCTCAAGACAGCGAATGGTTCCAAATCTAGAAATTATGCAATGACTCAAAGACATTCCTTGGCCTTTCAACAATATATTAAAAGAGGGGAATTGATTGTGTTTCTTTAGTTACATATAACTGCTTAATGACAAGCCATTACACATGAAGTATATTAATGACAATGTTTTCTGAGTGCTCATTAACACTAGAAAGTTATCCTGGATCAAAGCAGACTCTTAATCATAAGAGCTATTTTTAAACAATGCTACCTGTGATTCTGCCTATTCCAGAAACCAATGTCACATTAGAAGGACATAAAACCACTTTCAGCTATTTCTGAATAAATCCGCCAGTAAACAAGCCCTTTTAAACTTTGACAGATTGTCCAAGAAACAAATTTGGTCAATAAAAACAAAATGTTCTCTTTAAAAGTTAGAGAAGTCACAGCCGACAAACACAATGTAACTTCTAAACAACCCCTTAGTTTCATGTCCTGTCTCTCTCCTCCTCCCACAGATCCAGCTTGCAAGATGCTGACCAGTAATGAGATACACCACACATCCATCACACCCACTGTCTCAGGGGGAGGTGAGAGCACACAGGCTCTCTGGCAAGACTGTGTTCAAACTATGGATATAAAACTCAGAGGAAGGCAGCGATATATATGAGAATTTATCCTTCCTAATACAGCTCCTGGCTTCTACCCTGCCGTAAGTAGGATGAAGAAGTACTAAAACAGTGAACACCAACAACACCCGGGTACAGATCGTTCCCTGGAAGGGAAGCAGTCAAACAGACAGTAGTTTCATAGGAATATAACTGTTACACAGCAGCTTATGAGAAAGCTTGAAAGCTGTTGGAAGGAGTCTTGTGCTATTGCTCCCGCAGGAACCACAGTCATTATGGTGCCACTGGTCTCCTTCACTAGCATGTGTTTTACACTTCTAACTCTCGTGGTGCCCCTCAACATTAAATTTAAACCAACTCTGAATGCTACCCAATCAATTTATTTATGGAAATTATTTTCTATAAGCCTACTCTTAATGCACTGGGAGGCTCCTTTAATCCTTCTCACTTCATATTCCCTGCAATCTACAATGCTGCATTTTCCCCCCCAACATAAAATATATCATGATATCTACACCTTAGGTATACATCAAAATTTCTATCGTTTCCAATAGCAAGCAGATTGCACGTTCTCAAACCCAGATACAAAATTAAAAAGTAAAAGGTAATATTGCAAAGAACATAAAAGAAAAAAGATCATGTTTGCAATTGGTGTAAACAATTTACTCCACATTTTCCATTTATTTTAACTGTTTATATAAGAGTCCTAACTCTACAGCTTAGCATGAGGGACACAAGAATAGCAAAGAGAAAGTGGAATTGTATGAGATAACTTCTTTAAATCCAGAAGACTCGTTATCATATAAACATATATATAAAAAAAAACATGGTTAAGATTACTGAGCTTGAATACATGAAGTGAGATATTCAGATTATGCAGCTTCAATGGCCTAAGAAACTTCCAAGGATAGTTCCAAGGAGAACATTGCCATTGGCCTCATTTAGCTTAGGAGAGAGACAGAACTAAGATGTCATTGCCTTATTTGAGCCAAATGAATTGAAATAAATGGGAAAACTGAATGTGATTATGGTAGGCAGAATTTTAAAACATAACTGAGTAATTCTTATTTTAAATTATTTTGACTGAGTATTTTTATTTTTAAGTTAGAAATATAGTAGAAACTAAAAACTTGGAGCTTGAACCCACCTCAGTTTCTGTTTCCTTGAGTGACACAATCGAGTTGTAAACACAAAAAGTAGTTTTACCATGTCTACCATTAAGACAACTGTATTTATTGTATTTTAATAGAAAAAGGTTGCTGCTGACTCAGGTTTTATTTCATGTACTTAAACTTAGCCCTGTGATATTTTGCAACTAGAAATATTGCAGTCATGCCAAAGCACAAAGAGGAACTAGAAAATGCAACCCATTAAAAAAAACAACACAACCTGAAACCAATTCATTAAGTAACTGGCAAAGTGAAACAGCAAAGCAAACAAACCACATCGATGGTGAAAATGCACGAAAATATTAAATATTAAATTGGCTTATATTTTAGTCTTCTGAGGTATATAAGCAACACAGATAAGGGTTTTTTTAAGAATATATGACTTTAATTTTGTCCCTTGAATGATAAATTTACAATGAAAATGACATGTCCACCATAATTTTGAAATACAATGTAGATACCATTGCTTTCCTGAAAATGCCTTTCCATTTTATTTGCTTGTGGCAGAGGAGTAAATTTGACAAAAATAAATTCTTATGCACACCCACACTTAGGGGATTTATAGTAAAATGAAACATTTAAAATTAATAAATATTGATAAAAATCCTATAAAATAAACATTCCTCCTGGATCTCCTCAAACAAGATTTTCCTCAGTATATTGTCTGGTACACCACTTTAAAAAACCCAAAAAAACTCCACCAAACAAAAAAAAATAAACTAAAAAAACTGAAGAAACAGGATCTGTTTATTGAGAATGAGGTAAAAGGATACAATCAACATTGGCCTGGTATTTTACCTCTTGTTGATTGGGATAATAATCTTCTCAGTGTTCAATATCAATGTCAGTCCACCCCTAGAACTTTGAGGCCATTTGTGTTGGGAAGAGCAGATGCAGAGAATATATGCATGGCACCTGTGCCAACTTCTGGAGCATTTGTTGATCCTCTGAGGCCTCTATCCCTCTGAGGCCCCTCTCCCTAAGGCTGTCAAAGATGCTTATGTCTACTCCTCCAATACTTGCCACAGACAGCTCAAGTGGAGACGGTTTTACTTAATTTGGAAGAGGAAAAATTTGCTCTGCCATCTCTCTGTGCTCCCACAATGTGTACTCAAGCATTAGTGGACAAATAAATAAATATCAGATAAAAACACCCAAAACATGGTAATGCAAAGAAAGTATATATTTTAGGGTATGGTCAGAGAATATATTCAAAGCCTCCACTGTTGCTTCTAGAAATGTCAGGACAATTCAGAAATGTCAGTTCCTTTGCCAGTTTCCAGATTGTAATTGAAGGATCATGTAGCTCTCTCGCTCTTTCTCTCTCTTTCTCTCTCTCTAAATAGGTCTATAAAGATCAGCTGGAAAGTGCAGACAGAATTGTTCACTGGTTAGCTTTACTTAGAGCTACAGGGTATATATGTGCTTTCTTTTGTCTTATTGATCAATCTAGCTTACATTTTTAGCACACACAAACAAAAATCAGAAAAATAAAAAGTTGATGAAAAACACGAACAACACAAATAAGGTTCCAATCGTGCAAATTTTGCTTCACTGGATAAAGCACTTCTTGACACAGTAATGTCCATAATCCCCCTCCCCCAGAAAAATACAGGACTGAGACTGAAGCCATTCTTTTTTTTTTTCCTTTTTTTTTTTTTTTCTTTTTTTTTTTTTTTCTTTTTTTCCTTAAGGCTATACAACACAAAGAAATAAAGCATGGAAGAACACCTCATTGGGCTGAACACTTCATTCTTCTGGCTCTGGAGTGAGCCTTTGACAAAGCAATTCTGTGGTCCGAGTTATTTGTTTCATTGGGACAACAACAAGAGAAAGAAAAAGAGGAAAAAATGAAAGAGAGGAAAAAATAACAAAGAATAAGAAAGTCAATGATCCCAACAATAAAATCCAAAATTGACTTTACAATCACAGGTACAAATTGCTCAGGTCGATAATTTCATTTCTCCTAAAGATCACTGTCGTCTAAAACTAATTAGAGGCGCAGGTTCCAAGGAATTGTCAATATTCAAAGCAAATGTTGGAGTTTCGAAGGTTATCATTCTTCTACTGTGACAGTCTGACGGGGTGACTGAAAATATTGTCATGTGCTGCCAAGTTCAGGGTGTCATTAACAATTGAATCCTTGCTCCGGCTTATGGATCTGTCTCCTATTTGGCCTTCTTTTATAGTGGAAAGACTAAGAAGCCGGAAAAGGTTGAATATTTCCACCCTCCCATGAGGTTACCCCTTTCCAGTTTGAGATGCACTTTGTCTTCTCTTTCCATGAGGAGCAAGACCCCATTGCTGGCTGCTTCTCTGGTGACGTCCTGATCCCCTGCAAAAGCTGAAATCACTGGGTAGCCGTTTTGCATTAAACTTACCTAAAAAGTGCAAAGAAACAGAATCTGAGTTTTCTCAATACTCTCAGTGATTTTTTTTGCCCTGTGCACATCACTAAACTTTTGTACAAATTGAATTAAGCTAAGGAAATAGGTAATGCATGATTTCTGTCATGTATACACACCCCTTTAAAATAACCCACAGTCTCATTCTTCAACTTGTGTTTTTTTAAATATGAGTATAGAAATGAGCATTTGAAGGAGAAAAAAAAAAAAAAAGAAGAAAAAAAGAAAATGAAGGGAAAGGAAAGGAAAGACAGCATCTTCTTTCGATTAGAACCCACCTGGATGGTTTGTCTGTTATAGACCTTGACCACGTGGAAACTGAAACTATATATCCCTTTTCTTGGTGCTACAAATATACTGGAAGTAAGATCAAAATGGTTGCCAATATTAACTAATACCTGGAATGTAAACAAATAAAACAGAACAAAGAAAAGGAGAGAGAGAAAGAGAGAAATCAGAGAAATCAGACTCCACCTTAAAGAAGCACCAGCAAAAATCTGACATGAGCTCAATGACCAACATAAAGCATAGTCAAAATGGCATTTGCAGCACAATTAAAAGTGCATGGCAGGGGAATGGAGTCAACTTACAGAGGCATTTAAAAGGCATCAGAGTTAATAAAGCAATTTAGTTACACAAAAATGATCTCCACAGCCTGTTAGATGAAGTGCAAATGTCCATACTGAGCTGTCAATAAAGTAAAGGTGGCAGAAGGAGCAGGGGGAGGAGTGTGAAATGGGGGGAAGGAGGGAGGGGAAAAAAGGTAGGAAAAAATACCAAAAGTCATTAGCTCATAATGGAAATGTATGTTTTTTAGACAGCACAACTGAAATCAGAGCTGGCCTCGAGTTTAATAGGGTGTAGAACTAAAGCTGCACTGCAGAGAGGGGCAAAGGAGGAAAGAGGATGCTCAGCAACATCTGCCAGCTCATGTCTCTCTGTCCCCTTGGAGGGCTGTGCCACTTGGCCCACACGCTCCTCGGGAGGCTGGGGTGGGCCTGCTACTCCTTCCTGGCAATAACCTTAATTTGCCATATATTTTGATGGGTTTTTTTAAACAAAACAAAACAAACAAAAAAAAAAAGAGGAAGAGTTGAGCACTCCGGCAGATGAGCAAAGCCTCGTTCGGAAGCGGCGGCCGCCCCCTGCCGATCCCGCCGATCCGACGGGGACCTGGCCTGGGCTCATCCCCTCTCGCCTTGTCCAGGCTGCTGTGACGGGGAGCAGGGTTTGGCTCAAAAGCCACGGGCGGCGGGCAGAGAAGAGCCGGCGGGTGGGTGGCGATGCCGTCCGGCCAGCGGGTGTGCCCGAGCCGGCTGCTCCGCCGTGCCCACCCCCGGGGCACGCCCGTCACGCTCACTTTGAGGGCTAAAAATCTGCTTTAATGAAAAAATGCCAAGCAGGAAAAAAAAAAACAAACACTATCGCCCCTCAGCCCCCAAATCCCAAGCTTTTCCTCTCAAACAGCCAAAGTCTATAGTTCCTAAAAAAAAAAAAAAAAAAAAAAAAAAAAAAACCAAAAAAAAANTATAATTTTAAAAAACCTTATTGTGGGAGCACCGAGAAAACGCCTTCAAGCTCCTAGGAACTGCACATTGCCGGGTAAAAGCATCAAAAATATGCTATATATTTAGCAAGTTGGGGGGGTTGATTTTTTGTTGTTTTGGTTTTTTTCTCTACTGATCTGGTTTTATGAGATCTTGTATGCGACGAGTGGCTGTGCAAGCTCATTAGGAGAGACAGGTAGACAGATAAATGGCAACCAGACAGGTAAAAAACCCAGACAAATAACCCAAAAACCCAACAAACGAACAAGCCCAGAGAAACCAGTCTGGTATGCTAATTTTGGCTGACTCTGCAATGCTACTTCAAGAATCAGAAGCAGTAGGAAAAAAGGAAATTTCACCGCAAAAATAAAGAAAGTAGACGGACGGGGTTTTGGTCTCCGGGAGGGGAGCGGTGCGACGAGGCAGGAGCAGGGCCAGGACAAGCAGGCAGGGCTGTTCGCTGCTCTGCCCGGCGTATGCCGTGCGGGATAGCACCATAACGATACAGCCCGCCAGGAACACCTTTTGCCTCGTCTGATAGCGCGGGAAACAGCCTCTTCTTCCTCATCCCTCCCTCCCTCCCTCTGAGAGATGCTGTGACATCGTCAAATGCACTCCGAACAGGCAGATCCGGCCACTCCTCATGGGTACATTTCTGAATTTGCACCGAAGGAGAGATGCGAACCCTTCCCCTGGGTCGTTCCTGGCTGGCCGAGGCGATCCTTGGCTGCAAGGCGCCCCCGCACGCGTCCGAGGCACAGACTTTCACGTTAAAGCTCTTTCCGTACTAGCGATTGTGACCGGACAAGAAGCCAGCCAGTGTTCACCCCCGCTACCGCCCTAGGAAAGCCCCGCAGCTACCTAAAAGAACTTTCCAAAGTCTTTCTGGGCCGTTGAGACGTGAAGTTGCTATTGAGCAGGTGGGTCGGGATTAAAAGATGGAACGGGAACCAGGAGGAGAATACGCGTGCAGCCAGGGGGAGGCAGGGGCGGGAGGACATGGGGTAGCGAAGGCGAAGCAGGCAGCGCCTGACCTGGTCGAAGTAGATGGTCATGGTGCGGTTGCTCATCTCGGAGGGCTCGTGGTTGGTGCTGCGGGTGGCCGAGAAGGCCACCTTGGCGCTGCCCGAGCGCACCGAGATCCCCAGGGAGGAGGTGATGGCGCCATCGGCCGAGGGGCTGGAGTCGCAGACCACCAGGCACTTTCCCTCCAGGACGATGGGCTCCGTGTCGTTCTGCGCCCGCACCGGGCACCCGGCGGGCAGCAGCAGCAGCAGCAGCGGCAGCGCCGCCGCCAGGCAGCAGGAGCAGCCGCCCGCCGGCTCCGGCAGCG
>WBNO01016568.1:1288-15465 GCA_013400575.1 Peucedramus taeniatus
GAAGTGATATTAGGTAAGGAGCCATACAACTACACTGCAGCATTGATGGATAAACTTGGTCAATCAGCTCAACTCCCATCCCAACATCTGCTGCTGTAGCCAGAAGCTTAGATGAACTTAATTAATAGTGTGTCACCCTAATGCCGTGAAAATGTGTTAATTTTTAAGGTAATTAGGAAAATTCCATGCTGATTAATAAAATTAGAAAACCTCATTGGATCAACAGTGCTACAGAGGGTGTAGGCACACATCCAAATTAACAAAAACATGGCTTGTTTATCTTCATATTAATCATGAAAATTCTATCTTATTATGATAATCTTATGTGTATAATTCAAAACTTTAATGTTCCCTTTTATTCTTATGTTGTATTTGTAGCTACTGCAATGAGTAATGGAAAAATCTAGGATGATTATTATCATGGGAGGGTACTGTTGCTTTAGAACCTGGAAGGAAGCAGCTACTCTTTGATTTTTGCAGCATCAGAAAGATGACCTTTATAAATACTATTTTGTCCCTCTCTGAAAAACATAGCAGATACCCAAAAGGAAAATCTTCCTAATCCCTGACCAGACTTAACATAACCCGTACACATTACAAGTCATATTTCTAAGCAGTAACCCTGTAACCTTTCAGAATCAAACAAATAGGGCAGACATGCACATGTTTTGCGCCTGTAATAAGTGACACAGCCTGACCTGTGTCAGTGGAAGTTCTTGCCCTTGCATAATAACTAATAGGCCATAATTCTCTTACTGTTAAATTTATCCCATATCTGAAATCTTCCCAGTAGAATTTTCACATGTAAGTGTGGCATCCAAATAAACATAAATACTAGTCCTTCCAGAATACCAACTCTTATGAGTGATTCATCTACATTGCAATAAACATGAAACACTGTGTCTAAGAAAAGTAAAATCTTTTTATTTATCTCATAAATTATCAACTAAAAAACATAACAGACATCAAATTTTAACTTTAAGGATTTTTTGGTAAGTTTTCAACCACTATGTTTTCCATTGTATGTTGTTGAAATCAGTGGTCAACCTGTGTACCTAAGAAAATTAAATATTGCTTAAGGGGGCACAGAGTTTATGCTGAGTCGCCCCTGACTTCCCTTTAATGAAGGAAAGGAAATGCATTATCAGCTCTCTCCTGGGCAAGACAGTTTAAAATTATATTTTTTTTAAAAATGCATTACCTTAGAAGGTATATGCATCCACCTCTGTAATGTAGAGCAAATCAATCAGAATAATATATTGAAAGTTTTTCAGTTAAAAAAAAAATCTATATTTAATAACAAAGTTCTTGTAGTTCAAGAGAAACTCTGGCAGATAATTTAGGTCAGGGACAGAAGGATTTGAAGATTTGTCCTAAAAGCAAGGACTTTAGGATTTTCTCCTAAAAGCAAGGACTGCCTGCCAGGAAACTTCCAGGGATTTAAGGACTTATACTGACAAGGTTCCACTGCTGATAAAAAGTGCAATAATACTTTCAGGAATAAATATCTGTTTGAAAAAAAAGCTAACCCCGTATACTTAGAAACTGTGGCTTATCTATCAATGTCTAAGTATATAAAGCCCCTGGCTTGCCTGGGCATGGCACTACATCTGAGCATGATGTGAAAAATAAGCACTGGTTTTAGTATACAGCCCTATTAACTACAAAATCAAAAAGAATAATTGCAAGAGTATTTTGTTCTTAATATTCAAATTTTGTTCTTTCTTGGTCTAAGGTGCCCAAATATTGCTACTAAGCTGTTAAGATAAAACCAACTGCTGCTTTAAATAATTCTTTGCTTATCATTCAGTAACACACAGAACAAACAGCTTCCACAAAGTACTGTCTAGACAGAAATACCCACATGCATTTCCCACCCGCCTAGGAAGTGAATTATGCAAGAGGCAATAAAGCAAGAGGCTTAAAAATTTAGAGATGGTAAAGACAGTCTCAAGGACCTAAACAACCTGTGGACTTTTTCCCTGCTACCCTTGAATACATTTTCAGGGGGGGGTTTAACAAGTTCACAGATATCACCTCTACATGAGAGTATGGCATTTGTTTAGATCATTGACCAACCTGGAGTTTCCTCCTTTACCACAGAGTCAAGATCTTCCTTTTCGAAATTTCATATTCTGACATCAGATAACAATATCATAATTACAGACCTTTGCAGACACCTATTATGCACAAGCACATATCATTTTCTAGATGGTTCTAATTTTAGTTTGCCAATATCTTAACTTTCAACTAACCAGACAAAGGTGTTTCACTCCCCTACTCAGGTGCCTGTCCATGCTGGGGTTTAAAAAAACCTTTCAATTATCTGGCATTGGTTTATTTTATAAAAAACAGACCAAAAAGATAACCACATAATTGTAAGTTCTTCAAAATAACCAAAATTCTTTTTCATTAATTCTTCTAAGGAATTCTCTTTTTCTATAGACAGAAAAAAATTTTAGTAAAAATTATGCAGACAGTTATGTGTATCACCTCTGATAAATTATCCAGAAACATGCAAAACAAAAAGGAATTATTTTGTCAATTTGAGCTAAGAAAGACTTACATAGTCATTAATATGCATTTTTCAAATGTATCAGCCCAAAGAGGCTTACTTTATTGTTAGTGTACTTCAGACCAAATCAAATATCAAATATAGCACTCATAGCTTATTAAGCTTTATTCTTAAAACAGCTAATCAAACTAGGCATGTTTCTTATTTAAAAATAAGATCTTATTGCAATTTGACTTAATTTCTATGGGCCTTTTTATTTGCTAATGCTCAATCAACTTACATACACTAAAAAAAGAGATTCTATATTACTGGGCTTTCTAATTTATTGAATAATGGGCACTCAAATGCTTTCTTGGAAAGTCAGTTCATACATCACATTACACTGAGCAGAACATTTGTTTGCTCTCTGGGACCACTGTCCAACCTTCTCATGCAAGTCCTGTGCTATCCCTATTTCTTTTTCTCTCACAGTACTCAAAATGTCAAAGAGTTTTGCAATTTTCCTTCATATAGAAATAGCTTGTCCCTGCTCTTTCTTTTCAAGATCAATACACACCTTGGCTGTTTAAAGCATCTTAAACTGTCAAAACTAATTCATCCCACATTATCTAAAGCCATTTGAACAACTCTTGATTTTGATCCACATTTCTGTCAATTTTTGCTTTATCACCAGCTGTAAATATTGTACTGTACAAATATAACTGGTCTGTACTCAGAGAAACACCAAGAAAACCTGAAATTCTTAATTCCCTGTTCTTAAAAGACATTTAGATGTGGGATAGAAATTGAGTTTGCAGTATTGTTAAGGAAAGATTGTATCACATGTTTGAAATCAGCCCAGTGACATTGGTTTCCTGTTCTTTTTTTAATTACATGTAAAAATTCAGTGCTCATGAAAAGGCAACATTTTTGTGGATGGTGTCTTCGTAAATACGTCAAGACAGAAGTACAAATACCTGGAAAATGGAATAAACTTCTCACTGGAAGAAGTTAAAGCTCCATTAGCATTATTCACATATGCACATCCATCCCTATTATGTACAGGTTTTCAAAAAACAGCAAACATTCAGCAATTATTCAAAAACAATTAAACACTCAGGAAAAGCAGCCTGAACTGTGACCTTGTGCATTTATGTATAATCTTTAAGAGCATAATAACTTCTTTTACCATCTGGCCTGTGGTTTTTTTTAATGAAAAATAAAGCAACTGGTTTTTTGTTTGTGAAACCAGAAAAAGTTAATCTTGTATTTGTATATGGTAACCCAACAGTCAGCAATAGGAAAGTTACTAAAAGAACTTGCATTTGGGTTTCAAACACGGGGTCACAACGCATACGTCTTCAAACTCCAAACTATTCCAATTGCCCAGCTTCCCTCATCCAATTCAGACTATTTATAAACTATCACTCTTTAAAGCTGAAAATATTCTTGTTACGATAGGAAGTTACAGGATTCGTCAGTTGCTACAAAAGCACAAATAATCTTCCTCCTTTTTCATGGGGAAGTAACCAGGTGGTAAAGTCTAAAATCTTGAAAATCACACCCCAAAAGGTCTGTTTCAAAAAGTCTTAAGAAATAAACAAAAAAATATTTGATACTCTTTCTTCCGTTTTTTTTCAGATATGATCACTATTAGATACCTCAAATAAACACAGATTCACTCATTAATGGGCCAAATTTCCTTGCTCTAATTTCTGAAAGCCCATTGGGCTAGGATTATTCATAGGAGCCTGCTGAACCAGATTTAGCCTAACAGTTCCAAAAAACACTGAGTACAAAGTAATAATACCATGACTTGAAGTGCTAAGATGGGGTACAAAGCTAATTTGAAACTGCTGATTTAGACAAACATTCATCTAAAATGCTTAAAATAAGCATTTATACTTTTAAGTGTTCTTAGCTTGAAACAGTGATTTATGAATGTTTTTTCAGGTTTTCAGATGTGCAGCTACATATCAGTCTAATTAAAACTCAAATGACTGCTTTGTAACTACTCTGCATGTACTAATGAAGTACATTTCACTCTAAACCCTTCAGAGAAAATATTTAAAATGCTGAGCTCCAGGGGACTTGGCAGAACATGCCAGCTGCGTAACCTTGTGATGTTCAGTTTCCCAGGGTAATGCAGCAAGCCTGAAGCTTCTGGGATGTGTTTGCACTGAAAAGCCAGCAGCTCTAACTTGCATCAGACATGAATGTACACAAATAAGAACTCCTACCTCAAAATATTTTGGATTTCCTCTATATATCACTTATTTATCTTTCAAGGACTTTCTTACTGTATTTTATTACAGTTAGTGCATTTGGTGAAGACAAGCAATCTGTTTGCAGTCCTTAACATGTAGTCCCAAAATTATTAAAGAGTCACAAGACTTGTATACTAAAAGAGGAAAAAGACAAACCCAAACATCAAAACCCATTGGCTGCACTCAGATGAGGGCACTTTGAACAGACTGTTCAAAATGCAAATAGATAAACCAATCATGCAATGATAGCAAATTTCCTTTTCACTAGGAACTGTGATAAAAATGTTAGTACTCAGAAAATAAATCACAGCAAACTGGCAGGTTTTTAGAAGCCTCCAGAAACTTGCCAAACCAATTACAGGACTGTACACCACATATTTGACTTCACTGGATCATGGTGTTTGTGTTACAGCCATATCTCAGACAAGATTTTTCAGTCAAATATCTGCTTCTTTTTACATTGTAATCTTTAAATAATTGGATGCCTGAAGAGTTACTGGGATATGTAGTTATAAAAGAAAAGTGATTTAATGGGATTTTTCAGGTATTCTTCACTTATTTTATACCAGAAGTGGAATTCCTACATCTGTTCTACAAAAAAAAAACTCCATGCAAATGCAAACAAACACACATAAAAAAAATAATAAAAAAAAAAAAAACCCTACACAAACAAACAAGAAAAAAACACCCAAAACAGCCACATCGTATGTAGGTTTGTAAAAATTCAGGGTTGGTTTGGTTTTTTTAACATACATTTAGATAATGAAGAAAGTTGCAAACCACAGATGTGATTGAAGAAATTACAACTCATGTTTTGTTCATTAAATTTCATAAATTATATAACTTTGTGTTAAGTTTCTTGAATGGATGGCCTATGTCACTAATAGTGTGAAACAACTCATTAATATTAAAAAAATGGGATTTTGAAATTTTTCTTGCATTGTTTAGTTGATAGCAGACATGATGCATGCATAGATATCATAGAAAGAGCTTGTACTACTCTTTCATTCAGTGCCATCACTTGGAGTATTATCATCAACTAAACTGACCTAAAATATTACTTTGATTCTATCTTTCAGCTTTTGTCACTATACCTTCAGGTTACATGTCATGAACTCTATCAGCATATCTAGGAATTCAGAACTTTACTTTGGAGGTTTTTTCCCAGGTGCTTTATTGATTGCAGTGTTACATATTTTTAAAATACGTTTTGACAAGAAAATCCCAAGTATGCTCCATTGGCTCTAAATAACTAGTATTAAGCATTCAGGGTTATCCCCAAAACCAGAGAGAACTTGCCTACAATAATGTCTAACTTTTAAAAATATTAACTAAGTGAGCATGATTTAAAAAGAAACTCTTTTACATTCATGAATGTACAGTTTGAAGATAGGAAGAGCTTTAAGTTCATATTTCATCGCGAACAATGCCTTATTAAGTTATAACTCAATGTGTATCTCTGGCAAAACTAGATTTGATAGAAAATGTTTCTTTAAGATCAGAAATATTCCATTCCTGTGTGAATTTAAAAATATCAAATATCTGCTTCAACAGGAGATACAGTGAACAATGAAAATACTAAGGTTTCACAGACTGGATTGTTATTACACTGTTTAGTCTGTGGTGACCTGCCTGATATCACAGATTTTGTTTCCTTTTTAAAAACTACCTGAGTTACAGGTAACAGTACAAATATGCCAAACTGTATTGTTATACCTAATAAAAATGTCCACAATTTTCAGTTGATATAAAGACATATTTCTATTGCTGCTTTACGGCCATGGAGACCTGACAGTGTTTTTCATAGTCCAAATGTTTCATATTCATTTCAAATTATTTACTTTCCATCTCAATAAATAATTATCTTGGTTTCTGGGACTAATTGCAAGGATCACAATCAGGTCTGATGGATATAACTACCAATCTCCATTTCGGCTCAAAATTTATACAATATTTACAAGAAGTAAAAACTGATTTGGATATATATAAATAATAAAGATAATATTTAAAATTTGTAAACCCTATGTTGCATAAAACTGCATACAATATTGTGAAACTGCTTTCATTTACATTACTCCTACAGAGAATTTTACTGGGAAAGAATGACTCACTGAACAAAATCCTGTCTGATCTACACCTATGAAGACTTCATCTACCTGTGTCTAATTTATGTATGTCAAGTAGGCCAAGTAATGTGAAAGTATTCATAAATTCTCTCCATTTAAATTATTGAAACCAACAGTTTTAGTCACAGTCTGCTAAATGGACTCCTCGGAACACAAGAATATGTAAGATTAAGTGCCATCTTTACCATTAAATGGAAATAATCATTTTGGCAATATGGCACCAAAGCAATTTAAATGGCCCTAGAGGTGCAGCTACAAAGCCCTAAACAAAATTTTTGACTTATAAAAGGATGAAGTGGAAACACATGTACAGAAATGAACCACAGCAATTACATTAAAAAAAATTACAACCAACCATCTTACTAAATGGCATATTCACAGAATGACCCAATGTAAACCCAAGCAAACAACACTGATTTAATTTCTCAGAGTGAATTATTTTTTAGAAAACTCACTGTTTCATTATGTCAGTAACTGCTCAGAAAGCATCTACTTGCATCCGTATGTCAATGGACACCACATGCTTTTTTTATCTATTTGGATTTACAGAATCAAAAGCTGTGCCCAATGCAGATACTGTTTCTCAGCTGTCAGAGAGATTTTCAGACTCAGTCCCTCTGGAGACAGATTTTTCTTGGCCACTGAGAAAATGTTTGCTGTAAAAGACCAAAAAAAGAAGGCAACCCTTGCCTTCAGATCTTACACTCTGTAAGACAAACAGAGAAAAGAGCTTTTCTCCCAGAGGCAATCAGGGTACAGGAGTTCAGGCCAATGTCCCACCATTCAGGATAACACCCTTCTCCAGACATCCATACATAATTTGACTGCTGACATGGAAACAGCTTGCATAAATACTTGGAGAATCATACTTTCATGTCGCCTTGTCTGTGCCAGGTATAATCTTCCCCAGTCCCCTTCCCCCATTTGACTCTTCCCTTTAAGCATAGCCACCTGTCCAGCTCCAGCCAATTCATCTGACAAAAACAAGGGCAAAGATAAAAATCAAATTATTTGTATTTTTAAGCACAAGAAGCAATATGTCAGTCTTACCATCAGGCTTTATTTTCTACTCCCTTACACAACAGTAGCATCTAGGGGCCACCAAACAGAGCATCACTGACATACTCTGGATAATGGAGTCAAAATTCCCAACCAACTGGCCTATACCAAATCTGAAGAACCTTTCTGCTCAGACGCAGAAGAGACTCCTCAAAAGCAAAATGGAAAATAAGTTATCAAAATCTTACTTCCATTTGAAATACCTCCTTAACTTTACAAATAGAATTATTATCAGTTTTTGGACTCTGCTCTCAGCACCATAACATACTACATGTAAAACAATCAAACCATAGGATCACTCACTGCACTGCCTTCTTGCCTTCTTCAAGAAGTTAAATGAAGAAAAAAAAAAAAAAAAGGCATTTTTAGACCTTCAAAACCCTTCTCCTCTCTCTCAAGTCCAAATTACAGAGACTTCAAGAGGGAAAAAAATCCCACACATAGTTTTTATCAGTTTTTAAATGTTGTAAAGTAGGTCCATACCTCAGGGCATAATGAAATTAATAAGAGTTTACCACAGGAAAAAAAACCAAACCCTTATGCCATTTAGAAAAGTATAACTTAGCTTTCAGTGTTCTGCTGTGCAGGGTTCACAAGGGATCAACACCACCTTTGTGACTGACCCAGAGCTGAGTATTTTTCAGTCTGCACTATGGACAGGAATAGTTTTTGGAAGCTGTTAAAACACAACTTGTTTGCTTTTCAGCAATCTATGCATTAATAAAGTAGATTACTACTTTACTACTACATTACTACTTTACTACTAATAAAGAAAAATTACTTCACTAGCAAGACAACATAATCTTTTAATGAATGGACTTCCTCACTACCAATCTGTTTTTAAAGAGAGATCAACAACTAACATTTAAATGTAAAGAAATAGATCTCACTGACCTTGAGATAAGTTAATTTATGTTTTAGTAAAAGGGATTAATTTAAAAGTACAGCAAACAATGATGAAACAAAATTACCTATAGACAATTGCCAAAAAGGAAGTTCACAGATCTGCTGGTTTTGGCGGGGGTAGAGTTAACTTTCTGCCCAGTGGCTGGTATGGGGCTGTGTTTTGGATTTGTGCTGAACAAAGGGTTGATAACATGGAGATGTTTTTGTTATTGTTGAGCAGGGCTTGCACAGAGCCAAGGCCTTTTCTGCTTTCTCAGTTTTACCCTTCTGATTCTCTCCCTGGTCCCACCCCTGATCCCACAGGGGGAGTGAGCAAGCACGCTCTGTGGGGCTTGGCTGCTGGCTGGGGTTAAACCATGACAATGAGACTTTTGCCTTTTTTCTGACATCCATCCCTTATTTTCTTCTTCTTTATGAAATAAAAATTCATGCTATATATATGACAAAACTTGCTGAAGAAATAATCACATGAGATAAGAAAAGTAAGCATTTTAAATTTTGTCTTCAGCATGTCTTCTTTGGGTTTTGCTTTTCTTGCTGCTGCAACTTTTTCAATGTTAAAATTTTTTGATGGTTTATAAATCTAATATTGTTATACACTTGGCACTTCCAACCTATTCCTAGAACAAGATCTGTTTTTAGACAGACTTGCTTTGAAATTGGTAGAAATTGAAATAGAAATATTTTTTCTTGAGCTGCTATACCTCTACAGATGAGGTAGTCATGAGTTTATCTTGGACAAGCCTGTATGTTTTATATTCAGGACTGTCTCCTATTAGTAAAATTACACATCATTTAGACCTGATGTCTTGCTTATCTGTTATCTTGCTCTTCAAGATATGGAGCCAATTTGAGGAATTTGCAGCCTCGCACGAAGTCAAGACCATTTCTGGTCCTCAACCCCCTCCACCAGCGAGCAGGCCCGAGGTGACAAGGAGTTGTGAGGGGACATCACCAGGACAGCTGACTCCAACAAACCCAAGGCATATTCCAGACCATACGAACGACCTCGTGCTCAGCAGGGGAGATGAAAAAGGAAGCAGGAGGCAATCAGAATGACAGCATTTATCTTCAAAGTCACCATGATGCATGATGAAGCCTTGCTTTCCTCAGGATGAACACCTGCCTGCTCATGGGAACAGGTGAATGAACTCCTTGTTTTACTTTGCCTATACATGCATCTTTTGTCTTATCTCCCAGTGTTATTGCTGTACAGAGATAAGTATTAACAGTCAGCAGTTAGCAAATTATTCTATCAAGATATATCTTTAATTTGACCATTACTTAAGTAGTGTGAATTATTTCGTGATCCTGGGGCAGGAAAGTAAACACAAAGAAGTCGTGCTAATAAAACGTCAGCTCCACCGTGAGGACCCACATCCTGAAAGATACTGGAGAAAAGCACAAGCATTCTCAAAAATGCAAGTCCAGGATGGTAGCTGAAGTCTATTACTCGTGTTTGGGCTATTACCAATGCTTGGGTTTGCATCCCATCCTTGATCACTGCCTGTAAATCAGATGCCCCACTACTGTTTGCACTAAAGTGCATCACAATCCCACTCTAACTGGCAAACAGCCTCTAAGACATGCATTTTAACAAGCTCAAGAATTTTTTTTAAAAGGCTCAAGAATTCTGTTGGAACTATTTTCAAATTATCACCCTTCTTTGAATATTTCCTATGTTCCTCCTTATATATTGCAATAGTAACATGCTATGGATAGACATGAGTAATAAAAAAAAAATATTTACTCTTATTTATAGTCAACTTTGCTTTAAGGATTTGATAATTTTATGGCTCCCTTAGTATTTATATCTATGAATGACTTCATATGAGTTCATCCTAGCAACTGTCAGCCCTTAAAAATTAAAACACAGATGAGCTGCATGGGCCTTCTTTTGTTTGCTTTTTTTACCCCCAAGCTCATGAAGAATGAGCAGAATACAGATTGTTTCATAAAACAAGAAGAAAAAGCAGCATCAGCAAACAAGCATACAAAACTGATATGAAATCTACACTGCATTCCTTAAAGACAGGAATATTCAGGAGTTTTATATGGGGACAGAGAGACTATAGATCTAATATCCAAACCTACTGAATGATAAATTCATTAAATAAATCTTTCAGGCCTCACAGGCAACTAGAATTACAACCACTTCTATCCTAGCACATTTTTATTGTTAAAAAGATTCATTTAAAACAGAACAGCATGAATTACTTCATCAAGATCACTGCTATTATAATGAATCATTAATATCCTAGTGAAAAATTTATTATTATGAATAATGCATTCAAAATGATGAGACAGAAAATGAAGCATTACTCTGTGAAGTATCAGAGAAAATCAAAGTGATGTAATGAAAGCGGGCAAGATAGCCATCATTTTTTGTTCTAAATCTTTCTAGATGTCTTTGCAGATGCTTTACCTTTATCATATTTTCTTATTGAATATTTATATTTTAACTAAAGAAAAACAAATATGTTAAACAATGTTCTTCCCATTCTATGAATAAAATGTCCAAGTATATCCATTACTTTGTCCACAGAACCAGTTCTACCCTCAGGAGGCACATTTTGGTCTTCATAACATATATTTGAGCATATGTGATTGTGAAACAAAATCCCAGCTTTGCAATAAACAGCAAAGTTATTTTTTTCTCAAACTGTCTACTGCATATATAAAAGAGTTAGAGGAGGCATCAAACATCAAAATGTGTTAGATGGGTAATTTTGATACTCGCACTCTGCTCAGATAGGGAATCAGGTCTCAAACTAATCATCATTTTAATATAAATGCCACAGAATAAAACCTTACCACAAATATAATAATTGCTCTCTTTTCTGTGGAGTTAAAATCAGAGTAATCAACTTGTCTTTCGATTTGCAGTATGCAAAAGGTGCTCTGTGGCTTACTTCAACTGAGTTCAGACAAGCAAAATAACAAGTGTATTATCTGGGGTGGCCTTCTGCAGCTAATTAGTTTTACAGTAAACCCAATACAGAAAACACCACACTAGAGTGCAGCCAAAGGACAAAGGAACAATTAATCTTTGAATGGGCATTAAATATTCCTTTTGTTATTGATAGATTTGATTTGTCCCTTCTCCTTGACAGATTTGTGTATATTACTTCAAAGCAAGCAACATTACAACTATCCTTGCTTTGTGGCATGAAATGAAAACTAAAACACTCAGTGGTACCTTAGAATTAGATGTGGATTCCAAAAAGCAAAGCCTGTTGCCAAATCCTTCTGCGGCAAGACACAACTTCTGTTGCTCCTTGTGAACGGTTGCAGTACACTGCAGAACCACTTCATCATCCTGCCAAAAAAAAAAAGCAAAAAGAGATCTAGGGTTATGTTTCTGACCCAACACGACCTAGGGAAACTTTTAGAAAATCATTGTTAAATGTACAAACGTTTGTCCCTGAACACAAGCAGAATCAAACCCCAGCATATTTTTTTTATTTTGAATTGTAAATGTGAGCAAATCAATTGAAATAATTATAATAACTGCATATGTGCTTTTTCTGTTTGCCTGTCCTGGTAATAAAAGTCAGAGGAGAAGTTTTATTTTAACTACACACAAAGTACACAGGAATTAGTATTTCTTTCATAGGTCAGTCATACAGTGCAAAGAAGTAGAAAAGCTTAAAATCAATTAATTGATGGGTACCATATACATTTTAATTAACTAATTTGTGTATATACCGCTCATATTCTAGTTAGTGCAACTTGTTTAGAAGGTTGTAAAGAAATAAGTAAAAAAAAGAAAAAAAATTTCCTATCTTCAGAGTAATTTTGTATATATAGTTCATAAGTTAGTGTTTTTGCAGTAAGTTGAAAAGTATAATCTTGTGTAAATAAAGGATTTTTCTTCCAAAAACCTAGCGTCCACTCGCTGCTGCTCCTTGTAAAAGCTGTGGAGAGAACTATGCAGTTTCTTAACAGGAGGTGTGGTGACTTGCTGAGACTTTTTGAGCAAGGAAGACTTTGTGATAGAAGATGATTAAAGTATGATGACTAAGCAGAGTGCTGAAGCTTAACAGAGAAAGCACTACCACTATCTAATACTGAGTTTAATAGACTTTATGAACTTGCCAATTAAGTGTTCTGTGCTTATTCTAGTGTGCAAGCATGTAAAGACAGGCAGGAAATACTCAGAATTAAAAGGGAAAATGAGTTATCAGGACAGCTGTCCCATAGCTCTACTCAGTATTTCAGAGAAAGGAGGGTCTAGGAGGAACCAATGTTTGCTTTGCACACAGCAAAGCAAACATTGTGTTCCTTAGTCCTTAATATGTATTAACTAAAATTTTACAGGACTAATTCTGCGTAGTAATAGTTAAAGATCTTATCAACAAGCCCCAAAAAACAGAGGCAGACCCTTATTTAAATCAGTTCTAAAAAATAAACAGTTCTAAGTAACACAATCAACAGCTGGAGAATCTCTTTAGAAATATAGTTCAAATTAAAGAAAGAAAATTTTCTTGCAATGAGTCTATTTTCTAGCAAAGATTTTCTGTTTCAGAATAGAAAAATAGCATCTCCCTATGCATTCTGCCAATTCATTTATGGGTTTCCAATAATAAGTTTCAAATGAATGATTATGAAGAGGTCATATTGAACACTGTAAAAAAATTAAATAAATAGAACAGTAAAACTACAGGATTAAGCATGCAACTGGAAGCAGAACAGGCTGAGACTTCAAATGCATGCCTTAAAGCAGCAATGTTTACCAAAGGAGTTGTTCTTGTAGGCAGCTTGTTATAGAGGGACATTCAGAAAAGTTCATCAAATTAAATGAATGCCTGAATTTAAATTGAACTGAATAATTTGAAGTCACCTTCAAAGTCACCTGCAAAGTGATTCATCCTGAATTAAGCTATTTTTTCATTTGGTTCCATTTACTTCACTCAAATAATTAAACTAGACTAATTAAATTGTATCTCAATCTGAAAAGAACAGAAGCTTACATAGTGTTTAATTGGACACTCAAAAAAATAATTCCTGTTACCCTTTTTTAATTGCCCCCATATGGAAAAGGCAAGTGTAGGTAAAGCAATTTTCCTTGTATACTAGCAACAGTGCCCATGCTGCAATCCACAGCCAATTGTAGAGGTGAAAAGTAATAACTGCTTCCAGTCAAGCGTTAAATCCGAAAAACGCAATACATGCATATGTTACTGGTGAAGTTCACAATGTAAAATCACAGCTAATAAAGAAAAATCCCTGAAGACCAATACCAAGGATCTAAAAGACCACACATACAGACCTAACAGCTTTGTTGTGTGCTCTTTGTAAAAGTAACATCATCCTCAGAGCATT
>WBNO01016568.1:15487-39047 GCA_013400575.1 Peucedramus taeniatus
TGTGTTTATTTTTTAAAGCACTAAATTACTAATTCCTAATCTTAATTACACTTGATTCAAATAAAGTTTCTTTTCAGGTTAAAAACAGTGGTGTTAGACTGAAGCTATATAAATACACACTCCTTCTTCTTTCTCTTCCTAGCCCTTCTTCCTGAAGTAACCACCCCAGCAGAATGGAAATTTCAGTAACCATTGTCACCATTGTCCTAGAGTTGTCTCCAAAAAGTGTTGCTAAAGATTCTAACATTGTACCTCCACAGCCAGAAGCAAACAACATAAGGCTACTTTCTACTGAAATGAATCACTAATTTTGTTTTTAACTGCTCCATTTTCTACCATTGTAAGCTAGGTTTTTAGAGAACATCTGAAAAGTGTTCGACATAGCCCATCTACAAAAATTATTCTATGCTGACAGCAGCAAAAATATAAGCTGGTTAGGGGCAAGTCCCTGACATACTTAATTTTAGTTAATGATCTAATGTATCATACCCTTCCCTGCAAATCAATTAAGCTCAATTACCAAGCACACATGTATAATACAGATGTTGACTGCTGGAGGATTAAGAACAGGAATACAGCAACTGCTTAATTTCCTGACACACAAACTTACTTGATAAATTTTGCAAAAACTTTCCCCTTCTTTCTCTGTGCAGTGTATGGCATACACTGATTATTTTGCTACATACTTGGCAAACAAAAAAAGACATTTTATTAACAAATACCTACAAGTTCATGAAAATCAATCACCCTCCCATACCCTTTTCCAAAGTTTGTTTTTGGGTTGGTGTACATTAAAACAAATCAAATTTCAGCTCTCTTATATTTTCTTTATTTTCTATGGAGATGTTCACAATAAAGGTTCTCTTAATTCAGGCCTCAGAGTCAGTGTTGTGGAACTTAATGTTCTAGTCCAGGTGGTGTTGAAACAACTGGCGGAGAAGGTTAAGAAAGATGTGATGCCATTGTCAGATCACATGAAATGTAATTACGGATAATGAGTGTCACACACACAGAGATCTGAGTTACTCTGCATGTCTGTGCCCATCATTATAGAATTGTCTAATATAGGCTCCACATTATATTCAGTCTCCCAACATTTACTGACTATATGTTCAGAAGATTCCTATATATATTCAACTTGATTGTGTTGTAGAATTATTTTAAGATACATTATTCCATTACATTTCTTTAAAGCAGACTAGTAAGGGTGTAAGCATCTCAGCAGTGTTCTTCTAAGCCTGTTTTCAAATCAGCAAATGATAAGCTCTTCCAGAATCAAGAGAGCTAAAAATGCATTTCCTTATCTTAAGTCACACCACCAAAGAGACCTTCACTGAAGGTCTCTTTGCTCTTGTACAAAGAACACTACAGTATGCATCATATTAAATGTCTATTAAAGAAAAATATCTTTCAGATATTTTTACATCCTGAATTATGAGATGTCTCAAACTGGTTCATTCTTTCCTATTATCTTCTCATATTAGATCATCATCGCTTTTCCTGTCAGGTCAACATAATTTATAGTTCAAAGGGCTGTAACTGTAGCCTTCAAAAATTAAGCAAATACATCAACTCTCTTCATACATGACTGAGAATTCAGGGTAGAAGAGGCAACGCAAAGTTCCTGACCATAATGATGGTGCCTTTTAAACACATCTGCAAATACTGAGTTATTTAATATCACAGTAAACTAAACAAAGATCTGAGAGTTCAAGAAATTAACTTCAAGCACAGGTGTTTATAATGCTAAAATGTAATCACTTGTACAAACTTTTTATCCATATGGAATATAAACTCTGGGACAGAGTGTTTCAAGATATGTAGAAGTCTGTGCATGTCTGTGCATAGCTGCACTGACAATATGAAGTGCATAGCCAAAAGAACAAAACCTAGTCTTTTGTAATACAGTCATAGGTCTTGTAATAAATCAAGATAACATGCTTTAATAAACAATAGCATGTCTCAATAATTTTGAAATAAATGAGTTTAGTATGATAATGAAAACTTGATTTCATTAAAATGCAAATAAAAAACAGTATCTATATTCTGCAGTAACTAACAATGGTATTTAATTTAAAGTTCATATTCAAAACAACCACAACAGATGAAGATTATACAAAGTTTCTCATAGTCTTGAAAAAGCTTCAGTAGAGCTTGGAAGAAAAGGCAGTAGCACAAACCCAAAATCCCTGCAGTCTTTTCCACCGACAGATATTTCTGCTACTCTTGTTTTGATGATTAATCATCACTTTGGTAAACATCTGCCTGTTTTCTCCGTGGAAATTTGAGACGTTACTATTTCCATTCCAATTCCCTATCACCATAGCAGCTTTCACTAGTAAGTCCAAAGACACTGCCTTGTCTTCTATTTTTCCAGGGTGTGGATACTGAAAGAAGAGGTATCTAGAGAGCAAGGGAAAGTAGGTCCCAAAAACACACACAAATTCTGTGCACACAGTTATCAAATTGTACAAGGAAACATCAGTCAGTATAACGACAATGGACCACAGTCTCAGGTGTACTACATTTCCTGTGTGTAAGAGTGAATCTAACTTGGGAAGCTGTCCATTTAGTTTAGACACTTTAATGAACGATTCTTCTATCCATTCTCATTCATCCTTCAGTTCACAATCTGAGGTGCTTCATGACACTAAGGAATTCAGAAATGCAGTAATCTCCATCCCAAAGATGTGGATGTGAAGAGCAAAGAGGATACTACCTAGCTACAGTAACAGAGCATGCCTATGGGATGACAGAACTGGTGTTCAGCTGACTGCTAACCTGAGCCAAAAAGCTATTCTCCTCCCCAGGTTTGAGGACTGAAGCACCATCTCTATGAAGACAGGATTTAAAAGTTGAGCCTGTCCAGCCTGAAGAAGAGAAGGTTGTGTGGAGACCTCACAGCAACCTTCCAATATCTCTGGCCAGGAAAGCCAGAGGACCTCTTTGTCAGGAATTGCAGTGATGGGACAAAGAGTAAAGGATGCAAACTGAAAGAGGAGAAATTTAGGTTAGACAGTAGAAACAAATGTTTTACTGTCAGGGTGATGAGACACTGTAACAGGCCCCAACCCTGGCAGTGCTTAAAGCCAGGATGGACAAGGCCTTGAACATCCTGGTCTAGTGGAAAATGTCCCTGGCCAGGGTGAGGGGGTTGGAACTATCTCTAAGGTCCCTTCCAACACCTTGACTTTCAATGATTCTATGAAATGAACTTGTGGAAGGCAGTGTGCAGCTAAAGCTTCCATAGCCAGCCATATGCAGTGCTTCAAGATGATGAGCAAGAACCATCTTGGAGTAACCCATTAATCCTGACAAATCCTTGTGATTCAGCTGGTACACCAGTTCCCAGTTTTAAAGATACTGTATGTCCCAGCATGAAGATATTCTGCTTTGTATCATGTCAAATATCTGCACTGACAGCACAAGCTTTTGATAAGCACACTGCAATATTACTTCTGATTTTTCAAGAAGCATTCTGAAAAATTCAGGTATATGTTATCTATGTCAAAAAGCCCTACTTATTTTTAAAACATCCAATTTCAAAAAGCAAGGACAGTCATTAACTAAAAAGCAGAACACAGCAGATTTTTATTAACATCTATTCATTAAGGGCTATGTAATTTTTGTCATTAAATCTTTATACTCACAGAAACTAAATAACTGAATGATTTATTTTAGAGGACCCAGTGACATTAAAATACAGTGCTCACTTTGAACAGTAGCACAGCATTTTCTACAGCTAAAAATTTCACCTAAAACCAGAATATTGCTAGTAATAGCCATAAACTGTCAAACTGAATCGTTAGAACTGCATTCTGGAATATCAGATTAATGAGTGAAGAGAATAGGTTTGCTTGCAAGGTTTAATATTAAAACAGCATGTTTTCAAGCTCTTTAATAGCACTTACTTTCATTTGCAGCAATTATTTGACTTCTCTATAAAATACACTCAAATCTCCTAAGATTACATGAAATATATACTACCTAGTCAAGAAGAAAGGTTAATTTCTCATGTCAAGATTTGGGCATGTTATGTTCCAACATGAATGTTTTGACTACATGTATTTTTCCAAAAACACCAATTTAAAGTTACAACTGGACAAAAACACATACATACATATGTATACATATGTATCTATATGTAGATATGTTTTTGTCATATTGTTCACACATACATGCATGCATATATTTCCTTTTAATAGCATTACTGTGTCCTATTAAACCCTGAAAATTGTCACCTCCCATGTAAAGTCAGTTCTGACTAATCCTTAACCTTCTCAATGTTAATTCTGTTAAAGAACTACAAGTGTCTGGCAATTCCCATGGGTGGGCACATCTAAAGTGCAATAGCTGTTAGTACCTCTTCAACATGGACCTCTCTGGGATTTAGAGGGTGGAGTACTTGTTGTGGCATTTTCCTGGAAACCTGATACTTGGTGGTTTGTTTGGTTGGGTTTTTTTTAAATATTCATCATGTTTGGTTTTATTTTATTTTTATTCTGCACATTGAGGTCCTTTAAACTTTTAATCATTTCACATATTTCTGTAACTTCTGAATTCATTCATATCTGGTAATGGTTTAGTGGGGAGTCAAAAGATAATAAAAATTGAATAATTTCTTTTTTTTCTCCATTCTCTGAGAATGCAAATTAATTTTCCTACAGTATGTAATGCTCCTGTTTCACAAACTATCCCATTACTACCTCCAAGGGTTTTACTTTATCCGTGCAAGAAAAGCACAGTCTTGGAGCTTCTGCTCTTGCTACAATCCTCTGCAAAAAAAAGGTGAAGATAAATAAGTAGATAAATATAGAATATAGAAGATAAGTAAGATAAAAGTAGCAATATACTACAAGTAATACATTTATTTAGAAACACTGTATGTGCTTCAGCCTAAGGTGCTTAAACTCATCACATCTGACTATAACATTTGTATTTCCATTCCATTTCATGACAAAAACAGGCAACCTTTTCAAGTATTTTCCTTGATTTTAGATTTTTTTATATTTTACTTCTTTGCAGAGAATGCAACAAATAACATGAGTTATTACTAATCTAAATAATTTGCTGTGCTCTTCACAATCTGATTATACATAATTACCTTTCTTAAAGACATATTGCTGACTCTGTGTTTCTACTGTGTCCTCACAATATACCAATTCTGAAATGGTGCAGAGAACAGAGAGTGTCACATTTACAAAATTCAACATTCAAAGATTAAACTTTTTAAGTTATGCTTGTACATTCAAATTCCTACTGCTGTTTTATATGACAAATACTGTAGTTAGTGGACAGCTTCCTCAACTTCCATATGCTATAAATCAGGATCTCAGGACAGATTTTAATATCTCAATTTTTAATAGGTCACACAGGCAGAGTTCTGCTTCACTGCATCCAATTTACTGTTCAGCTGTGCAACTGATCCATGCAATGGGAATAGGTGCCACACATACTTTAATTTATTTTGCAGATTTACAAATAGAAGTTTAGCCAGTACAAACTGCTTTCTGCCTAGGGAAACTCTAGAATACTTCTTGACTCATGAACTTCACTTCAACTTCCCTTTGCCTTTTTGGAATAAGCACTAGATGACAGAGTAGAATAAAAGGTTTGAAGGACCTATGGGTCATCAACCACAAGACTCAAAATTACAGACAACCATATGCTATAATGCTAACAGGATAATAGAGTCCACAAATCAATCTCCTAAGATGACCCTAGACATCTGACCAGAAAAAAAAAAAAAAAAGAAAAATCAAAAATTAGATGTGACATTTTTTATGATAGGCATCTGAGTAACAGACACAACACGCTTTGACTCTTGACTCTTGACTCTACTACTACTGGTTGCCTCGGAGCCTTTTCCTTCTGTGCTTTAGAAGGTAAAAAGGTACACCAGAGAAGCCAAGTAAAAAGTTAAGATGGTTATTTTCCTTCTCTAAGTCCTCACAGACAACAAACAGAAGTCTTGATGTGCAAAATTTATGAAACACTACATACATAGCATGCAAGAACTGTGATCTGCAGAGATTAAATAGCTTTTCAATAACTGTATAGAAGATAGCAACAGAACACTCAGAGAGAGTAGCATTACTGTTAATTCTACTCTTTGACTGATCAACCAGTCAACAAACTATCAAATTTTAAATACCACTTTCGGACAATGACTCTATAGTATCTGACATCTGAACACAAAGACTGTGACAGAAGTAAGAAAAGGCCACAAAGTTCTGATTACTCTGAGCTTGAACCCCAACTACACTATCTCCATGGCTGCTGATCACCACTGCAATAGTGCAGTTCAGCCATTTTGACCCTTCATTTTGCATAAGGGAAGGACAGGGAGCAAAAAGACTGATGATACCTACAGAAAAAAAAAAAAAAGAAAGATTCAGGAGTACTGCTGGGATGCAGTCTGCTTAGGTGGTGGGAAAACTTGGCAATACTGGTACTTTTGTCACTAAAACATGGAAGAGAGGACAGGTAATACTGGTTCTTAATGCATTAAAGAAATAAGTATTAGCTGGGGAAAAGTTTTCAGAAAATAAAGAATTTTTGTAGACCAGTTTAGAAGTCTAATCATTATAAGATTGCAACAACTGCACAAGAAAACTTCTTTCAGGATGATTTATGCATACCTGAACTTGTCTTAGGATGAGAAGAAGAGAGATGACTTTTCTGGTCATGCAATTCTAAATGGTCTGAACACATTTAATTGTACATATTTTAGTTTTATCCTGTAGGAGGAGTAATTTCCTAAGAATTCAACCTTATTCCAATGGAATTCTCCTTTGAGAAAGAAAAACCCAGGCAGAACAGATGGAATTCCAAAGACCAGATTAGCTGATATTTCTCAATACAGGACTATGAAGCTGGCTGCTAGTACAATAACCATGGTACCTCCTCCTCCTTCCCCAAAAAGTTCTAACTTATTCATCAAAATAATTTGCAACATTACAGCAATGTCATAGCAATTTGCAGTACTAAAGATATATGGCAGCAAAAAGAAAGAAATAAAGGAAAACCAAACCTGAAAAAAATAACCCATGTTGAGTCACACAGACTTCATATTCTGCACTTGTCAGAAAAAGTCTTTACTGAAGAACAGTGATACAAAGAGCCTGTCAGAAAGCAAACACTAAATACAAGGAAAAAAAAAACTTGTTACACACCACATGGAAAGTGTGATGCTATATGGCAAAGTAGAGTTTATCTGGGAGCAGTGTTTCAACACTGCAGAGTGTCTCAGACACAGTGCCCATCCCAGTCTGCACATTCCACAGCCACTCAAGGGAAATGTAAAGCATGATGAGAAAGCAATGAATATACAGAATGCACAGCTCCAGCACAACCAGGTAACAATGCATCTTCCATGCTCTGGGAAGTGCTCCACGGAGAAACAAACATGGCACTGGCTTTGGTCTGGCTGGACACTGCTGTGGTGTTGTAGGTGACTGTAACCTTCAGCTGCACATGCTAGCCAGCCACCTCCTCAAGCAAACTACTTACTAGTGATAGCAATGTGCACAGGACACTGAAAGCAGATGTTCTACACACACATAATCCAAATGCTTCCTCTTCCAGCTCTTTATTCCACTGAGTCATCATGAAATAATGTCAAATTTGGTTTTAGCATTCATGTGCTAGCATGTTCTTGATTGACTTCAACTGTGTCTGCTAATGATCATATTCTCAAATTAGATGGTTCATTTTATTATTTCTCACCTTGTCGCCCTGATTTTCTCAAGTTTTTTTCTGATGTTTGCATTCTTTGCACAAACTTTCTCATACACTTTATGTAAATAACTTATTGTTTTCATTCCTTTATGGAGGACGAGCAACCTGACGGACAGTTGGGTTGCCCAGTGGCATTGAGGAGGTGGCACTGTAGCCCTCCAATGACACTGGGATTATAAAAAGATATATATATGGAGTCAGATGTTTCAATAAAGAGTTTTTCCAGTTTGCTTTCACCAGAGCTGCTGCGTGTCATTCTTGTGTCGCCCCCCAGGACGGGGGTGACATCACCTTCTGTGGTCCTACAATCTTAAAAAAAAAAAGTCAAATTCAGCTGTCAATATCTAATAATAAATTTGTTTCTTACCATAGTTAGCAATGGCTAACTCTGCACAGTTAACAGAGGAGTGGTGGAAAACATCTGCAATGAAGTGTAGCTACTAAATTAAACACAAACATCTGGTGAGCTGATTTCAGCTTCTTAACAGCCTCAGTATTTCAAATTTATCTCTGATGTAATTCCACCTATTTTAGGAATTTGATAAGAATCTATTGCATTACATCCTCACTCACTAGGTCCAGGCTATGCCTCTTCTGCACTCAAAGGTGTGATTACAGCATGGGAGATCTCTATGTTATATTTGATGCTGGTGGTGTGAACAAAAATTGCAGTAAAGACAGAGGTGAGAACATGCCAGAAAAGGTGTCCACAAGATTCGGCAGGCAAAAATAAGATTATCTCTATTATCTGAGTCAGTTAGGAAAGCAGCAAACTGACTCTAACAAATATCAAGGACTTAATAACCCCAGAGCACTCAACAGCTAATAAATCCCAAGCTTCACCAGTATCTGAAGATGCTGTATCTGAAAATAATCACTGAAGTGTTTTAGTTTTACAACACTTTTCTGAGAAATACCTCATTAATCTCAGCTGAAAAACAGAGGTACTTATTAAAGCAAATAATTTGTTCAAGGTCATAAAATACTGAGACTCAAACTGAACAAACACACTTTTTTCTGTATATTCCTATCAATAAGTTCCAGAGCAAGAAGGCTCTAGGAACACAACTCTCATGAATAAGGTCCTCTCACTCCAATTCAGACTGTGAAAACCTCCCCTCTACATCATTCCTTTCATGCAAGAATACGTGAGAAAAGGTTTATCAGGCCTGTCTTGGATCTTGTGAGCAGTCTCAGGCAGCTAAGTTTGTATTATGACCATCTGCTTGAGTCTGCACGTTCCATCCTAGCTCACTTTCTCTTCCCTTCATCTTTTATCAGCAGTATTTCTTGAATTGTTCCAATTCAGCACTCTGACAAACTGATATTTTTCAGCAGCCCAATCAATCTTGTGACTTTCACCTCCAATTCCCAAAGACTCACCTGTCACTCTGTTTATTTTTGGAGCAAGGGGAAAGATTCATTCCTATCTTCATCTGTTTCAACCATGTAATCCTCTGCCAATATTTCTCCCTGCTTTCATTCTGAAGCTGCTGTAATTTATGAGATTAACCCTTTCACTTCACATATTTACTGTAAAATACCTCCTTGTTTCCATGAGAAGTCTACCACCTTTCTGAATTTGTCTTAGACTAAATCAATTTTTTAAAATTCTCTCAGACTACTTTTCACAACTTCTCCTCTGAGCATCTTTGATTTATGACCCATTCTTTCCTGTAGACCATTAATAAAGTCATTAAGATGGGATGTGGTACCTTCCCATGTCAAAAAGAGCTATTGCCAATATTCAATCTCTACCCAGCTTAAAATGCCACCAAGTGTCATCACATAGCTGGAGCTGAACCATATTATGAAACCTCAAGCAATCATTACACTGAAAATCCAGTTCCTAGATATCTTCACTATATAATCAAGTGAAAAAGAGATTTTCATTTTTTCATTAAAGATATTGATTGCAACTTCAAAAAAGGGACCAATAACCCCTGGCTCCTAAGAGAGCTGCTGTTCAACATTTATCTCTTCCCTACCTGCCCCAATGTACCTATTTTGCAAAACATCAATGTACAAAATAAAAACTGCAGCAGTCTTAAAACACTACACTAAGAACTTTATATCTAAGAAACTATAATGCCTAGGTACTAGGAAATAAATGGCTTTTGTAGGGACAGTGCAGTTGACAGAAAGAACACTAAATTGACAGAAGTGGCAGATGAATTTCACTCCCAGATCTCCCACCAAACTTCTCATTTGTCAAATTACCCCCCTGTGTTTAAGACCTTTTTCCCCAACTTACTGGCTGTATTTGTTTAGCCTTTAAAAAAAGACTTAGAAGAAAAAGCCTCCATAAGTATAGTGCTAGGAAAATATATATAATACAATAAAGCAGCTGGAAGTCTGCTTGGTGGCCTCACCTGCAGGGCCCTGGGAACAGGCAACAATGAATAGGTCAGATACTCGGTTCCAAGGCTGCCTGTGGCCTGCAGCTGAGATATTTTTTCTCTGTTTAGCACAATACTGATCAGGTTTGAACAGTACTCATATTTTGCAAAACCATAATATCGAAATCTTACTGCTCTTCTCAACATGTAAAGGAGGTAAAAAGAGGTAGCAGGATAAACAGGGACTGATATGCTGAAACAGCATTGATTAGTGATTTTGACTACACCCAGTGATTCAAGTCAGAGATACATATAGCAGGAGACCACCATCCTCCCCTGAATATAGAACTCTTTTTATGGATTAAATTTTTAATTTCTTATCCAACTGTCCCTGAAAAAAATTCCATGGCATTTGCCTCTGGATTTCCAGATATCTTGTAAAAAAAATTCTTCTCAGGTGTACGCTCAGTTATTCCCTGATTTTCTAACCCCACTACTTTAAAACTTCTGTTTTAAAAGCCTCGCTGCTGTTTCCTCTACTTCAGTTCTAATGATGGACACGCAATTGGCCACACTGAGCAGTAGGAAAAAAGGAGAAGACTTTTGTTGGCCTTTCCACACACCTAGGGTTGTCACTACAAGAAAGACAAAATGCCAAACAGAGGCAGCCTGATCTTGACCACATTTAGGAATAAATCACTACACCTAGCATATTACAGTTTATGTGTATATTGTGTGACAAAAATAAAACTATTTCTATTTTGAGGGGGAGGATGTTCTATCCATAATACCAGCTGCCACTCAAGGCAGCAGCACTGGGCTAGCCAAAGATGTGAAGCCTGCTAGGCAAGGTTGAGAGGGTCCTTTTTTTATTGTCAGGCATTTTCAGTCCTAGTAATGGTACTCAGCTTTACAAGGAAAGGGTTATCAGGAAAACATTCCTCCAGCCAGGAACCTCAGATCATATTGACAGCTCTTGTTAACTTTACCCCAATTTTGAATTACAGTAGTTAAGCTGTATTTATTTTACAACTTTAATCAAGTTATATGACAAGCCACACCACTGGACCCCTGTTTTTAGTGAACTCTGCTTCAAGAAAGATGTTCTGGACAATAGTAATTGAGCATTTTTTTTGCCAGCTCTACTTTTGCCTCTCTTTTATGATAACAGAAAACTTGAAAAAATATTATTTTGTTTTTAAAATTATGTTTCAAACCAATGTAATATGATCCATAAAACTACCCTGATATGTCCTAGGGAAAATATAATTAAGTAAAAACTCTTCATTTTATTTGAGACATCATGACATACCATGATCACAGAGCTCATCTGGCAAGAGCTGCCCCCAGAAGCAGTCTCTAAACTACTTATGTCCATTTACTCTGTATACTGTAAAAAAAAGGTGTATAAAGGCCATAAAGTGACAGAAGTCTTTCCTAATAGTAGTAGGGAAAATGCTACATGGTAGCAACAAGATGTAATAGGCAAGGTGAAAAATAATCCCAAAATATTTTGACAGGAGTCAAGTGCTCTAGCTGGCCTCTGAGCTTGCTGTTTCTGACATTAATAGGCTACTTCAACTCCTGAAATTCTGTAAAGTAGGGGATGGGGTGAGGAGGCAGATCTGTGGCATCCTGAAATGACACATGTCCAGCATCAACACCTTGAAGATTGAAACACCTGAACAGGTCTTATCTGCAGCATTCCCTCCTCAAACAGAACAAATTTTGTATTTTACACCGAAGCTGACAGCCAGGGTCTGCCAAAGATGAGATTTCTGGGGCAGGATTTAGGTCCAGATCATCCAGCAGCCACAAAGCCACAGGTTTTAGTAAGCATAGAATATTGCTCTGTACTATACCAAGCGAAGTAACTTGTTAATCTTCAATCAGTACTGGAGAACATCATAGAATGCCTCCTCCAGACAAGGATACAGTTTATTTTGTAACAATTGCACTGCTGTTCCATTTTCATTTTTTGTTATAGACTGAAAAATAATTTTAGTATTCAACAACTGAAAGATTCAGTGCAATAGTAGCACAGAATTGCCAATTTCTACATAAGAAATGAAAGCACCCTGAGGTAGAAGACTTGGTTATTAAAGACTCTGGGAAGGTATTAACAGAATAGTAAGCAGATCCCCATGCATTCTCTGCTGATCCTGCCTTTTGAAATAGTAAAAAATTACAGGTTCCTAAAAGAATTTTTCTTTACCCCAGTTTTCAGGGCCCTCAGTTATTTCATCATTTATCTTGAGTCCTTCACAGTCTTCCTGTGGAGCTGAACATGGAAAAGCTGGAAGGTTGAACTAACACACTGTATACTGCTAACTTAGAAATATTAAGGAATTTTCAGGCACACAGGAAAATGGCTTTCTATCACCAGGTTCTCGAGCCAGCAGGTAACTCCTCACAGATTTTAATCAGGTGCAGTGACAGAAGGCTGCAGTGAACTGTGAGTCCCAAAAATATGTTATTAAGCAGGTGCAAAAATACCTTTCAGGCTTGTGTATATGTTGCAATGTAACATTCAGAGACAGCTCGATTTTTATTTCCTGTTTATTCCCTTGAACAAACTCACCAGCTACTGTACATGAGCCAGTGAAATAGAAAATTATCACCAAGAATATTGAAACAGCAGGAGTAGGTTTCAGCTACTTCAGCTCTAACTTCCAAATGCTTCAACAAAAATTATGCACAAGAACAAACTTAAACACTATAAATCACAAGTTTATATTTGTATATTCATGTTTTGTTCTTTCATACATATAAATATATATATATTTTACATGACATAGGATAAATGATCTGCTTCACTCTGTTCCTAACTAGGAGAAAGGGCAAAAAAACAAAACGTCAAATTCCTGCCATATCTGCTCATACAGTGGAAATAATATTTCTGTATTAATTTTTCTTTGAAAAAACACATTTTCCCAAACAAACAAATGTTAACAGTAGATTAATAATGGCTGAAAGGAAAAATTCTCAAATACTGATTTCATAATCATATGTTGAACTCCATTTTTCCCATTTTTAGAATTTAATTTCTTTAGAATAAGAAATTCTGTCATTGCTTCCACTGTATTTTGAGAGTACTGGAACAGTAAAAAGTATCATATTATCATAGGAGCTGCATCTGAAATACTAGAAGGCCTTACAGAATATGTCAGAACTGCTACTAAAGACAATAGAAAAATAAAAATTTTTATTTCCAGTATGAGGCTCTATGTATAGCTTGCTTTTCACTGGCTACTCTTTATCAAGTGCCACTCTTGCTAAAAATCACACTATTAATTGTAAATCAAAGACATATGAGAAAGAGAAAAGAACATTTTAACCAGGGAATGGATTCAGTATAATGGTTTCATCTGAGCCAAGGAAAATCAAGGCTAGATTTTTAATGTTGTGCAGTTTTTCTCTAATTTTCTTCATATATTACATGACTAAAGAGCTGTGCTGGATTATTTTTAAATTTTAACTCAGTTAAAGATATGTCTAAATCCCAGAATACAATGTAATAACTCATATACTTATTACAAAGAATTTTACTTTTCACTACTACTTTTCTTCCTTCATTTTAACTGATGTTTTAACATTTATTATTAAAACAAAGGCATAATCCACAATATCATGGAAGTTTCCACATTGCCTTGAACACAGTACATTCACGTAAGTTCATTTTGGGACAATTATATTTCAAAGCTTGTCCTCTAAATTCACTAATTGTAGTGTTAAACAACTTTTAAGTATTTAAAAGCTATGCTGAACATCATCTGTGTACCAAAGAGACTAAGAACCATGAGCCCTTATGTGTTTCTTTTGGCTCTACTGAGTCCATCTGGCTCACTGAGCCCCTGCAAACCCTTTAGACTAGGATGTACCACACTTAAAGCACCTAAAATTACTCAGCTAAGTCTGTTTAGCTGTCACTACAGCTACTCAGCTTCAGCTTCCTTTGCAGCGGATGGCAGGAGATCAGTTTTGCAGAAAGTGAGACATCTTGTGAAACTGGGACTAAGGAGAGCCTGGGTAAACCACCCTCTGCAGGTATCTACTCCTCTCCTTGAACTCTCCCAGTGATCAGCTTAGGCTGGCATGACCAACACTTGGGTGTCCCAGTTTAAGTGAGGTGAATCCCAGCCTAAATGTGCTTACAGCAGCCTGTCCAATAAGAGGCAACAGGGAAACTTTCACCTTCTGCAGAAGACTCTCATGTTTTCAGTGAAGAGACAGTGTGGAACCTAACTCACAAGAGCTGAAGGCATCAAATGGTAAAACATTTAGACAAGCTTTGCACAATTACTGAAATTAGAGCTGTATCTTAATCAACAAAAAATAGCACAGTGTGAACTGGATCTTCACATTCTTTCATTTCCCAGTGCCTCCACCAAATTAAGTAAAGACCAAGAAAAGAATACCTAGCTTATTAATTTCAACCTGAATCACATGCAAATCTGGACATTCAAAAGAAACTGTCAGTAATTTATTTCATCTCTACTCACAACCCCTGAGTCCTGGGTCACAAGCCCAGTTTCTCCCTAATTTTGGTATTCACTTACAAGCACGTGCAATGCAGCCTTCAGCCCCCAAACAGCTAAGGGGTGGCCACAGCCAACATGATGGCAACCTGAATAAATTCTGAGGCAACTCAGGATTTACAGACCTCAGCTAGCACAAACTGTGAGCCAGCCAACTCTCCAGTGCTCTGCCAGCTGCTCCAAAACATTTATATGAACCAGGACAAGCATATGAAAATTCTGTGAAGAAAATATAAATTTTGTAAGGCTTTGGCAGTCCAGCTTCCACACAACTGTTGTCCGAGGATGAGGAGTGGAATTGCTGAATTGCTGCAGTCAGGCTTTAGGCCTGACTATCTATGTCCAAGCTGGTGCCACTAGGAAAGAAACTAAGGCCAAGTAAAAAAAAAAAAAAAAAAAAAAAAAAAAAAAAAAAAAAAAAAAAAAAAAAAACAAAAAAAAAAAAAAAAAAACCCTGAACTGAATAGCTGGCATAATTCCTGCTATACTTCTCATGTCAGGTCAGCATTATCAGCTGTCCTCATGTCCAATTTTCATGGGCAGGCATTAGATAATAGAACTAAAGTACAGGTCAGCAATCTCAAATTCTCACAGTAAGTACCATAGTAGAAAAAGATATTTAATAAAAACTGGCAAGCCTGAGGCATTACAGAGCATGCTGGTATAATTATAACATACAGACCATGGAACAAGATTTATGTATGTGTACATACATACACACATATTCACACATACACATATATCATTAGCATATACGATTACGATTACATAACTGATTACAAGCAGTTAAAACTTAAAATTTAAGATTTCTGGTTTGACTCGGCTTCCAGGTCCCAATAATTCATCTTAAGTAATGATAAGACAAAAATTTTGTCTTTTCCCCACATGCTGTCATAAATTTTAAGAATATTAATGGCTAGGTAGAGATTTTCTTGACCCTTGTTGAACAGACCATTGATCTCAATATTGCAGAGGTAAAAAAAATGAAAAAAAAATCTCATTGGGAAGAAAGATATATAGACAAGGGCAGATAACTTGAACCCAAAACTTTGCTTACACAAATGCAGCTTATTCTCTGCCTTAATACTGACCTCCTTTTAGGTTCACCCTAAAGCCTGCATTTACTATTGAACTAGAAAAATGGTGAAAATTAAAGGAAAGTGAAGCCTATAGATTGAAATTGTATAGGCTTCTTTGTGCCTTACCACCTGAAAACACTACAGCTTGCAGGAACTAAGCCAATTTAAAGCAGTAGGTCACTAGCACAGCATAGACAACCCTACAGAACAACCACTGACCTCAGTGCTCCAGAAGGGAAATGCTGCTATGGTTGCCCAAGGAACTAGAAGATAATTGACAAGATACTTTTCTCCTATGGACAACACAAATTTACAAAATACAAAACAAAATTTTGACATCACCATAACATTTTTTATTGCAGTTGATGACTCAAACCTACAGGTTTTGCATTTGAATTGTTCTAAAATTGTTTTTTTCCTGAAATGCTCAGACTTGGTCTTTACACAAAGGTAATGATTTTAACATGGCTTTTTATGACCTGAAAGACTGAAATCTGTCACACATACTTAACTAGGAAATTAAAGCTTATATTGATGTAGTGCTAAGTATTCTGAGGCAAAATCACAAATCGCAAAAATAAAAAGTGCTCATATGCTCCAACTCAATTTTGGCTTTCTCAAGAAATATTTACATTAGTAATATAAGATTGTAATACTGATTATATTTATTCTATGACAAACTGAGAAGCTTTCTTGAAGGTGCTGCTTTTGGCAGAAACACATTGCACTATATTATATTGCTGATGGTATGCAGAGCCTAACAAAACCAGACTTAAATCATTACTAAAATACAGAATAAGAAACAGAAAGTAATCAAGGTGTGCCTTTACAAGACATATTCTATTAAAAAAAAAAAAAGAAAGAAAAGAGGGATAGATAGATTACAGTAATATGTTTATTCTAGGTTTATTTCAGCAGCTTGAAAAATATCTTCTGGTGACTGCATCTGTTCCATTTACCCAGACAGGTCTACACATCTGTTCAGTTCCACTTTGTAGCTTAAGAGGAAGAAAAAAAAAAGGAAAAAAAAAAAGAAAAAAATTATTTTCTTGGTTTGGCTTGGTTGGGTTTTGATATTTTCCAATTAAACTGGAGCTGGTTGGAAGGATTGTCCTCCAACATTCAATTCCCTTTCATTCTTGCAATTAGATGTGCTGCCAAATTTTGTTATCCAGATGTAGCTTCTAATAACATTTACACAAATTCAGAATGCTTTCAAAAATCCTGAAGTCTCTACCTATGCAGTTTCACCATAAGCAAAATATTTTGTTAAAAAACAAAACAAAACAAAATATTTTTAGGCTTCATAGTGGTCTTCTCCAAAATACATGATTCAACTCTCTCGGTCTTATCTCCAAAAACCAAAATCAACTTTTTTCAAATCACTCTTTCATGTTCCTTCCCCTTTTATTCTCAAGTCATGAAATAACAGTCTATAGATTTTCTAAGACAGAGAAAAATACCAGACCAGCCACATTTCCCAGAAACAGAGTTAAGTAACAGCATTGAATTTAAGATGTAATCGTAGCATGCTGATCAAAAAGAAAACAGATCTTACAAACCTACTCACAAGTATAACGGCAGTAAGAATAAACATTCATACAAAGGAAATACTAGGAAATAACATAAAAAACTAGTACTGAACACCCTTGCCTAAAACAGACTGATTCTCTACAGGACTTACAACAAAGCTTCATGACTCTAAACATACAAGCCTTTGTTTTGTCCTCTGTTTGTTTGATTGACAACTGTCAAGAAACTGTCTGTAACTATCAATTCAATTACCATTTCAAACATGTAGCACCTGGATTGATCTCGCTGCATCAGATGTGTTCCTTTCTCCAAAATAAGGTATATGCTTGTGCATATAATCTGTACAAGAATGTGCCAAGATCTTGATTTCTCCAGGCAGGCAGAGCCACAACTCCTTGTGTCAAGCTTACATCCCTCACTTGCTCCTCAGACATCCCAACTGATACTCTGTCCTGGCATTTCTCAGGAACACCTCTCTGCCACTGCATTTTTTTCTGCACCAGTTTCTCCAAGCTTGTGTTCCTTTGCATCTGATTACCAAACCACTCATTTCTCTTGCCTCAACAAATACATTCTCCTTCAACTCCTGACTTGGTAAAATGAAAACATAAGAAGTTTCCTTAAACTTTTGTTTTGAGCCTTTGTCACTTTTCATCATCGTCTTGCTTTTCCTTATGCCAATTTTTATGTATAACCTAATTCTGTTATTCATTAGAGATGGTCAAGAAATGTAGTACCTGGTTAATAAGAAAATTATTGGGGAGTGGCGTCTAAGAAGGGCTGAATAGCAAATGACAAGAAAATCACTTTTACATTCAAGAAAAACTTCATGTAATTTCACACTTTACTGACTTCAAGTAGCTTTTAGGAAAACTCCATAGCGCTCAAAAAGACACTTGTAGCAGCTTTAAGCATTACTGAAAATTTCCAACATTTATTGGAAATATTTTGTATTAAAAAGCAAATATAAATCCCTAACTCCTATGTAAAAATAAGAGTTTATGTGCAAATAAAGCCCAAGCATTTTATTTACTGTTATTGCTGGTGGCTGCCTAAGAAGCTTTTACAGTTTAGAAAGTTTATATAATTTTCTAAGAGTGCTTAAGCAATCTGCTTGGCAAAGCCAGAAAACAAGTTATTTCTCCAAGAATAATTACACACAAGTTAGATGCCTTTTGGGGGGATTTAGATCCTTAAGAATCATAGCAGTTTTAAATAGATATTTGAATGTGAAAGTAAATATTTACATAAAAGAGGGTAGTTTGTGCTTATGTGAAATTCCTATTAAACCTCTAACCAAATACGAAAAAACACATCCAAAGATGGAGAAAAAAACCTCCAGAACCTCTCATTTGCTGGGGTATTTGGCAGATCTTTCCACACAGACATAGGCATCACCTTCATGCACACCAATTAGCAACATCTACCCAGAATGGCAGGTGATTCCCAGAGAGTCATTAAGGATGCTGGGCCAATAAAAGAGTACTTGCTACTACAGATTAAGACTAGGCAAGCCCTTAGACGTTTCTAAAGGACGCAGGAGGAAGCTACACCAGTGCAATGCCTGCAGCTCTCAGCTTCAGAGATGTCTTGCTTCAAATCCTCCTTTCACCTCAGACTGCTTCTCTCATCTCTTGAAGGCAGCGAGCATATGCAGCTACACAGGGAGGGAGGAAAAACACAAAGCGCCAGCAACAACAGAGTTTGGGAAGATCCTTGTGCCTTCCACAGCACGGCTGAGGCGAAATCAGCTGCAAGATTGGCCAATGAAACTACATTTTTTCCCTGTGTCATAAATACAGTGTGATACTGAAGTCCTGCTAAAATTTAGGAGTAAAGAAGGTTTCTCAGCCAAAAAGAATAAAGTAACCTTTTTCTAGGTATTCCTGGAGTGGGAGACAAGTAGGGTGACAAAGAGTAGATTTATTTTGAATATTTGAAAGTATTTGTTACTTTCCCTGTCTTAAAATCGGTTTGGAGGGGAAGGAGTTTTTGTGGGGTTTTTTTCTGCATGGATGTTAATTTTTTTTTTAAGATAATAGTCTAAATATTACCTCTTCATATAATTTACTTAGACTCATATTTTCCCAATTTTAATAAGTTGACGTTCCCAGGATAAACCAAAGATTATCAACCTACTGTTCTGCAAAATTCCTGATCTATAAACAATTGTGGGAGTTCTTTTTAACTGTACACCCTAAACATTGTTTATTCTAAAATTAAGACAGCTTTGTCTTGTCTACTGCTAAATCCCACAGCTGGAAGCCCCCAAATGCTTAATCACAAGACCTTCTCTATAGAGTACAGAAAAGAAACCATGAAACCAAAAATTTCTTCTTTGTAGGGCAAGCAGGGTGTTCTCCTTCTTTTCTCCACAGTAATTACAATATTGAGCTTGTTTTGCTTATTTTTAATCCTAGAGTTGCCAACAAAAAACTTACAGAACTCCATAGAAATGAATTTATTGTGAGTAACTTTTCCTGAAGGTTATTAAGAGAAACAGATATTATAACCCTTGGTTTTGCAAAGTGCACTTTTTAAAAAAAATACCTGCCTTTTAAAAACCTATACATCATTTTCTGTCTTGCATAAAAATTATAAATTTTAATGGAAATTTAAGCATTTCATTCAAAAAGAAAAATCCTTTTAACATAATCCATTTTGAGGTAAAAATGTCTTCACAGATATTTTTGATGAGCTCTGATACTATTATAGCTATAAAATTGACCTCCAGTTAAAAGAAAAAGAAAATTCCATCTGGTTCTCAAGAGCTGGAGATGACTCATTTTTGCCTCACCACTGCTGCTATCTTTTGGCATATTCTCCTATATAAGTGTTAAATTTAGCAAATCTCTCAGATCTCCAGATAGAGAAAATGACTATGATTGCATTTAGAGGTTCAGGTTTTGCCAAATTCTTACATGCCTTCAGTTTTTTAACTTGTAGAATGCAGCCATTCAGCAAAAGCATACATAACAAAGCATTTAATTCACAGCCACAAGCAGTGCAAGAACGGAATTTTTACTATTGCTCTGGTCTGCAGGCTGCAGTCTGCAGGCTGACTGACATGCCAAGAGACCTTTGAGATGGTGTTTCATTGTTTGGGTTTTTAAAAAAAATATTTTCAGGAACTCTATTATCAATCTATTCCAGTCCTTGACAGGATGCATAGCCATCACAGAGCATGAAAGACAGAGAAGCTGCTTAGTTCCACTTCTCCATGTTTCTACTCATAGAGTTTAAATTCAAGATCCTAATCCCTCTCCATTCACACGGTGAACCAGGATGGGGGAACCCCTTCCTTGCTGAGGATCAGGCAGCTCTCTCAAACACCTCGAGTGGACTATGTGCTACCACATATCTTAGCATTATCAGAGTTACTTGAACACAGGTCTTTCTCCAGCATAGTGAGGACACTTCTATTCAGATGAGCATTGCTGGCACGTGCACAACTAAATGCCTCTGACAGATCTCAGAGAAACATCCACACTGAATTCAAGGGGCTGCAATGGGCATCCCTACTCAGAGCTACAGAAAGGTGAAACCAAGTCAATCACCCTGACCTTTATCTGTGTACTGTATCTGTAAGTTTAAAAAAAAATTAACTGAAATAAGCAGCATACCAAATGATGCTAACAGCAATACAACCTCTATGTTGTGATCATATACATCAAAGAGCTACTTCCATACATATTTAAATCTGTAAGTAAAACAACTGCCAGATTTCATACCATGAAAATTATTTAAGTGTAAAACTTAGGGTGATGTCCTTTCTTATTGGCACTGAAAATCTGCTAAGGTCTCAGATTTCTAACATTACTAGGGTAAGCTTATTTGCTTTTATTGTATGTCGTTAAAATAAGAATCTAAAGAAATGCTGCATCAGTGGGGAGCTATGATAAGAAAGCACTTTATCATACTAATGAAGTTGATGCTTTAATAAGACAGTTGAAATCCAAAGCAGTAAATAAACAATTAGCAAAAATGCTGGAATAGTGGAATTAATGGGCTGAACAAGATGCACAGAGTCTCAAGAAAATAAAAATATTATTGATCTGTAACCATGCGGGTCTCAAAGTTTGGCCCCTGAGAAACTGGCTTCCATCAGTGGAATAAAAAATAAAGAATGTGGTAAATTATAATTAAATTACTTAAATCAATGCATAGTAAAAAGATCCTCAGAATTCTGTTGAGTTTGAAAGCAAATGTCTGTACTTTAAGCTTGTACAAAAATGGAGGTAATCATATGAACCAGCATTATATAGGTTGTCTTTTTTCAAATTTCTTTTTACACAGAGATCAGGTATTTACTAAAAGTGACCTTACTGTTAGGAAACCTCATCCAGGAACCCCACATGGGGTTGGCAATGTGCTTTAACTATGCAGAAATGCATTGGAAGGAAAAAAAATTAAAAAAAAAAAAAAGCCAGGAAAAATACTTGAGTTGATATTAGCAAAAGCAATGGACTAGCTTTCACTGCAGTAATCCATTAGTAAATTAAAGGGAGGATATCACCCTCATATGGCCCCTTCAAAAGCAGAAATGCAGCATTTTCAGAAGGGGAAGAGAGCTATACAATCTCACTGTCGCTCCGTGCAGGATTCAGGTGACTGGCAAGCCAGTTCTGTTAATAGACACTGGACTCTGTCCACAAAATGCTATTGGACTTGTCCATCCACACCCTGACACTACTCAGCTGACAGCTGAACACTGCTTACATTGTTAGATGTACTATGTTCAGCAGAAGGATGTCACCCCTGACTCCACAAGCTGCAAATGGAGGCTGAAGGAATCTTCTGGCTAAGCACCACAACATGACTGCTCTGCTCAACACCGAACACCCCAACAACTTACAGTTTCCTCAATATTACTGTGTTTATTTCAAACTCAAATCTCATGAATACCACTGGACCTCAGAAATGCAGCTTTGCAAATCCTCTCCTTTATGCTGTGTTATAAACTTCTGCAAGCATTGAAGGGCAAGTAAATATGACCCTTGTTTTTATAATTGCGGGAAAACAACTGAACGAAGTCAAAGGTAGGGAGTCCATTCCGCACTGAATGAAGGGTGGTGAGATAGAAATCCTGAAGTGTCACTTAATCTATTGATGTGTCTTCCTGTCTCTTTCAATGAAATCCCTAGGTCACCCCAAAGATGCTCATTACAAAGAGCAGAAAGGCAAACCCTCATTTCCATCTCATTAACGTACACATCACTCTGCCACCGTGCATCAGAGACCAGCCTGGTGACAGTCATTCCTGCAGCAGCTTCATGGTAATAACTCCTTAATGGCAGGCCTCCTTTCTTCCTGGCAAGACAAGAAGGCATTGAGAATACAGAGTAGTTTGGGAGACAGGAAACCATAGTTTTCCTGTCCTATCTAAACCAGTCACTAGGGACAGTAAGTGATAGGTGTCTTCTGATAGCTAGGCCAGAAATAAACAAAACAATCAAAGAAGAAACGAACAGAGGTAAAGCCCACATCTCAAAACAAAGGGACTACAGCTGTCAACTCTAGGCAAGCCCTTATAGCTCCTACAGAGATGTCAGTGAAAGAATTCACACTGATCCTCAATTCTTCCAATACATGCAGAATGGGCCCTTTTTTGTCATTCAAAAAGTCATTTGCTGCGTTGCCACAGCAAATCTAGCACAAGTATCTCCAGTCTTTCCAGACCTGGCCCTCTGAGTAAACCAACAGTCTCTCCCTTTAGAATTGTACACCTTAGCTCTAGTACAGATATGAGCTATAGGACTCTGACAAATAATCTACATTAAGAATAAGTTATTTTCCAATTCTCCTTGCATACTGGTAGAACAACAGGTTGCTTCTTCAAATTAAAGGAACTAATATTCAGACACATTCCTCCATCCAACTCCTATATCTACAATCACCTTTTTAGACAGAAGTCAAAATGAACACAAAAATAAAAGCAGTTCATCAGAGTTGTGGTACTTTCCTTGAACTTCTGTACATTTCAGACTGCCCTAGTTCAAAGAATTCCCTTTTATTTCAACCAAAGTGATAAAGGAGGTCAAAATGCTTTAAAAAATCTGCAATCTTCCCTTGTTGATGTAATACATGGGAACATAGAGGTTGGAGATTATAATACACTACTTCTTGATTAAAGAGAGTACAAAGGAGAAAAATATTCCTCAAACCACAATAGCTGTAAGCTTTAAAATAGGTGGCCACATGACCACTATCCAGCAGCTACAGGAATGTGTCACGAACACAGCTTAGCAAACTGAGGACACTGTGTATCTCAGGCCCCTAACTGAAGGATGCTACAGACCCACCTACAATCAAGGATTCTACAAGATAGCAC
>WBNO01016568.1:47914-63067 GCA_013400575.1 Peucedramus taeniatus
AAAAAAAAAACAAACAAACAAACAAACAAAAAAAAAACCTGATTCCCTTCTGTCTGGCATGAAAGGCTCCATAGTTCATATTTTTGGCTCCCCACCTTGGTTTATTATTATTATATGTATCCCAAGGCTATGTAAGAGACACCCATAATATACAAATAAACCTTGAGAGCATTATACATAAATCCTGCCCATTCAATCTAAATGGAGCAGTGACTGCAAAACAGCATTTGCTTAATGTTCCCCACAGTCTTTTTTAAAATGATGATAGGGGCAGGTAATAGCAGCAGGTAGGACATATGTTATAGCTCTACAGAAACAAAATGTGGAGGAAAACTGGAGGAAAAATATGCCAAGTAAAAGGCAGATTCCAAATATCACATTACTTTCTAAATATTTAGATACTACATAGTTACCTTGACTTAATTAATGCATATAGAATATTTCAAAGATTATATCAGAATGAAGCACAAAATTACAATTAACCCTATGTAAAGGCATAATTAACATTCAATGACAACAAATAGTACATTTTCTGTCCTCTGTAGCCACAGACATGTCTAAGACACAGGAAGTAAGATTCTATTAGACACTATAAGCTTGCTTGTCAGTTCATAAAATATGTATTTTGTTTCAGTGCTGAATTTGCAGAGTGGCTGCAAAGCTTTCCTTTCACTAGACATTACAAGGAAAACTAACACTGTTCATGTTCTGCTTAGCAAATTAAACTAAAAATAACTTCTATCATTATATTCAATTAGTACTTCTGATAGTAACAGTATCAGAAACATCCATGTCTTCAAGCAGTCAAAAACCAACCAAATTATAAAAAAAGGAAAAAAAGAGGAGGAAAAACATCTCCTCCTACAAAGCAGTAACAAGACAAGAAACAAAACAAAAGAACACCAACCACATGAAAATTATGGGTTTTCATTCATGCATGTGGTTCCTCAGTGGAAGGGCTGTGGACCATAAAAGAGACAAAAAAAAAAATCCATGTACACTGCAGGATGCTCAGACAGATTTCTGTCAATGACAATAACTTCCTGAAGCCTTTCATAAACACTAAATTGACTTCAGATGCAAAACATGTCACGATCACAGAAATTCCATCCGCACCAATGGCAGACTGGCTTTTAGGATGTAGTGAAAAAAATATTAAGCGAGAAACATTAACTACCAGCTATCACATTTCCCTTCTATAGTATCAACTTCTATGCAATGCATTGAAAACACACATCTGTCCAATATTGTTTTTAACAACAAAACTGACAGACACTACTCTCCAGCCCTGTTGAAGGAAAACCTGCAGAAAAGCAGTGCCAAGAAAAAAAGGAAGCTAGTAGACAGAGATAATGAACAGGCATCAAGTCAAATTCAGTATCATTCAAATACTAAAAAAAAGCAAACCATGATGGATGGAAGTGCATTGCCTCTCCATCTATATCAAATAGATTTCACCATCCCCATCAAAAATTTTGTCTTTTTGATATTCACCCCAGACAGCAGAGTGTTGCACTGACAATTTATATGCAAAGTTTTCTCCATTAAGATGAATTTAAAAGTAATGGTCTAATATTAAACAACTTGCATAAATTTTTCATCCATTTTAAAAAGAAAATATAATCCTTAAAAGTGGCCTTACAGTTAAAGGCAATACCATTATTTATAGCTACAAAGTGGGGAAACTTGGGAAAACAGGTCAAATGTCCAAGTTCTGAGAAATAGCCAGATTTCAGTAGAAAATTATAAATACTCAGTAATCAATCCATGATCTTTTGCCAAACAGTGTAACCCTCTATTATTAATATCTTACTCCTTACTTACTCTCTTACAGCCTTAATCAGATGTTCTAAGGACTACTGGAGAACTTCAGCCAGTACCTCTGGGAATCACTTTATGTCTGTGCAGTAACTCTTTCCACTGAAGTTAAAGCTCATTAAAGGATATATTGCATACATATTCTCCCCATACATACATAATTGCTAAAATTGCCAGATGTCTTGTATGCAACTGACAGGGAAGAGCAGTGGTTCCACAGCATAAACTGCTGAAATGTAAGCTCTGCAATTACAAAATCTAAGTGTCTTTCATAAAAGCCTGTGACTGAACAGTCACTAACACATTTTATAAAATTCTGATACTAATATGCCCTGCTGTGCATTTTAAACTCACCTTATGCAATCAAGTATATACTTCAGTTCTTTGAGCTTATCACACTAGCAGAGGAAGAAAGAGAATCAGAATTCTTTCCTCTTCAAGACAAAGCAGAAAGAAAATCTCTTTTTATATTACCAGTCTAGATGTTCAAGGCTAGATGACACAGCAAAATTTTGTGAATACATTCCCACACTCAGCACAAAGATAAAAGTGCGGTACCTGATGCGAAAATAATGTGACCGAGAGTTTTACTGAATTCCAAGGATTCAATTTACACTTGTTTAATTATTGATAAAAGTAAAAAATTGTTCAAAAAGCTTGGAATTGGAGTCCCCCCCATACACTTACAAATAGGTTGAGATGTGGTAATATTTTATTGTCATACTTTTCTGAACTAACAGGGATAGAGATGTTTCAAACCTGAGATAAATTTATCTGCAGCATATTGTGCGCTGATTTTGATTGGGTTACACGCAAGAAAAGTGCAATTTTCAACTGTCAGAGAAATTACTATTTTCTGGCTAAAATATCAATCACACAATTATTCTAAGGATTCATGGCTGACTTTCCTGGTTTTGATATGAGAACTAGCTACTGTACAATCAAATAGCTTAGACAATATTAACAAATAATGAAATAATCATATTGTAATCTAGTTAATTGCAGGCAGGAAGCAAATGCTGCAACATTTGAATTACCTGAGTGATTCTATACCCATGGGAGTAAATCCACACTGCCTGATGGGACCAGAGGGTAATCAAACCACCTCCCATCAGTGCAGGGCCATAGCCATTCTCCAAGTTTTCATCCTTAGGTTCAATTGCAAAATAAAGTTTACTGAAACAATAATAACATCAGAATATCTCTCATATAATTCTTCAAGCATTGGTAGCATGACTGAGAATTAAGAGATCATATCAGGAACAGATCTGTCTTAGAACAGGCATGAAAAACACGATTTCACATTAAATTGGGCCACTAAAACAAGCAGGAGCATCAATTCCTCCAGCAACTCCATTCCCCCCCTTGGGATTTATTTCCTCTTTATTCTGTTCCTTGGCCCTCTTCCAATTCCCCAGCCACCTCTCCTCACCCCCACCCATGCAGCCCACAAACAGCAGAGCCATGGGGCAGTGAGCACCAGTGTGAAACAGCCCAGTGACAGATGAAAACAAGGGACAGCATTAAGTGACCACTTCTTTAATCAGCTGCAGAGCATGGGCACTTGAATCCTTGTAGCAACCCCCAGAAGGAGGCTGGAAGGAAGGAATGAGGGCTGCATAAAAATACTGTCCACCACCTATTCCCCCTCCCAAATCAAAAGATAGTATTTTTCTGTCTTGTTAGTTTTCAGCAAGGTAGAAGCCAGATTCATGGTACATGTTCACTCTAAGTTAGATTTCAAAAAACTTCTCCTGAATTACTGAGCACATGTGGGTTCAACCAATGCCAGTGGAAGCTGTAGGCAGGTAACTCTCTCTAAAACCTAAATGCAGAGACTCCCATAAAACATGTTTTTATTTTTTTCCCTCATGCAGTGGCAGCTTCAAATAAATTAATCCTAATGAAAGCTCAAGAAGAAATAGTATGCTAAAAAGGTATAACTAGCTTCTCTTCTAATAAAACTTTCTGCACCATTAGACTTTTGCTAGCCTTTTGACAAAGCTCTGAGTTTTCCCTGAAAGCAAATTACAACCCTATAAAACCATCTCATCTGTACACATTTGCTTTGCTATCCAATAATGATAATCACTGTAAAAAGCATCAAACAGCACAGTCTTTGCTTCCCTTGCCACACAACACTATTCAGGCAAGTATTCAGCAGGGCTTCCCACCTGATGACCCAAAAGTGGCCATGTGAGACGCGACACAACACTGCCACTGCTCACACAACCACCAGGCTTTCCAGTCCAAAACAGGATACACTTTTTTTGACGTGAAGTAATTTTTTGTCAGCCCATAATAACTACTATGTTACAATTAAGCTTTCAGCAAAATCTCTCTTCTACACAAAACCTAAAGATCACTTTCAGGGTATTGGCACAAGATTATTGTTATCGTGCTAACATATTTGTCCATTGTTTCTTTTCCTATTTTTAAACATAGACCTCTTTGGTGCAGGGACTATCTTTACTTTATTTTTTACTCCTGAAACATTATGGTCCTGGGGTCCTAACAAGAACAGATAGAAAACAAGGCTTAATAAAAGAAGTGGCAGGACAAGAGCACATACATGCCTTGCAGTAAAACTCTCTATAAACAATCTCCTCTAAAAAGAGGATTGAGGGTTTAAAATTAAAAAAAAATGAACATTGGCACAAGAACTCTGAAAGGTACTTCCCCTACCTGAGTTTAATCAAAGGGAATAAAACACATTTTGTAGACGGCTATTGTGTATAATATCTGACTTATTTACATGCAGCTTATCTTCTCATCAGAACAAGGAAAACATATCATATAAGGTGAAATTTTCAATGCCTACATCAAGGTAAGATAAATTCTACCCAACATGACTGGCAAACTTTCAGGGAAATGATAGCAACTTTTAGTAGGTAGACTACAAATTTTCATTTTAGAATCTAAACTCTCCCTAAAGAAGGGTGCACTTGTAAAAATTTTGAAAAATCCATTTTTCATTTGCAGCTTAGATTAGAAATAGAAATCTCTAAAGCTCTTTGGGACCTAGAGAACATCAGACATGAAAAGGGAAAAATCTTAATAAAAATATCTAAAAGGAATTAGCGGGCTAAGAAGAACCTTGATTCCTCATTAAAATGAATAATATGTGGAAAGTAAAATCTTTAATTCTTCTGCAGGCTGCATTCTCCAATGCTACCAAAAACTGTGCCCAAAACAGGGAAAAAGTCTTATTACCTTCAGTTAAGGTCATGATTAATGTTGATACATCGCGTCATTGCTTATTTAAACAAAGGTGCTTCAGGCAAACAATTTTCCTGACATCCCATGTGCTCAAGACTGAAGAAATTAATCATCTGTAATTAAACATGAATTAGTGTATTATCTGGTCCAAATATTAGAACAATGGTAACACATACATTTTATTAAAGCTTTTTCTTCTCTCTAAGATAATTAAGCATTTGTGTAGATGGTTGATTTTCACTATCCCTTGGTTTTGGCCTCCTTTCTCCATCAGAGACACAAGAGACTATCTATACAAGAGAACTAGGATAACAGTTTTATATATCCTTGATGTTAAAGAAAATTGGCATTATTTCACAATGTCTTTTCTGAGCAAGGTCAAAACATTTGAGAAACAGCTTTGGAAACCAAGGACAATTAACCCCTAACAGCAATTCGCAATAGTTTGACTGCAACAGCTTCACTAGAAAATTTTACTTCCACAAATAATTCAGCCTTTTGTAGGTTTTAAAAACATATGACAGAGCTTGAGCAGATATGAAATACAACATCCATTTGCTTGAGGTTCACAGTTTCCTAAATTAATTGTAAAACTTCCTTAATCCAAAAACCAATTTAGTTTTAAAATACTTTGTTATCTAAGCTTCAGAGCAATTGATTGCCCCAACTTGTAGACAGTAATGCCACAGGAGATGAAACAAGAGGTACCAATTATCACCAATTTTATAGTGTAAAACTGATTTTGAGACTTTTCCTATAAAATGTCCCAGCCTATGCAGAACTTGAACAAGTAAAATGAATTTGCTACTTCTCACAAACGCAGATGAAGAACTAAAACCTCAGCTAACAAGTCTATACCCTTTATTTTCAGCATTTCTGTACTACAGAAAGTGTGCTTCAGAAGTATCTAAGACAGAGGAGTGACTATGGTGAGTATCACTGGGGTGGAATTAACTCTCCACCGAGGCCTATGCAGGGCTAATTCTGGACTTGTGTCTGAACTGGCATGGGGACAACAGAGCAGTGTTTTAGTCAAGGCAGGACAGTGCCTGCACAGTGTCACAGTGTCTCTGCTCCTCATTCTGACACCACAGTGGGTACAATAGGGACGGCCGAGCGGCCAGAGCGGACACAACCACACCAGCTGAACTTACCTGACCAAAGGCATATTCCACCTCATGCAATGTCACACTCAACCAAAAAGACTGAGGGATAACCTTTCTAAAGCAGCCATTGCCTGGAGACTCACAAGGCCTCAGTCTGCATCTGGGAGGTGATGTGATGGCTTTTGCATCACTGGAGCTAGAAAGGGCATCCCATCTCTTTTCTTTACTTTATACTCCTTCTAGTTTGACTCACAGGTTTTTTTCTTGTTTTTGCTTTTCCAATTCTTTCCCTCATTCCATGTAAGGTGGGGAGTGAGCAAGTGACTAGGCTGGTCCTGGACAGCAACTAAGCCACACAGTGAGATTTGGGACTCATGAAACTGTCTTTACATCTTTGCAGACACCTCCAGTGTCCTATTGCATCTGTACAAGGTTTTCTATCTTCAGATTTACCAGGCAGTAACATTCCATGCATCTTTACCATACATTAAGAACTATATCAAGGGTAGTATCTGACCACCCTTTGCTCTGTTTCATTACTTAACATAATGCATCCAAGCTGTTTCCTAGAATTCAAGTGTGCTAATGGATGCTCATGAAAAGCACTTAAACTTCAATATCACAGTTATCAAAAGAAGTGTCCTCAAATCATTGCCAAATTACTTTTTATATATCAGACACTGTCTGCATTTGAAGTTCTGTTGTTACAGTACTTGTTTTGTATGCTTACATGAACTTCTTTCATTAATACTATACTGAAGTAGTGATAACAGCAAATCAGTCTTACTACAGTAACTGTTTTCCTATATAGTTCTTTATAGCTTCCCATTGCTTTTCTAAAAATCTAAAGAATGTTTCCTGATGAAACTTCCCTGATCAGGAGAGTACAAAAACATCCAGGCTCTGAATCATAAGCAGTGTCTCACTTGCGTCTTTGATACCTTTCATCTGCCATCACTCTACTAAATTTCTCGGGCTGGATTAACCTTTCTGGAGATCCACTTTTTTTTAATTCACCTTAATTAAACTGAATTCTGAAATAGATGGTTCTTAGTAAAGAATATAGAGCATCTTATTAGGTCTGCCTTCCAACAGTGTTTATGCATTTACCTCATTCCAAGGGGAATGAAAGAAAAAGAAAATCAAGATTGCCATAATAAGATAAACTTCATACTTGAACATAATGGACTTTTCACAGATGATTCACACAAATAGCAAAGGAAATATTACATGACAGCTAATTTATTTTTAATAAAGACTAGATTTTTTACCACAAGATAGAACTTTCTTGTGGATTAACCTTGATCAAATGGTAAGCAAACACTGAATCCACTGCAGTCAATTTTAAACAACTCTTGCTCACACAAATTGACATTAATAATGAATTGTTTTTAAAATTGATTCTACCACCTTTAATCTGAAAAATCATTGTACCTAGACTTCTTCTTACACTTTACACTTTAGCCATTGTTTGATCTAGTAACACCTTAGTGTTGTTAAGTGATGTGCAGGATAAATACCACTCACAACAATCCTGAGTGTTACCTCAGAAAAGTCTGGGTTAGAAGGAGAAGGAAAAAAGCATTTGTCAGCACAAAGAGACAGCAAAAACTTGCTAAGTAGGATGCAGGACCCAAAAATCAGCAGGGAAACTCATATCTTGGCTCTTCTCTCTCTGCACTGATACTCCCACCCTTCCAAGCTTGATTCACTCAAATCCATATTGCCATCACCTCTCCTACTCTGAATTTCACTTTCTCCACAACAGAGATGTTGCTTTCAAGGAAGGGTGAGAAAACATTACAGCTGCCTCAATTTCATCCTTCCAGTTTCCGCATTATAAAAAAATAATATATTGCAACAGTTTAAAATCCCTCCTGAGAGTTTCTAATCTCATATGCTAAGCAATCAGATGACTCTCAAAAGAGCATACCATGCCTAAAAAAACCCATAACAATAATACAAAATGAAGAAACAAAAAACCTCCACAAACTTAAACCCTAAAAGTAGTAAGCAATTACAGAAGCTCTTCAGATTAAATTCAGATAAATAATGGAAATATGGAGTTCATCAATGTGCAAAAGACTTCTGTATAACTTTATTGTTCAGAGATTTTAAAGTTAAATACATATATATTAAATTCTAGTAGGCACAATTTCACTGTAAACATTTATCCATATTTGAGATGCAAATATAACCTTATATGGGCTCTATAATCAGACTAGAAAAAATACGCAACTAGAAACTTTTATTCTGTTCAAAGATTAGAGACAATTTGGGATGGAATCTACTGAGGGATGTTTTGTATTCTGTGCTAACCTAAAGGTTAGACAACAAAATTACAATGAATCCTCCTGGCCATGTAGCCTGTGAAATCCCAAAATATGTTATGCAACCTTTTATGCTGTTATTGTTCACTGTGATGCTGTCATGCCCACAGAACACAGGCCAAGAAAGCAACAAGTATCAGAAATTAAAGCAAAGAAAGAGGAACTGAACAGAGAGCCTCAGCTAACAACTAAAATTACATTCCCTGCAGTGGCAACCAAATATTTGTTACATTGTTAACTTTCTTTAAAAACTGAAAAATAAATCTGACTCCTTTACCGCATAATTTGGGATGATCTCTGTTTTTTTTATATATTGCACTTTTGATCATATACCCTATAATAATCTTTATCAATAATTCTTCAGAAAGAAATACTGGGGGGGTAAAGATAAATATTGCAAAAAGTATCACCTAGTTGAATGTAACCCTATGTACTCCATCCACTGGCACGTTAAACTAATAAAAGAAGTTAAGCAAAACACCAAATAGTCCAAACTACAGGTAACTAGCACAGTCCTCTTGTATTTACTAGCTACATTCTTGTTTATTTATTTCAGAATACCTACATGCAACAATCTGTTAGCAGTGTCAGATACCATCCAGGACCTCAAGCTCACTCACTGCTTCTCTGCTATGCTGATATTGCAACATGTATTCCAGATTCTGGATGACTAAACAGCTCCCTCCTTTTTCCCAATATATACATCTACAAATGTGTTTAGTTTCCACTGATCCTTTCCATCTCCATTGTATTATCCTGGCAATTTCACAAAAGCAGTACAAAATCTGAACACACTTGTTTCTTATGAAGGAGCATCCTATGAGCATGTAGTTCCTTATTTGAGCACCTGGAATTGTCATTAGGAGATAACAGACTGAAGTTGGCAACAGAATTACAACCTATAAATATTAAAGTTACTGAGAGATTTTTGAAGAGCGTAAAGTCTATCAAAATAGCCATCTCTGCTTATTATCTATGCTACATTTCTGACCATACAGCAGAATGGAACTCTGCACCTCTATCAGTTTAATACTGATAGCAAGTATTTTTGTAATGTTTTTACTAAAAGAATAGTCATGTGATCAGTTTCATTTTGTTGTAGAAACATAAACCAACCTTAAAGTAAATCTTGCTAAATTTCCTAGTATGCTACAGTGATGTACCAGCCCAGGCATAATCGAGAAAAAAGGTTGATAGACATAATAATATAAAACAAAACAAATTTTTAAGTGTTATTCAATTATTTACATAAAACCCAAAACTTTCTAAATTTACGTAAAGTCTATTCATAATTTTCATAGTCTCCATATAAAGAAATACACAGGCACAAAATTCAAACATAAGAAAACAACAATTAGACAGTGTTCAAGTATAACCATAAAAAAAAAACCAAAAAATCCCACATGGAGCTTCAGAGCTACTCTCTCAATATTTATTTAGTGAAACTGAAATACAATTCTGAAAGTCTATGGGTGCTACAGATTTTACTACTGCCACAGATTGTTTCTCCAATATCACTTCTCTCTAACAAAGGCACTACCATCAAGGCTTCTAAAAATCATCTTCTCTTAATACTTGTTGAGAAATTGAGCCTTTCAAATTAATTTTTTTTGTTGAAAAACATAAACAAGACATCTTGCTAACAAAGGGCTAAAAATTCAAGGGATCCTCTGCAGCTTTGCGCTTCTTCACACTGATGAGAATTACAGAAAAGGATCACCAATGTCTCCACACACTGTGGCAAACCCTAGGATCAAGGACTTCAGGCTGAAAGAAGTTAGCATTTGTTAAAGGCACTCTAAGTACTTGCACCCAGCTCTTACTATTTATTACCTGGGCTCTGAACCTGTCTGCATCTTTCAAGAGAGCAGAAACGCTTTGGAGAACAACGGTAGTGCTGAGCCGAATCTCACAGTCCAATCAGTACTTTGTGTTATCAGCCCTTATTCAGACACTGAGAATCAGTTTTCCTAAGTAAGACTGCAGACCTAAAATACCTCTCTGCCATTACACCACCAAATTTTATTCAAACTGGGAATATCCAGAAAAGGTCAAAATCTCTAATTCTTAGCGTACCAACTTACGTGGTTTGTTAAGAGTATTGGTACATCTGACACAGCCGTAGCCAGGAGCTAATCCAAAGTCTTGCTGGCGGCAATTCTAGGCAATTACTCAGCAAAAAACCAAAAGAGCAGTCAAACTAATTCCAGACCCCATGTTACCCATATTTTAGTAGCTAGACAGAGATTGGCATTACACTTTATTATATAAGTTATATCAACTTCTTGGTAGAAAATGAAGAAAAGCAATAGGAATTCAAAGTACATTCGACACACAAGACCAAAAGAAATGCAGGATACATTTCCTTCTGTTTCATTTACAAAGTAATACTACATGTGGCTTGCTACTGAACCCAGATTAAGGCTGCAAGGAGCTGGGGGAGGTAAGACACTTGCAAAACAATAACATTTATTTTCTTGCACAGACAACACAGATGAAAAATTGTGAATTTAGTCACAGACCAAAAAGCTTTTTCATACATTGTGCATCTCTCTAACTTAATCTGGGACTTATAACATTGCTCATTTCTGCTCCCTTTATTCTTTGACATGCAGCAGTGGAAAGAAGCTTGGTTTATCAGAGCAAAGCTCCCTGAAGACTTAACAATGCAGACTGCATCATCCGCAGCCTATTATCACTGCAGCCTCTTGACACGAATACATTCAGATGCTGAACACTCACTGCAGGCTTTGGATACGGTCATATGCCCTCTAAAAGGGAAAATCAAAAGAAAACAAGACAAAACATGGGCTTTCCTTGGATGTTCATCTTAGAATAAAGGAAAGGTAGACAGCTTCCAGTGATAAAAACCATTCATATACTTATTGAAAAAAGTTATAACTGAATATTGCTGAACAGAAAAATTATGTAGGTGCAGCCTTGTTGCAATTAGATAAAGTTAAGAAAAGCATTTAAGCATTGCCCTCACTAGTTCTGCTGCTTATCTGCAGATTTGGACAAGAAAAGCAATTTCTAGGAATTAAACTGGACACAGGCGGCCATTAAAAGCAATAATGCAATCAGTAACTTTGCATATGTAAAAAGAATTAAAGGTATCTAGTTTTTCAGTGTATTTGCATTCAGATTACTATTGTGTGGCATTATTTTTCCTCTGAACAATGAATTTTTCAGCAGACATAACTAAACACTACAGATATCTGATCCTGTCGAACACTATTCCCCAGAAATCCTTTTGCTTAGAAGTTAGCTGAAAGATGTCCCATGAATTTTTAGACAATAAATTTTTATAACAAGAATTTTAAGGCTCCAGATAATGAGGGGGAGGAATAAGAGAATTATGTAATATCAATATAATTTTGTCATGGAATCAGATTCATAAAAGTCACCATCAAATAATGCTAATTTTCAAGGCAGTCTAAACATATATTACAAACACATCTTTAATTTAGGAACGCTTTTTCTACTCATATAAAGACCTTCAGTAAAGCAGTAATATGTATGGTGCTCGGTGACTTTCTTTCTTTCTGACAGCCAAAAAGAACAAGATTCCCTCTTAGAGAGCCTGGTCATCTAATTTAGGTACCATTCTCAATTCATGTACAAACCAATAAAGAGATTATATACTAAAATGCAGGACAAGAACACAACTAAAAATTTCATGGTTACTTCTATTAGGTCTGTATAACTTACATGGCCCAATATTACTTTTTAATAATTTACATCTAAAGACTTGCAGCCTTTGGTAAATGGAGGTGCATAGCTTTAATCAAGAATGCTCAAAGGAAAGAAAGGAGTGCTACAGAAAATTCCAGTAAAGGTTCCTGCAAATCTCTAAAAGACACATTTATAAAGCTTGAACAGCAACACTGAAGTCCCTTGTGCACAAAAAGAAGCACAATGAAAATTTCTGCAGAACCAAGATGGTACCAGGCAAGGATGCAAGAATGGAGCAACCAGAGGGTCATGCAGCACAAAATTTAAGGATCAGAGATAAGAATGACTGTTTTGTAGGATAAACTCATTCCTTTTATCCCCATTACTGTACATAACTATACTTAACTCACACAGCTGCCATAAGGGTTGCAGCTTTCACAGGAAATAATACAACTCTACTCACATCATTAAGGTAATAACATTATCTTTAATGTAATTATCTACAGTAAGAAAATTATATAAAATTTTAAAATGCCATGAATCTCTCATATTTCAGGAATAAATTATACTGCAATAAACACCTTACTATCAGCATAATTGTACATCCCAGAAAGGCATACACATAACACAGGAAAATTAAGGAGCATACACTTAATGACTATTCAACTTTCAAGAAAAAGGATGATTTATTTTTCAAGGCATTTATTCTTATAATATGGAATGTAATTAAACATTGGAAGATAAAAACAGCACATGAAGCTGTATTAAAGTTTTGACTTCATTGCTTGTACATAAAAGAATGAAGTTAAATTTCAATTTTTTTTTCCTTAAAAATACCATTTTTCTTATGAAATAAGGCTACAAGGTGAAGTTTTATGACCAAGCATATTAAAATTACATTCCAATTTTAGAGTCTCATTCTAGGCAAGTAACTCTAAAAGAACCCTATCACAAATTAAGAAGTAAGGCTAAAAATGGCCTGTTCCACTAAGGCTTAATATCTGCTCCCAATAGATGAACAAAAACAGTTGTCAAGAGAAGCAAAGCTCCCTAGTTTTTCAGTGTGAAGCCTATATGGATTTTGTGGTTTCATGAAGGTTTATGAAGACTAAAGTCTTTACTAACTAAATTATAAAAATTTATAACATCATTTTAAGAAGAATCTCTAAATAAGAGAAAGACTGCCCTTGAATACTAAAAACTTTACTGGACTACACTGTAATGAGTCAGAATATTAAAAAAAAATATTGTAGTCAATTATATATGGTCATATTTATATGACATATATAGTGGCCATAGAGCTAGATTCAGGAAAACCATACTGTAAAAGCTGTCATCACAATAAATATGTGGCTTTTGAGTTGGATGAGATCCACATAATATGAGAGAAGAGTTGAGGGGTTCCAGAGTCTGCCAAATCAATATCCCGGGCTCAACCTGCAGCTGCTCTTGAGTGCACACTGCAATTGATGAGATGCTTTAATGTCAAGAAGGCAGTTGTAGACTCAACTTCCCATCTGCTGCACGCTGAGCAAAGCATTTGAGAGTGTTGGTACTGATCACCACAAGTCTCAATAAAGACAAATAAAAGCTCTGGAAAAGAAAGTTTATTCAAGTCCATGTGTTATATCTGAAACCCAGGTAAAGGTGACAAACAAAATTCCTTTCCAGTAAGCAAAACCATGCAAAGTTTTAGAACCCAGAAAATATGAAATGACATGTCCAATTTTTGGAATTTGTATTTCCTGACTGCTTCAATCATCTGTTTATTTTTTATGTTATGAGAGCTGAAAAGTATTTGGCAAGTGCTGACTAACAAAAAAAAGGCAGTATTTTCAAAGGTAGCACTAAAATTATGTTCTAAAAATCCTATGCCTATTTTTCCAATTAAAACTAAGAGCTAAAATAATGCTGAGGGGAACTGTCTGTGAGGATTTTCAGAGCACTTAGGATTATTTCTGGGTTATTACATAGGTTGTGAAAGAAGACACACAAAAAATTATTTTTACTATTCACTTCATTTATAACTTAACCTTGTTAATTTAGGCAAAGGCCACCTTTTTTTTGGATGTCTCACCTTTCAAACTGAAATGGGACAGAGTCCTTAAAACAACTCAGAACTTGTCATTTTAAGAGATCTCCAGAAGAACTTCATTTCTGTACATACAGATATAATAAAAAATGATAACTTAAAAAAAAAAAAAAACACAACTCTGAAAATTACTAACCAATGTAGTTTGACTATTTTAGGAAACACTTTTTGAAGTATACCTGAAAAAATGACAAATATACATATCTGTTACACAACTGTACTGTGATGTAGCTATAACTGGCTAAGAGCATAACGTAAGGGAAACAAATACAACAAAAGAAAACAGTGAAACACAGCAGGGATTGTACATACAAAATCACATTTTCTCCCCATCCAATAATTTTAATAGGGCTAGTGCAAGACTTTGTATCTCCTTTCGACCCCATGAACTTAGGTGCCATACAAAATATTTGCACACTGCCTACAATCCTTTTACATCATAAGTATTTTTCTATCTGCAGCTGTAGTTGATGTTTATGTATGTTGCTTACTACAGCATAGCCAAATTATATAGAGAGACAAGGAATTATCTTCTGCATACTTTACTAAAGCAACATTTCATTGATGACTTGGTAAGAAATAACCCATTTCCAATTATACTTTCACATGAATTTAAATTGTACTTAAAAATAAATAACTGAAAAAACTTCAACTGGCTAAATTAAGCCGCATTACTGTAAGAAAATCTGTGTTAAAAAATAAACTACCAATTGAGTTCTCTTCTGGAATCCATCAATCCCTATTTCAAAACTTGTTGGAAGCTAATTTGACCATTTGGAAATGTCTCTTGCACTCCTGAAACTCATTAGCCAGAGTCTTGCCAATTAATAATCTTATTTATACATGTCTAATTCTCACACTCATAGAGTACACTGTGTTGTACATAAAAAAAAACAAAACAAAACAAAAAAAA
>WBNO01016568.1:63072-96808 GCA_013400575.1 Peucedramus taeniatus
CTAAAAAAAGCATCATGAGGAAAGTCATTTCACAAACAACTTGCAGCACACAAAGTATCCAAAGCATACAGATGTCTCATCCACATGAGCTCAGGCAGTAAAAATCTCCAGGCTCAAGATTTTCCAGCTACTTATTGGAAAATTACAATACTCATAGGCTATTCCTTATTCAAATTGTGAATTTAAAAGACACAAAATTGATACAAGTGAAATGCGTACTTGAGCATACCGGCCAGATCTTCTATGCTTTGCTTTAATAACTATCTCTTTATGCATACAGATTTTACTTAAGCAACAATTTCCTAAATTATTTCACTCCAGAATTCATATTACATTCTAATAATGTTCTTTAAAAAAATCCTGCCTCATCATCACTCTTTGCATTCCCCACCATCTCATTGACACAGCACTGGAACTACTGAAACTACTGTTGATAGAGCAGCAAAAGTCAGCTCAGAAAAGTGCCTTTGGGGGTTTTTGGAAGCCACCATTGAAATTACAATATGGACAAGCTTTTCCTATGATGCAAAAAATAAATTGCCTCAATTCATTGCATCCTGTGATCAAGTTCTCATAAGTTTCCTAAGAATTTCAAAGGCCTCCTACATATTTACTTCTCAGCGGTTACCTGAACTACTGTCAAAGATGATACAGCTCAATAAATACAGATTCTGGCTAATATATATCACTGCACTAGGCACAACAGAGAAGCAACTCAACCCCAGAAGGTTCAAATCTGCATATGAGATGGAACAGACCTACAGATGGAGGTGAGGTGGGCCAGAAAGATGAACAGATCAAAGAGATGCATAAAATAAAAACAGTAGCATTGCAGATCCACCCCTTCCAAAGCTTAAGGATAAATACACACAACTCTTTTTAAACTATCAAATGGTGCAACTTTCAGGTCAGGATTTTTCCACTAAAATACAAGTTTCTTTTCTTTGGGGAAAAATGGGGCATTGTAATAATAATAACAGCACCAACAACAATATCATAGAATGGTTAGGGTTGGAAGGAAGCATCCACTATCTTGGTCACACCTACCACCTCTCTGGGCAACCTGTTTCAGTGTTTCAGTCTCATCATAAAAAGTTTCTTCCTTCTTGCCTTAACAACAATAATAAACACCACACACAAAGCCTTTGATATTACTTGAAAATCTTTCAGTTTTCTCTGGAACAGCTGAAGACACATCCCACCCTCTCTGCCTAGAGATGCTGGCTCCCAACTAAACACCGACTGAACTGCCCCACTCCCTCACCACACCTAATGAATTCCTGGACTTTCCAAGCCCCTTGCTCACTACTTTGCAGGTAAACATGCTGGGCTGGCAGCATTCCTGCTTTCTTGTATTCTCTGCCTTTTTCTGTCTTTGTGGCTGCCAGATTTGACAGACCACCAACCAAGCATGGTGTCACATGGGCTTGTTCTACCAGCTGCCTGGCTTTACAGCAAGGCGCACAGATTCTCTGGGATTCTGTCTTCAGTTCCTCTGAATCCAGAAAGAGCTTAAATTTCAAGTCACAATGAAAGCTACAAACTTTTAACAATATCTCTTTTCCTCATAAAGGAAAAGCTCACTTCCTATATGACCCTGACCCTCTTGTCAAGATGCAAAGACAATATTCAGACACTTCTCCTTTCTTACATGCTTCAAAGACACTGGAGAAGTATTTGTATAAATACAGAAATAGCGCTCTAATCCTCAGCTTCCAGGCATTTGCCACTGATAGTCACAGCTATCTGACAGTCTGCAGTGCACTTGTGAGCATCATGTGAGCCCTGGCAAGATGCACCAGGTCTCTGCATTTTGCCAACATGACCCTATGCTAGGGGAAGAGCTATCTTGTGTTACGTCATAGGCTCCTGCAGTCAAAGTCTTGTTTTCTGGCTCCCTGATTCTTCTCCTTCACTGTGTCTTGACTCTGTTTTTCTAGTGAAAAACATTTTTTCTGTTTTGCTTTACTAAGTCAAAAAGTTGTCTGTGTATTTCATTTAATGTCTCTTTCATCCTTTCATTTAACTTTTTCATGGCATTCTAGAAGGAGAACTCATGAATAGAAACATAGATATTAAATACAAGGTTACAGAAGTGTGTTAGAACCTGCCCTAAATGACTGCTCCTTCAAAAAGAGATTTTCAATACCCATTATATTCATGGCAATAAGAAGAACACCTCTCTCCTCAACTAAGAAACAGTGGTGAGAGCCACAGCATAGATAACTGAGTTTAATGTCCAGAAGCAGTGGGGAGAGGGGTGTAGGGAGAGAAGGTGGGAAACACCCACAAAAATAAAAAACACTATTTCTCTCATTTTCCCTGAGGTTTTTCTGTGCAGGTTTTTGGGTGGTTGGGTGGTGGGATTTTGGCTGGGAGTGTGTGCTTCTTTTGCTTTGCAGCAGCTGCCTTTTTCATGCCCTCTAAAACACTTTGACCTAATACTCATCTCTTTGCTCTGCTTCCTCACAGTTAATCTAGAGAAGATTATAAAAGCAACAAGGATGTGCATCTTAATCTTTTTTTGGACAATACTGGGGAAAGGAGCTTATGGATGAAGTTTTCTTAGTACAACAGAAAAGCAGTCTGCTCTATAGCAGGTTTTAGGCGATTTCCTTAGAAAAGGCTGAGCACATCAGATCTCACAAGCTAAGAGTAAATCCTGTCCCATAACATTTGAGCACTGCTGGCATGACAGAGCTGTTACAGCAGGGAAGATTAAGGATTCTGCAGATGGCACTCTTCCCCCTGAATCAACACAGATAATAATGCCCCAGAATAAACTTTCTGAGCTCTTATCAGCAGCGTCATTTTTTGAAATTAATGAAACATTAAGAAGAAAAAGAGAGTTCCATCTACTATTGCTAAGCATCAGTTGTATTTTACCCTTCACCAAAGAATAAATAACATTCAGGTAATACGTAAACTTTCCCTTCATAAATTTGTTAGCTTATCACCACTGTCCTCTGTCATAACCCTTAAGTGCCAATTACATAACTGTACCCTGTTCAATAGATATTTATACTGCTTTCTTTGGGTTTTGCACTCATATGGCTAGATAAACCTCTAGTCACAGCTAATAGTTACACATCCTAAGGCAGCAGCAAACAAAATTCCATCACCTTTTAAGGACGCCTAAATGGCATCCTTGTTAACTGGCTGAGAAGAGCTCTTTCAGCTATCAGCAGCATCCAAGATTCTGAGAGTCACTTCTTGTTTTGCTGTTTCCTGGAGTCTGTCCTAAAGGCTCACTCTAATGCAACTCCTGAAGAGCAATAGGGCAGAAGAATAGTTCAGGGAGGAAGAGTAAGAAGCTCTACATTGTAAAACTGGAAAATCACCAGATTATATAAGTTATTCACATTCTTATATAAGCTTAAGTAACCAGCTGTTAACAAAAGTGATTTGAAAGTGACACAAAAAAAAAAAAATTAAAAAATACTCCTATCTTCAAACTTGACAGCATATCTTTAAATAAGACAATATTCTTAAATAACTACATCCTTACAAATAGCTGACACACATAATCTTGACAATACAAGCTGTATAGTCCACATGTAATGCATAACATTACTCAGCTGATCTGTAAAAGAATACAAAACAATGTTTACTCTGGATTTAACCTCATACAGTCAAAAGAATGTTGTAGGAATCACCACTCTGTTTCTCTCTTTTCCTCTTCACTTTTATGCCTTTAAAATGAGTTGAAAGCTGTCAGCATTTTGTCAATAATAAATTATCAGCTCACACTAACTTATATATCTATGTCTGAAAGACTAGCATAGTACTTTAATAAATGTAGCAAATCCTTTGCCAACAACTGTCACTTCATTATTACTATTATTGTTATTATTAGTTACAGGAAGATCACTCTTCATGAGTGAGAAGCAAGACAGGTAATACACAGGAACCTCCAAAAATTAACTTCTCAAAGTCTATTAAGGCACATAGGACCTTGCTATGGTGCTTATTTGCTCAGGGGCTGTCACTGTCTTACACAAAATTTGGGGTTTTCTTTTCTTAGAGATGCTAAGAAAAATCAGGCAAGGCATTCAAGAACAGAGAAAAAAAAAAGGAAAGACATCACCATACTACTTAAAGTGGTGGATTTGGTTTGGACTGCATATACCAGCCAGTCTGGTTGGTTTGTTTGTTTTTTCCCTAATAAAATAACTTGTTGAAAGTAATCAGTATATTACAACTATCAGAGTCAGATGTGTATGGCCATTTTTATAGAGACTTGTTGTTATCATAGTGTAAAGCTTCCATGCCTTCTCAGTGATTTCTCATGGGCAGCTCCTCACACTACTGACACCTTCATCCTCACAGCACAGCCAACAAACTCCAACTCTAACTAACTCTCAACCAGCTAACCTACTCTTTTATAACACCCATCCTTATTGGATACAGCTGTGGCTTATTAAGGGTAGGCCTGCTCCTAATGCCTGGTAATTAGTGTAGCTGCAATTCCTTAGGGGTGAGATAACCTTCATCACTATCTCTATTCTCCTACATTCCATCCCCCCACAGCTTGTGAGTCCATGCTGACACAGCTGAGGATGGGCTGCTTTTCAGGCTGCCCTGATGAAACTTGTGTCAGTTTGGGCCTGCACATGTCCATGTGAAGTTTATACTGCCCACAGTACAGCCCTCTCAACCAACTACAAACGCACAAGCACTGTGTCCATAGAGACACAATTCAAGAAGTGCAAAATACAGATTTAATAGAGATTTCCTAAAGAACACAAGAATAATAAAAGAACATCCTCCTTACTCTACAGAGCTTACAGCAAAGAGTTTCTCATTAGAAGGTTTGCATAATAAGCAAATCAACTGTGCCCCTACTAAATGAGGGAATGCAATCAAGACATCAATCATAAAATGGTTTGCATTTCTTGCATCTTTCTCTTGCCACTGTTGGGGGCAAATGCCAGAGTAGAGTCACGACTCACAAGTTTGGAAGAGCCTGCACCTGCTTAAGTATTTCAACTTGCTTAAGTTCACTTTAAATGTTGGCACACCAATGAGGCATTTGTCACCAACTGAAAAGTATGGATCATAGTCATCTAAGAATGATCCACTCATTATTTCCTCAGTAGCTTGGAATAAAAATAAAACAAGCAGGAATCTTACACAAAAACTGTCTACAAGATGATAAGCAAAGTACTCCAGATAATCCTAACAATCTGAGCCTCTGTTTCCATCCTTGCTTCTATCATCACAGACATCATCTGAGAATATCAACCAACCTACCAAGGTCTGCTTTTACCATAGTTCTCTTTTGCCCTTCATCTCTGTATCCAGAAACAGCATGAAGTCCTTCTCCTCTGAGAATCAGAAACCATCTTCTAATTTCAGGCTAAGCTTATTCAGGGTCAGTTTATTCCCTTTGGTTTTAGTGCCAACATTGTCTTTAAGATTAACTAATTTTTATTCCTCCCTGATGTTTATATCCTCAACATTTTAAAGTCAATCTAAGTTGCATTGTCTTGCCTAGGCTAGACAAGGCAAGTTCTTCTCAGCCAATATCCCCTTTGTTATAACCAGCCCGTAGTCAAATTTCTCAGTTCTTGAACAAAAGAGGAAAAAATGATAGTTAAAATTACAGAACAGTTCTCATCAGTGACTTAATACAATAGTATGAATATTATTTTCTATTGTAAATACCTTTTGTGACCTATCCTATATTTGCATTTCCCTTCCTCATAACTATATTCCATTACTTGTTCATACTGAGTCCTATGAATTAGGCAATTTACATGCGCTGTGCTGGCTTTGCAAAAAATAAAACATCCAATTCTAAATATTTCTTCTGTGTCTACACTGCATATGCAAGTGTGTGAATGTAGTTCAAGATTTATTCTTGGTTTTCTTTTTTGTTTTGGTTTGGTTTATTTAGTAATGATAAAGAGACACAATTTTCTCTGCATATGCAGCACAGTATATTTCCTCACTTCCATAAGTACTTCTATTTTCTCCAACTATGAAACTTTCAACTGTGCAACACCATTTACACTCTGGTCTGGAGTTAAAAGAAAATAATTGGAGCTTTCATCTTAAGTACACTGATAAATTGAATGTTACTGGAAGCACAGTTAAGAAATTTCCTGATCAACTAGCAAGAAGTAACTTCAAGCCTAAAAGTTTAAAACAAAACCATTTGGAGAGAAAATACAGACTTCTAATCTACAAATAAAGTAATTCTGCATGACCAGCAAACCTTCAGCTTTCTCCCCATAGCTCACCAGCAACACTGCTTCCAGTAACTTTCCTGAGAAAGAAAAGCCTTCAGCTGTCTAGTAGAAGGTGTTCTCCTTTAGGAGTACTCCCCTCCAGTTTTGGGAGAGTGAAAACAGCCTTTAGGACTTTGGGATGCGAAGGCAGACCCAGGAAAGCTACTTTACATCCAAACATTGTGCTAGCCTAATAAATATATGGTGCTACAGACTGCTCCTCTAACTTGCATGTTCCATGAAACTCAATCAGCATTTTGCCAATAATTCATGAATGCCAACAACAACATTGCTTGACCTCACAGGGTTTTAAAGCAGTTGAAAAAATTAATAGGCTATCAAAGGCCATCCATGTGCAGGCCAAGACAAAGCTCCATGGGTGCTAGGGCCCAGGAGTAGTGGGAGATCCCCATGAGGGGTGTGCCTTTAGATCTGGTAGACAAGACTCATCTCACCTCCCAGCCCCAGACACTGGGCACCTCCCCAGGGTCAGTCCAAAGCTGACTGGGCTGGGATGTGGGCCACCAGTGAGCATGGCTCAGCACAGCCAGTGGCTGGACAGAGCAGGGCTGTGGTCAGCTGGAGACTGACCCTGCTGCAGCGTGCAGCAGGGGGAGGCTGACACAGGGTCCCATGACATGGACATGTTGGGAGGGGAGCCCTGAGGGGCCGTGCAGGGACAGCAATGTCTGAGAGTGCCCGCAGGGTCCTTACAGTGTAGACAGACATAAATGAATGGATTTGTGATGGGACGTTTTCATTAAGCTGAACTATTCCTGCTTCTCTTCTTTGTAAGGCAGAAGAATTCTTGTTTCTGCAGTGTTGATTTCTCTCTAATTTAGTTTCTCTTTCCCATTCACATGGCTCCGACACAACACTGGCTGTGGAATCACTGAAGGATCATTCACTCTCTAAGTGTGGAGTTTCTTTATCCTTTTCATCCATTTCTTCACAGGAGAGAAAGTCCTTACACCTTATTGTCTTTCTACTATGCTCTAATCTTATCCTCTAAAGCCTTCCCCACTTCTCGTCCTGGAATAGCTTCCTCCAACTTTTGTTTTTCAATCTCTGTTCACTTTCTTTATCTTCCTATTGATTCCTTTTTCTACCTGCACCTCATTCAAAGAATTTTCCTTTTCTCCTATCTTAACTTTTTCCTACTCTTCTCAGCCTACTCTGCTCCTCATCTCTGTCTCACTGATAATCTTCATCACACTGTTTTATTTCTTTTTCCTCATGCTTTAGTATTTACTGACAATATCTTGCATGACAATGGTGTCCAAAATTCAGGGACCATAAAGATAGAGGAAAAAATTGGATGTCTGGCCTTCTAGTTCTTTTATTCCCTGTCTGCAGTGAGAGTCAGAGAGAAGGAGAATGAAAAGGAAGTTCCTCAACCATGATTTTAAATGGATGGACCACTAAATTTTCTAATGATTTTTTTAAGTTAATTCATCTGCACAGTTTTGTATTTTGGTTTTTTCACTGATTTTAAAGGCCAAGAATCGCAAAAGAGTTTTGAAAGGAATTTCATAAATTCTCCCTGACAAAAGTTGCAACTAAACAAGGATTTAGAAATTAAAAAGAATTACTGGAAATTAAGCAAATGCCAAAGACAGAAATCTCAACAACATAAGTACCTTTTATGACTATTACAATTTCTTTTACTATTTATGCCTCCATACACAATCCATTCATCTTCTACCCATGCAAATCCTCAGAATTGACTTCTTCCCCACTCTTAACACTGCAACTAATGAGTGAAGGCCACTGTATAGGTACATATATTTTTGTCATAGTGTTCTCATTTTCCTGGGATATTCAGTAAGTTCTCTCATGCTAGGCATTAATTAATTTAGTTTTCCAACACTGTACATATCACTAATGATAAATTGATGCTACACTGTTCTCTGGATCTTCTTACTACACTGGATGTCACAGACATCCAGCAGGGGAGGGAAAGTGGAGCTGGGTAGAACAGTCCCTGCAGCAGGGCAAGCTTTAAATAAGAACATTCAGCCAAAAGGCTGGCTCACTGCTCCTTTCTCCCAAATTTTTTTCTGCCTACTTAGAGAATTCAGGACACACCTCACTAGGTACCATACAAGCAGCAGCATAAGCAATGTCTCAGGCATGACCTGTTTGCTACAGCATTCACTGCATTCACAGTAGTTGTGCGCTGAGGGGCTTTAATTCAAGCTCCATTTGATTACTGAATGCAAATGTTGCCAAGGGGATACTTCTCCCATTATATTTTAAAAGGACTAATCCAGGGCTCTCTCTTATTCAAGGAGTAATTTCATAATCCTCAAATGACCTCACAGCTTTACAGCTTTGCCTAACACATTTTTTTCAAGTGCAATGGGATGCTGCACTGAGCTTGTCTTCTCCTAATATTCCACAGTGAACTTAAGCAAGTTCTGTCAGGAAGATAGAGCAATTCTGATGCCAACTCTTACAAATATCTTTGAAACAGTTGCATCATTGTAGTCTGGGGGGAGAAAGATCCTAGTGAGTCACATGCTCAATGATCAAGGGGTAAACTTCTTATTCTGATTTTTTAATATGAACATCCCTCTCATAACAGCAACAAACTACAAATCCTAATTCACCAAATTACAGCACAAATGCTATGTAAGTGCATTCTTGTTAAAGTTTTCTAACACATGCACAAAAGGTATGTTATGAAGAATGTTAGAATTTTTCAAAGCTATAGAAGCCACAACTGTCAAATTTCCTACTGCTCACTCTTTAGAGCAAAGGGAGTAAAGACAAAACATATTCTGATTAGATTACATTACAGAGAATTTTTAATACAAAAATCCTTCTTTGAAGGATCCTGAACACAATCCACTAAGCCTCCAGAGGTAGGCTCTGTACAAATCAATCTTGTCTCATTTTCAAATGCTCTTTTCCATTTAGCTGTACTGATTTTCTGAATTTCAAGTCTGTGGCTAAACCTGAGCAAAGACTAAGAAGTCCACGCTAAGAACTTCACATTCATCTCCACATCGGCATCACTCTCTTGATTTCAGCAGAGCTCCTGAATACTGCAATTAAAAGGAAGCTGGGGTTTCTAACAAGGGTAGAGAGTTACTGGAAGTATTCTTCAGGGAGACAGTCCTGAGCTAGGCTGGCAAGGAGCCTCGCCTCTCCCAGCAGGAATGCAGCAAGACAAAAGATGCTGACAGAACTTGCCAACGTAGCTGCAAGGAGAAACATCAATTAATTTAGTCCTATTTCAAAGAGGGGCGCAAGGGAGCTATGTCATCACCTAGTCTTTCTGTTTGAAATGGAAAAACAGGTAGTTTTGAAAAAAAATTAAAGAGGTCCAAAGAACACAATTCTGTTCAAGCTCTGAGCTTGATTCTCTTTTCAGCTTTAGAATATCCAGGTCACAGAAGGGCTCTCCATGCTCAAGATAATAGTGCCTGTGGTACAATACCACCAGGAAATAAAAGTCATGACTGAAGGTAAATTTTAACCACATGACATGTTAAAAAAGGAGAGAGTGAATATAATGATTCCTCCATCACATTAGGATACTTAAGACAGCTAAACTTAGGAAATTTAAGAAGTAAATAGATGCCCCATTTATGTGGCAGATACACGTGAACCTACCATACGCTGTGCAGAATATTAAACTGTTTACTGAACAAAAACTTTAATAAGTATAAACATCTCTGTCAAGATTTCTCATTCCAGAAATACCACATACATTACTCGAGTAGATGATTCTGCCTCTTTCAAAAACAACACTGCCTCTTGGACATTCGTAGGCTTCAGAGACCCAGTGTATAATGAATGTCAGAGTAAAATGTTGCTTTCAAGTTACAGTGTTCTTGCTTATATTCTTAAGTCAACATGGAGGGAACAGAAGTAGCTAGTTTCATGTTTAATAATTAAAAGAGAGAGGATTCTGTTTTGGGACTTTCATTTTCACTAGAAATCTTTGATTGTAGTCGGCTGAATGCAAATTCAACATGTCTGAGTAAGATAAAGAAGGACAAGGCCCTCTGGCAAATGAAATTGCCTTAATCAAGACTCTAGTCTAGTAACAGATGCAATTATTAATATATACAATTATGCATTTCCACCAGCAAGGCTTTTAGGCAATACAAAGTTTTTACACTAAACTAAGAGAGAGAAAATACTTTAAAAACCCACCCCAAACAAACAAACAAAACAACTTCCAGAAAACTTTGAATAACAGTCAATTAATCTATATGAACACAAATTGCATAGAATAAGCCTTCATCAGAACAGATAAAAAAAGAAATAATTTTAACCTTCATATATCCATAGAAGGAGAGAGCACATTTACTGTCATGAGTGCTTTTCGATTGCAAAATGCCTACTAGGACTGAGTAGCTTTTTCACAAAATGGACCTTTGAATAGGCTGCCTAGGGAGGTGGTGGAGTCACCATCCTTGGAGATGTTCAAGAAAACACTGGATGTGGTACATCACTGCCATGGTCCTGTTGACATGGGGGTGTTCAGTCAGAGGTTGGCATTGATGCTCTCAGTGGTCATTTCCAACCTAACCAATTGTGTGAAAAAGCTTCACAAAATTCCACCATTCCAATGGCTTAGCATGTCCCAGAGCTGCACAAAGGCCACATAGTTCCCTCTCTGTTACCACTAATTGTAGCTATTCTGCCACTGGCTTCATACAGGCTCCACTTTCCATTTCTACTGCCAATCTGGCCAGAAAATACAACAATTCCAGGGGATCATGCTGACATAACCATCAACTAAATCTTACCATTAAGTTAAATCCACACTTTTCTAATTAAAGGGAAATACAGATCTATCAAGAGCATTATAAAGCAGTGGAATGGCTGTTGCACTGCAGCTGAGAGCTTGCTATCCACCTTGCATTTACAGAAGGCAAGGTGTGTAACTTTTCCTAGCCCAATCATATAGCCCAGTGCTTCAGACAATGTTACCTCGTGATCATATATAAATGGAATAAATCAGTGAGATTTTGAAATCAAAATATTACCTATCAGTTTAAAATTAGTCAAGAAAAATGAAAGAACTCTTCTTAACCACTATACTTCTTCCCAGTTTCTTACTAAAAGGACTGTAATCAAGGTCTGAATTACTGACTATGCCTGGAAAACAAAACAATTCATTCATGTTTGTATCTTAGTGATACATACCTTGTATAAAACTTAGTGATCTTAAGGTATGTATCTTAGTGACAAAATTCTTCTATCACTAAGAGATACTTTATGACTTAGACTAAATTTGTGAATACTTGAATACTGCTTTTGGAACTACTGTAACAGCAATGACAGTCTTGAAAAACAAACAAAATAAATCCCACCAACACATTCAGCAAGATACTTAAAACGATCAGAACATTCCCTGGTATTTCTCACGGTTCATCATTAGTAACTCTGAATCCTAACAACCTGTTATCTTGACCAAAGTTCAGTTCAGCACTCAGATGGTGTTCCTCTGGAAACTGAGATAAACTGTAGCATGTCTGCTATTTGCAGCCTGGAAATTCTCTAGAACCACTTACTATTTTTAAACACATTCTTTAGATGGAACACACTGGCATGCTGTCATTTTTTTCCTGATGAAAGGCAGTATCCAACACATTCTGACTGTCATGAACTCATGTGAATTGTTTCTTTGTGACAAAGCCATCATGAAATATAGCACATATATTGCTAGCTTATACATAGCTCTTGGTGAGAGTCTTGGGAGAATGACTGAACAAATCCAATACAGTGTACACTTGGGAGAAAAACTAATGAGAACTTGAACAGTGAGCTCCTGAAGAGACTCAAAAACAAACAGCATTTATTCTTGCTTATAGCTTCTTCATAGGTGCTTGGATAATTGAGTGATTCATAAGCCGTTATCTCCTACAGTATGAATACTCAGGTTGCAGACCCTGCCCATTTGAAGAGGAGTAATTACACTGTAGATTAAACCTAATGAACTCATGGAAAAAACAAACAAAAAAAGAACTGCATGACCTTGTGCAGAGCTCTGCCAAAGTACAGTAACATGGGCCATTTGGCCAAACAGGAACACTGGTGACCACTGCTGCTGCAGTCCAGTAGCAGGTAGGAGTCACCACAGACCCAGATTCAGAACACACTTGAAAGAGGGCACTCAATACTTGGCCACAGCATCTGGTATTATACCTAGCAGACCTCCTCCAATTCACACTGCCAACTAACATCTTCTCTGAGTTCAGCTTTCTTGGCTTTAATTCAGGTCACTCTCATCTGCATGCCGGTCTCATCCAACACTCAGCAGTTTTACCGACTGATCTGGCTGCACCACAGGGTCATGAGGGCTGCATTCCATCTGCTTCCCAAACTTCTCACCAGCACAAGGCATACACACACTAGGAGTGGATAGTACGAACATGTAAAGATTGACAGAAGATTTTCAGTACTCCTCCCCACCTATGATAACCAGAACAGAAAGGTAGCAGTGAGGTACTGGATTTGGGATACTGAACTTGCATTTCACTGGGATTTGCAGCCCTACACACTGTCAGAGCTCTGTTTAAAGGAAAACACCTGAAGACATAGTCTTTGCCTCTCTCAAAAAACTATCTTCTAATTCAGGAGTCCCTTGAAATAGTTTATTATAACCAAAAAAGAAACAGAAGTTTGAACATTTCAAAATGAGATTGCCGGCATTTCCCAGCTTGGGGAAAAAGGTACCTCCTGGTGCCTGTCCCTACTCTCATCTCCTAAATATTAATAGGAAAACATGATGTCTCAGATTACAAGCCTGGCTAACTTAAATATTTTAATCACTACTGAGCTTACTCACATAAAACCCTGCATTCTGCTTCAAGCTTACCTGCCCCTAATTTAACCTGCTCAATAATAAGATTCTTTCTTATCACTTACCTGAAATGATAAGATTATTTTACTTCTCCAAAGCAGTGTTGCATGAAGGCATTTAGTGTTGTCTTTTATCTGACTGCTATTATCTTTATTGAATCCTGATATAAAGAAGGGAATGAATTGTGCAAATAATCCATAAATCATTTTATGATGGGATTTGAAAAAAAACAGGAAGGATATAATGCCCAGATAGGGACATGTTATTATTTTGACCTAAGGCTGAATGAAGTAATGCATCACTAAAAATATAACTGCATCCACAGTAGTTTTCTAGGCTTTTATGTGACTTCAGGAGCTAATAGAATCTAACTGGTTTTATCTCTATAATGCCATTTGAACAGATGCAAACTGCAAGAAACAAAAATTTGCAGAACCAGTCAGTTAATAGCTTTATTCTATTAGGAAAGAGTAGAGCTCTCATTAGCCTGCCATTGTTTTTTGTTCTGAAAGAAACGAGCAGTATAATTTGGATGTAATCACACTGGAATAACTTCAGCATTTCTCATCTCATTTTTTATCCCTATTGTACAACAGTCATTAAGGGTGTAAATGCATTTACATTTACCTTTGAAAATCAGCAAGCAGCTCTCTCTCTCAAAACAGAGCTGTCTTATCATAAAATCATATAGAATCATTTTTATTATTACATCTATTCAAGAAGTGTACCCTGGCTTCAAGCAAGTGCTACCTTAACTCTACTAGGCCTTGAGTAAGATTTTAAGTAGGTTTTCTGAATCAAGAACCAAGGTTCATAAGGAAAGCATTCAGTAAAAAAAAAAACCCCAAACACATTCCCCCACAGCAGATTTCATTGACAGAAATATCACAATATCTTCTCTAGATCCTGGCCTAGTCAATTTACAAATAAAAAATCATATCCTTGATTAAGAACTAAGAAACCTTCCAATATTTTTTTTTACTTGGACAGATCCACATGCAAAGAGTGCTGTTTAAGTTAATTTTTCATTATGTTCACTGCTGTCTCTGCTATGCCCTCTCCTCTCTATCAGACAGGAATGTTGGACAGATTAAATCACTGCAAATTCCTGAAAGGACAACTAACTCTTACCTGCCATCAGGGATTTCACTAGATTCACACTGCAGAGATCTGCAGTCTGTTCCATCAAATATTCAGCAAAGCAAAGCTTCCAAAGGCCTTACCCTGCAGCTCTTCCATTTACTTTTTTTTTTCTTTTTTTNTTTTTTCTTTTTTTTTTTTTTTTTCCTCATGGGTGTCTGTCTTTCAAAGTTCTCCCAGTCCAGGGTTTTTTGCTACACTTTCTTGTTAGACATTTAGGAAAGAAATTCACCTGTGGCCAAATTGTCTCACTTCTTTTAATGCTCAATGCCTGAAAAATTGCAGAAAAATAAAGCAATTCTATTGCATACCACATTCTGTACCTCAGTTTTGTTGAAGCACTACTGGAACTTAAATGGCAAGTGAAGGTTTAATAAAAGAATAATACAGATATTTATCTGATTGTTAAATATAGTTTAAGCAAGAGGCTGAATGTATGGCATAAGAAAATGGTAGAACAGCTCTTCTTAATACCTTGAGTACTGTAATTAATTCTTTCTGGTAATTATGTTGGTCCACAATTATCTTGACACAAGCCTCTGATAAAATCCTCATACGAACAGATGCTCACATGAGAACATCATGTGTTTATACATACTGGGTGGGTTCATCAATACAAAGCTATTCCCATATTGGTTTGTGTATACACTCTATAATGCTATTTTAGAGTTAAGTTTCAATATGTTATTGACACTATTGGAAATGTATTCATACAATAGGAAAAACCTTTTCTGAAGGCCCCCTAAAAAGAGATGATGTAAAGTCTTCATGTCCAGTGCTAAAGTCAAGAGAAACTGTATAGATGTACTGTATCACCTTATTAATTACATTTTTCTCATTTAAAAGTATTTCACAAGAACATGCAAAATAATATTTCTATTCAATTAATTGTGGAGACATGGCAGATGTTAGAATGATTGATATTAATTCTAGGCTTCCATTCCCATTTTTTCAAGTGTATTCGTGCTCCTGCTATTTACTTTCCAGTGGAATGCAATTTTTGACTAGCAAACTCCAAAAACTAATATGATTGAATGGGTGAGAAAAATTTTTAAAGAAGTAGTGACTTGACTAGTGTCAAGATTGATTTTCACTTTACTATGATAATAAATATTTTAACCCATCCCCAAAATAACAGTATCATCAAATAAATTCTGATATTTTGACATTTTGCAGATTGAAAAGCTGTACGTACAGTTGGCTACACCTTCCAAATGATTTTATGAAGTTTTGCTCATTTCTACCAATAAGATTCTCATATGAAGTCCTCTTTTGGGCACTGATTTAATTGCATCTCACTGCACAGATTTGGAAGTTATGGGGGAGAACTTGGGATGAAACCTTAATGTCCTCCAGGTGAAGCAGAATACAGGCAAGTAATATACCAGAATATAATGGCTGCTTCAATTTCACTCTCAGCACCCACTCCAGTATACACCTGTGCTTCTGCTGTCAATGCACATTTATTATACACTATATAGCTCCTCCATAGTACTGAAAGCAGCAGCATTTCTCTTCCTTCCTACCCTTTTCTAAAATAGAGGAAATCGATACAAGCAAATAAAGAAGTTAATCAGGTTCTGTAAGGAATATTATCCTTCAGAATTTTCACCAGTAACCAATTACATTAGTTTGCCACAAGGCCTAGAAAATGAACCATGGAAAGGAAAGGATATCATATGATAATTACCAGTGAAGAGAGTCCTGACAAAACCATGTATCAGAGATAAAATGGATACATGGTAGGATGGCTGGAAGAAAACCTAGTCACGTTTCTACATCAAACTCAAAATTATTGTAATTAAAATAATTCCAAAGGGCCACAGATACCACTTATGTCAGCTTTCTCACTCTGCAATAAACTTTGAAAAATTTTCATTTTGGCAAAATATTTATTCCTAAGGAAAAAAGCAATTCTTTCTACTGTGAAAATGTCAGAATCATTTTTTAAAAGCAGTAGACACTTAACATCCAGTTTATTATTTAAAGTTTGCAACCATTTTTTGATGCAATGTTAAAAAATACTAAGCAAGTGTGTTACTAAGCAAGAATTAAATCTCTTGAAAAAGAAGTCCAAACCTAATTTATTTGTTGAAATCACAAAAGAGCAGTAACACAAAACAAAAGAAACAAAAGAACAGTAATAATGAGAATTCTGTCTTATTGTCCTATTGGTATGTTCTCTACTCAATCATTCTAAACCTGAAAATATAATATTGTCTAGGAAAAACATACTAGAGTAACTATTTCCTACATTCCTGAAAAATTTCTGGTAGGGATGGTATCTGAACTAATAATAATCCTAACCATCTTAGATATAAGACAGAATTCAAATTCTAGCTTAATGAAATAAAACACAAAATTACCTACTTGTTTTTTACTTCAGCACAGAAATCAAGTGAAGCAAAAACCATCTGAAAGCTGAGTCCAGAAAAACAACACCAGCTTTTTTAAGTGTCCAGTCTCTCAAGAAGTCCTGCAGATCTTTTTGCTGCTAACAATGGCAGCAGCTTCTCTCCTTCAGTCCCCTCCTACAGCCTGGGTACCAGCTGGACTCAAACCCAGGACAGAAACAGGTGCTAAATAAAGGGACTTGCTACTCTTAGCAGCAGGATGAGTTAGTGTCTAGCAGCTGACAGTGTTAAAAAACAGATAAAGAGTTTAGAATCTAGTTCACTCCATAAACCCTATCACACTTCACAGAAAGGAAGCTTTGCTTTTACAATTCCTTCAGGGTTGACCAGGAAAAAAAAAAAACACAGCACAGAAACACCATCTGAAAAAGTGAACTAGCAATTTATTTAAAAGCTACTTAATTTAGAGAGGTTTTCTCCCATTATTTATTGGATAAAGAAGCCTACCACAGCTGTCCATCTAATAAATCATTTGACTGCTCTTAACTGAAGCTTACTCTGTGGCAGACTAAGTTTTTGTAGTTCTGCTGTATTATTATATCTTCTTACTTTTAATATCTTTAATCCATTTAATTCTGTCTAAAATGTGAATTGCATGCTCTAAAGATCAATAACTAGGCTTTTTTTTTCCATTGCTTTTAAGTGAATCACCTAGCACAAAGGGGGCCCACTCTTTCAGTGAGGTTCCCAGTAGTTACCATACTAGAAAGAGTCATTTTCTCTACATTCCAGATGGCAAGTATCCCAGTGACAGCCAGAGTCCTTTTAACCAGCACACTAGGGTGAATGTAATGATTCTCTTGGGAAGCATTTCCTGTAAAATGTTGAGAAATTGGCAGATGGGACAGAAGATTTTAAGACTAACTTTTTTACATGAGTCAATTTGGACAAATTAGATATGCCACAAAAACAAGCTCTGTGGAGACAGAGAATTTCTAAAGACTTCTTCCAAGAGACAGTCAAAGTAGCCAGGAGTTTGTGGGGGGAAAAAAGCTATAGAAATGAAAATTGAATCTATAAATCTCCTAGTTTGCCTTGCAATTTTTTTTCCTCACCTGGTACTGCTTTGGACTAAACAGAACAACAGCTTTCAAATTTGAGAGTTTTTATCTTAAACACTTAGGAGGAAGACCTAAGCTAATTGCATAAAAAGACCCACTGTTTAATCTATCAGCCTCTCATTGAGCATAAATGTTGTTACTATACACAAAAATACTTGCCTAAACTAAATTGTATGGAATAGAAAACAGAGAAACTGTTCTCAAAAACACCTATTTCTTAGGCAGTCATCTGAAAAAAAATACACCATGGAACAAAGAGTAAAGTCTTCAATTCCATCCCACTCAGCTTCCCCTTACACAAACCTGGCCCACATGTTCCAGAAGACAAAGACTGTTAGAAGAGACAATGCAGAGGGGCCCTACCAAAAGGCTTGAAGAAGTCACGTAATGTTTCTATTTTTCCACACCTAAAATCTAACTTGGCATGTACTACAGATTTGATTCCATCTCTAAAGGTCTGTTGCTCCATAAATCAGTACATGTACTTACTCATAGGTCCTTTAGTTTTTAATACAAATCTGTGTTAGAAGTAAAATTGGTTATTTTATTTATGTTAGTGATGTTGCATAGTAACAAAATGCTTCCAAATATTCATTTTATTCACCCATTGTACCATTTCTTAGAAAACATTAGAGCAAAGCCTATCTTTGAAAATGGCAGGGGGTTCGCATATTAATTTGCAGCAAATGTTTAACTTCCTTAATTAGTAGAAATCCACCACAATTAAAAAATGCAAACAAGTTTATTTTCTCTGACACAGCATAGGTATAACCTATTGGAATTTTGCTTTCTGTGAGGGCTATAAGCCTAACTCCTGGATCCATACCTGCTAATACTAGAAAATTATGGACAACTTAATCCACAGTTTTCTAGTACCAGAAATGGGAAATACAAGGCACACTTTAATATACCAGATGTAAGAAAGTGTAGCTACTTGCACAAAAAGAGACACAAATCTTGAATCTCTGTTATCCTGCACTCTGTAATGTGTAATTTACACTTGTACTAAGTAGAAACACACTGCACTTATTCTACACTTACTTTCTGCTATGCTGATGCCTCCAGTAAGGTGAAAGGGAATGAAAGAAATTTTAACAAGTCAGTCTTACATTGCCAAATGTACATGGAGATGCAATTCCTATAGACATCCTTATTTCTCAGAGTTAAATCAAGCTACTGTACATTTTATATTTCACCCATGGTCAAGAAAATTATGTAGAACCTGCCTTCAACTGAAAACAAAGCTTTAAAAAGGATGAAGAAAAGGATCGCAGATAAGGCAGCAAGAAGGAAAACACCAGACCAATGCACTAGCCCTGAATTAACTGAAGGGAAAGAGAAAGTGAAAAGAGCTTCTAATCTTATTCAGGAAGCACAGACTTCTCAGAGGGCCAAGCTGTGCATAATAGCTGTAACTGCTCCAATGGACCATTCTATATGTGTACAATTACCATAGCATTAGACAATTCCCTCTGGATTTTCTGCAATTAGTATCACTGCATCCTTTGTCTCACACAGATATGGACTACAAAGTAGTTGTTAATTAATTTTATGAGCAAATATCTTCTTCCACCCACAGAATGAAGCCTTGTAACAGTGCAGAAAGATCAAGAGATTGTTTCACCTCTGGTGTTCAGTACATGCCCCGATGTCTTGCCACCTTTATTGCACACCACTTCATCCCATCCACCAGTGTATTTCATATTTCATATTCATACCCTGCCAGGCAGACAGCATTCCAGCACCTCACAGCTTCACAAGCACTGCAGAATCCCATAAAGAAGACCTTCAAGGTAAAATGTCATTGCCTTAATTTACAAACAGGGAAAACCAACGGAAGGTAAAAATGACCAACTAATTTTGAGTGTCCAACGTGCATTGCCTGGGACCAGTGCTTTCAGAATACAATTAAACAACATTTACATGTTCCAAACACATACCATACTGTATTCTGTTGCACCTGTGAGCACTCAGCACTTCTCCAACTCAGATCCCAGTATTTCGTATCAGATAATCAAGAAAACACAACCATCTATGCAAGTTGGTCCAATAGTGCTCAGCATTACACAGAAGGGGTGGAGGAGCAGCAGCTCCAAACCCTGATGGTGCACAGTTTTGAAATTCCCACTGTTCAGGCCACTCAGAGCAAACCTCCAAACTCTTGGACATCCGAGAGACAGATAGGATTTAAGATGCAACACACAATCTGGTACAATCTGAATTCAAAAAGCAAATAATAAATCCTAAATTTCCAAGCTGAAAAGACTTCATCCAAATTTTTGGATTTATGAAAAAAGGCTAGCAATAAATTTAATTTACCAAGCAGGCTGTGAGTTGGTCTGATAGCAAAGCAAACCTTTGACTTTTGTTCACATAAAAGCAAAATATGCTTATATAAATGTCTCTCCTGCTACCAGGGATGTGAAATTTAAATTACAAATCCACTATGTATTTTCTCTATAAGTGGGAAAAGGGGAAATAAAAAATGCCAAAAAAAATTAATTTACAAATTTTTGCACACACATGATTTTCAAAATAATCTGATTATAACTCAACCTATTCTAACACTAACAGAACTTAAAAGACAATTTTAAAGAGTTTTCAGGCAGGCTTCACAGACATGCAGACAGAAAGCCAAGTTTATCAGTGTCCCTGTTCATGCTATCACTGATGGTTTTAAAACTGAAGAAAAATCACAATTTTGTGCAGGATGGGAACACTGGATTTTTCTTGTTTACAGTGTAGATTTGGGACAGCTGAGGGCTGACAAACAGAAATATATAGCTTTGGAATTTGTGGGTTTTAAGGCAGAGAGAACTCAAAGCAATGTTGCTACTCTTGAATTTCATGGTGTCTTAGCAAACACAGCATGCTCAAGTGTTACAGAGGGCAGATTCAGACAACACAGTCTAAATGTTGCTGTTCTTCCCACAGAGGTCACAACAGAGAATGTCAATAAACTTTTCAAATCGATTCAAGGGCCTGAAATTGAATATGGGAAAATCTTCCTTTTCAATTAATAGGTTAGACTTGAAGTCAAATTGAGGACATACAATCAAAAGATAAGTGCTCATCTGATAGCCCTTAATGATAGTTGGTCAGGAGTTAATAAAATTATTTTCATTTTATTATTCTTCATCTCCTACAGCCAGGTATCAATAAGACAAAGCCTAACAAACACGTAACACCTAGTTAAATGGATAATAGTCTTCATTATGAAAAGAAGAACAAATCTTTCAAAGTGCCACTGAAGCCCTCAGCATGCTAATTTCTGCAGAGCACTTCAGGGAAACTTGATAGACCTAAGAATAATTCAAACTTCAGAATCAAAACTGAACAGTATCAACCCATGCTGCAGTGCATCTGCCTTCTGGATTCATGTCATTGGGGGACTCAACACTGGAAAATCCAGTCTCAGAACAGAGTATACTCCAACATCACACCCCACAATAATGCCTAGAACCAAGGCAAAGTCAGCCCAGGGCTTGGAAAGTAATCTTGGCATTCTTGGTTTAATATTTGTTGACAGGAGGAGAAAAAACACCATCCTCATTTATGTCAGCACCTGACCTGGAGAAACCATAATACAACTGCACTGAAAACAAAGACCTGAAGCCAGCAGCCTGATTTTATCCAGCCTGGCTGGGAAGACACACCAAGCATATTCTTTGCTGAAACACACCGCAAGGAATGCTAAAAAGCACTGACTTGTCACTTAAGCAAACAAAGGCACTTTCCAGTGAAGAGACATGTCTTTGTCTCCCCAGAGAGAGGAAGCACATGACATAGGACATTTGCCTAGGAGAACAGCCTTAGTACAACAGTTGTTGGCTACTAGGGCAGCAAAGGGGAAATGACTTCAGGCATGGTGAAGACTCAGCATCATGAGATACAGCAAAGGGATGCCCTCATAACATTATTATTTTGTAAAAATTTGAAGTAGCTTATGAATATACTATTGCTTTTAAGACATAAGAGTCTAAAAATTTCTCTGCTTCAATCTCTTTTGGAGGATTTCACAAAAATTTAAATCACTGCATTACTGATCCTGTCTATAACTACAAAATGCTGTTGGTACTTTGATCTCAAGCCATACTGTGTGCTGATCACAAGAGAAAATGAAAGGAATTGAAAAATTATTGACAAACCAAGCACAGTACAAGTACAAAGATGACCATGGGAAGGGGTACAATTTTTGAAAAGGCGCCTTTACATTACTGTGATTTCAACCTACTTCTCCAGCCCTAGCCTAGCTTAATTCACTAATAAAAACTTGAAGACCATATTGGTGTGCGTATTTTGAATCTCAACAATTTCACCTGTGCATTCACCTAATTTTAAGTTAGTCCATGATGGCAAATTGCAGATGTACCCAGCCCCCCCCCATAGCACTTTTTCCCCAACTGACACAAGCACTTGTGCACATCTGGGAGCTTCACACTGATGAACTATGTAAGATCACCATTACGTAATCAACAGCAAGAAGCAAATCTCCAATGTGAATGGATTTATTAAATCGTTCATGTAACAAAAGTACCAAGGTTTAATAAATCTAAATATATAGTGCAAGGCCAACTCTTAGAAGGTCATTCACTTTCTATCTGTGCACCTAAAAATTGAAAATTGAACCAGTTTCCAGCCTTCCTGCACTTCCCTCTGTTAACAGGCACTGCTGGGGCACATTCAGCATGTCACCACCACATTGCCTTCAGGCTTGCTTGTGATATTACAAATCAAAATCAATATCACAGGCTTTAACAGCAGTTGATTGATTGTTGCAGAGATCTGTTGGACAAATAACTAAATAAAATTTATTTAGTCATGCAACTTTAAAAAAATCCTACTTTTTATTTTTTTTACTATGCTACATAACCTGAACTGTGTTGGCACATTCTGACACATGCAAAAAAATACTGTTGCACCTTACTCTTGAAAGATGGTTTTTTTTAAGCACATAATGCATTTCTTCTGAAATACATAGTTGATAATTTAATTATTCCAGATAAACAGAAAATATAAACAACATGAGAGATGCAAACCAGGAAAGAAAAGAAACCCAGTATTAGCCCATTTACTTCTCAGTAATTAAATATCTAAAAACTTAAAATAATACATCAGTATCCTTATTTGAGAAAAAAATTATAACAGCAATTAAATGAGAAACAAATCATTCTATTTTGTGAGGAAACTGAAAATTTAAGATAAAACATCACTGAATTATATAAGAAAACGGAAGCGTTAGTTGGCACAATAAAGAAATTACAGGGGAAAAAAATGTCCCAAACCATGATTTATAACTGGATGAAAACTAAAGATTGTTCTAAAGGATAAGCTACCTCTACTACAAAATCTTGAGGTAGAAAAATTTACTGAAAGCAGCTGAGATACACATACAATAAAGGATATGGGAAATGATTGTGTCTATTTGAATATAATTTGTGAAGCCACTGTGTGGAAACTCCACACAGAAATAAAACTAAACCTGAGAAAGGTACAAATGAGACTGTTGTCATATCTCACAGAAAGACTGCAAGTATCTATGCCACTGTAGGTTATAAATGCCTTACAAATTTATCTTTTGACAATTAGACATCACTACAGGACAAATAAGGGGTAAAAAGTCACAGGAAAAGAAAGCATGATTTTTAACTGCAAGGGTAAATAGCCACAGGAATATATTGTCAAAGGAAATTACTAATTCAGAACAGAATATTATCTGCTTAGGGGTTTGGTCTTTGCTTTCAAAGAGATGTGACTTAACTTAGCTGTTCTCCAGTGGACTTAAGAGTAGTCACTGAATATTCAACCTTAGACACATAAGATGACCTATCACAGAACAGTGGAATCACTGGGTAAAACTTTGACTTGTGCTAAGATGGGAAGTGAGAGCAAAGATCAACAGTGGCCTCTGCAAGCCCCAACAACCACAGTTAAACTTATGAGGTGTCTCAATTCAAAGGTGCTATGGCCCTCTCAGAAAGAATGAAAAGCTCAAGAGATAATACAGGCTATTTAGGGAGTGCAGACATGGCAAACTATGCCTACCAAAACCACTTTTAGACAGATCATACATATTCAGGATTTGACTTTTAAAAATGGTAGCTACAGCTGCCAGTAAAAATCAGTGAGAGCCTCCAGCGTCAGGCAGTTCTGAGATAGCATAATCTCAGAGAAGATAACACAGCATCATCTCAGAGAAGATAACACAGCAAAAGAAAGCCTCAGCACAAGACTTTCTGTCCAAGGTACAGAACACAAGTCTCACAGGCTTCTGGGTGAGCAATCCAGGTATTCTTAGCCCAGTTCCAAGCAGTATGTTGAAATCTGCCAGAGCTACTACACTGTCCTAATATGTTGTGGTTCAGGAATGGTTCTCTCCAATTCAGTGCCCCCCCCCCAGAACTGTTCAAGCCACGCTGTCTCTCTCGCACTCCCCCCCCTTCCCCTCCCTCTCACTCCTGCGGTGGAACAGAGAGGAGAATTGGAGGCATTTAAGGCAATTATATAAGGCAAATATTACAGGTTAAGATAAGAACAATTTACTGGAAAGAGCAGAAATAAGAAAATGAACAGTAACAGCAAAAATGCTGATGACAGAGTGTACAACAAAGAAACAATTCACAGATAAACCCCCTGAAAACAGACAAATATCAGACTGTGGGGCTTCCCTCCATCAAACATATTCAACCAGACCAGAACCCTTTCCCCTATCCCTGGCAATGATGTGAGGTGGTATAGAAAAACCTCCAGGTCCTAGTCATGCCCTCCCCTGGCTACTGCAAAAGTTGGCCCTGTCCTGGCCAGAACCAGCACATACTACAAAGTCAAATTGAACTGTACTGAACAGTACAAGCCAAATCAGACCAGAAAAACAGATAATTAAAGACTAAGCTTTTACAGAATAGTAACTGACCTCCATTCATTCATGCAACACTCTTCCCATGAGTTCAATAGAGGCAACAGAATACTTCACGGCTTCTTTGAGCAGGAAAATGAAAGGAAAAAAAAAAGTAAAAAAGGCTTTATGTTTCTTATGCAAGGAGGACTGAGAGGGAATATGGGGAGGTGTTTCCACAAAACAAACCAGTGGACAAGTATACCAGCAGCAACAAGAAGAAAAAAAGCCAGAAGAGGATTTCTAGGGAAACAGACAGTGACTGTGCTTGTTACAACCCATTTCTGTTTGTTCACCCTAACACATGAACTATATTATTTATTTTACAAACAAGCTATGGGAATGGGTTTCACACTAGAAATTGTATTCTTTATTTATTATTGAAAGCTACTTCCTCGAAATCACCCCTGTTCAGTAGTTACTTTGTCCCTGATCAAATGACACAGCTCATTGTTTTCCACAGAAGCAGCAGCAGTTTAGTGCTGAATTCATGCCTATCCTCCTGAAAACTTGCCAAACCTTTAAATACTGCAGTTGCCATTTGGGAATCAAGCATTTCTTTCTTTTCAACAGTTATTGTTTAAATGAAGCAATAATGTAAATGCATCATTCTCCCTATTAGCCTAAGGATGTGAGAAGTCCATCTACTGCGGAGGATCTACTTATGATCCCTCAGGGACATATGCCTCCCATCTACAAAAACACACAGCCCAGTGGGTTAAATAAAAAAAAAAAAAAAGGAAACAAGCTGGGGGCCTCTCATAATTCTCTGTTTCAAAAAAAAGAAGTTTGATTTTAAAAACCAAAGCTGAAATGACAATAACACCCTCAAGGCCAAAGTTGAAGACTTTTCTGCTCTTGTATCTTAATAATTAAAAATGACATGCACTTTTCCTTGCCCCTAAATTACAATGAGATATGTTCTTTCCAGTAAATACTGCTTTTGAAAATGGAATGGAGGTGCTCTGAAGAATCTTAACCTTAAATCTTATATAAGAAAAAGGATCTATTACCAAACTTTAAAAATATGGCTTTCTTAAAATCGTAACTAAATGGAAATCTAAAAATTAACAATTTTTCCACCAACCTTGTATTTTTCAATTTTGATCCCTCAGGATCTCCAAGTGTTAGGGTCCATCACTGAAAGGTAAGAATTAGTGACCTCCATTCCAGAACTTTAGAAGCCCAGAGATGCTCACCACTCAGCTACCATCCTCGTTCTTACAGACACTTTCATTTGCAATGCACACCTAACACCACAAGCAGCTGCATTTCTCTCTCTCCCCTAAATCTTTACTGTGGGACTTGAAAACCATGTCTGCTGCTCGGATGGAAAAGGAGCAATAGAAGGAGCAACAGAAGGAGCAACATCATTATTCTTTGCTACCTGAGGACATTCTCTTCATCTCACTCTCTTTCTAACCTCACACTGGGATCTTCAAGAGCCTTCATTTGAATATTTGACTGGGAGGAAGTTTTCATCACAATTAAATTCAAGCATATGGAATAGCAGGAATTATTAATGTTTCGTTTTATTGGAATTCTTATTTCTTACCATTGTTACATTCAAGACAGCAGCCCACTTTGAATATTTATCAATTCAGCAATCTTTCAGAGCTTCTTCTGAAGAAAATATCCACTTTACTGTAAAGAGTATGTTGAACTGTAAAAGTCAAATTAAAAATACCTAGACTGCTGTTTCGGTTTTGCTTGGTTGCTTTTTTAAATAAACTGCAGCCATATCATAAAAAATTATTTTTCACCTCTAAGATTTACTTTGAGCACTGGCAGTAGCTAATACTTTCCAGCACTCAAAGACAAGACGTAATTGCTAAGCACCATTACTGTAAAACTACACAGGATGCAATAAGAGACTTTATTTCACCTTTTTACCTTAACAATAAAGCATTTAGACTGTAAGTTTGTCCTCCACCCTGACTAAAGGGTGAGCATTTAGCTGTGGCATATTACAGATTGCCTGTCCCCTCACAGCACTGCATAATCCACTGCTGTTCCCTATTTGCTCTACTCACCTACACACGCATGAAGGTCAGGCTTTGAATCCCTTCTCATCCTGCCAGTCCTCACAATACAGGCATGCCAGGGGGATAATAAGGGATGGATTTCTTTTCCTGCACTGTGAAACAGGCAGCCTGTGCAACCATGGAAGATCACACCTTGTTCTTCCGTCTGGCCACAACATTGCCACGACTACCTGACCACAGCTGGTGTTGGCTTCTTAGGTTGTCCTGCTAAAAAGAGCTGCACACCACAACTTCAGGTTTCTTAAGTTCCAACTCAACCACATCTCCCTCAAATATATGACAGCAGCAACTTTCCAAAAGGGAAAATGAGAGGGTCAGCAATTAGAGCCCCAAAAAACATATTGGTGCTTAGTCCATACCACTTTCCTTGAGGCACTCTTATCCTCACCCCCACACCCTGCTACAGCAGACTGGATTTCTCTGCCCAAGCAGCATCTGCCACCATGGTCCTCTCTGTGCACTCCCAGAAATGCTTCTGTGGGCTCTCCAACATAAACCCCATTTCAGGATGCAGAAAGAAAAGCATGCAGCACTGCATCCACGAGGAAAAATATTTCAGCATAGCAAGGAAAGCGCAATAAGCAAGTTGCAATGGTCTCAATTCAGGTGTAAGTCATAAGCATGTTTGACAATATTTCTAATTCCCCAAACACCTTTCCCAATGGCCACAAAAGGAGACAAACAGGCTGCTGCTGCTGCTGCTACAAAGGGCCAGGAAGCCCACAAACCACAGGCTACACACAAATGCAACTGTTAGGACCCATGACTATAAAAAGTCAAAAAATCTGCAATTGCAAAGCCTTCCACAAACATACAAATTAAGAACTACAAAAAGGGAAAAGTGAATGGGGAAAGTGAGATTATAGAAAAAACACAAAGAACCCCACTTACTGCTAAAAGAAACCCCACTGTTTTTTCAACAGTTGATTCTGTCTCAAGAGTGAACAACAGATTTAAAAGGTACTGAACCTTTTGTATGTGCCTACCAAAAGAAAAAAAAAAAAACACAATAGTTGCAAATGCATGTAGTATTTTTTTCAGTTATGATTCACTGCCCTTTCTAGTACCAGAACTAGAGATTATCAATAGAAAGTTGCACACAGAGACTTCAGAACAAACAAAAAGCAATGCTTCCCCACTTAACATCCACTGCAGCTGAGGAACTCAATTTGCTGCCAAATTCAGTGTCACCAAGCCTGAGACTAATTCCCCCAAGACACAAATTGCTACAGGCTGACAGCACACAACAGAGACAGGGAAAGTATATTCTTGTCCTCTCCCCTTTCTGTTATTGACCACTACTAGGGATAAAATACTGAACTAAATGTACCCCTTGACCTTCAGCTATTCCTTCAGTTATTTTTATGCTGTTATGTAATCTGTAGTAAATACATAAATACAGCACCCAAAAGCACTGCTATTAAGGACAAATGCAGTCCAGCCTATTTCTCTGGGAACACTGCTGAAGTGTATAGAAGATACACAGATTTTTGAAACGTAATGTGTTAGCAAGAGTCAAGAGTCTTAGAATAGCCTTTCCTTTCAGATAGCAATGTCTAATCCGGACTGGAATTTGCATTTCCTGAGTAAGGTAAACCTCTGGTACTAAATCACAAGTAAAAAGTGTAGTCTTGCATAATTTCTTTTAATTATTTCTTTTAAGACCTCATTTTTATATTTTAAGACTACAGAAGGGATCTTTAAAAAAAGACTAAAAAAAAACCCAAAAAATAGAAACCAGTGAGAGTAATTGAATACAGTTGTTATTACTATTTTTAAAGTGTCTTTCCATCACCTGATGTGAACTAAATACTTTGGCAATTTTATTTAAGGCATTTTAACTGTGAGTCATCTGCAACTATGCTCTTGCATACTAAATAAGCTGAAAACAGTTGGTACTGCATGCTGAGTGACAGCCCTGTTTTACTTAAATCTTCAGACTCCATCTTCATATGGTACTTCTGTTCATTTTAGAAACAATGTATTACACATTGCACATCTTTGCTTCTGTTTGCCTTTTTTATTCACTAGTACAGATTTGCATTCCAATTTCAGGTGAGTCATTAAATCCAGTTAAAATGCCAGCCTTGGTTCTCACCGGGACTTAATGGAAACAACAAAATCATCTTTTGTTCCTCTTACAACCTAGTAATACCTTGAGAAGACATCTGTGTGGTAACTTGACTAGGACAATAAGACAGAAGATCTGGCTAGAAGACCATCCTTGAGCTGTACTGAAACAAAACGTGAAAATCTTGAGCTATGCAAAGCTTACTAAAGGTAGTTTCCACAAATTAAGCAAATCCATTGTACTAAACCAGTCAACATTTTTCTTAACTCAAGTTTTTAACTACAAATTCACTGCTTTACCAGAACACAAAACCCAAAACCTGTAAGGTCTTATAATTCATTGTCCTTTCATTATTTTGCTTGTACCAATAAATCACAATCTCTAACAAACAAATAAAAAATCAAACTAAATTATCGCTGTTTTCACAGAACAGACAGAATAACCAGATTGTAAGAATTAATTACCCTCACTGGAAATATTTAATCTAGAATTTTCTACAATAATAATATACTGAAGTTCAGGGAGGGAAACCAATAACTAACTACAATTCAGGATTTTAGAGTCCAAATTAAGAGTTTAATTTATGCTAGCATTAGGGACCTTTCTTTCTCATTGCATATGTCTTCATGACTAAGGATGGTCATCCTACATCCAAGAGCAAATTGCAATGTGCTTTAACTTCTCATCCAAAAGTATCTTGTATTGATATAATACAGAAGCAAGGAAATAACATTTAAATAAGTCAACTTTTAAGTACAACTAAAAGCCAGACTGACCACCTGTATTGGTACATATACAACATACATATTGGTACATATACAACACAGGATGAAAAAAACAATTCTATGTACATGGAACACAACACATTTCTTAGGTGCACAGAAAAAAACAAACGTAAGAGTTATATTATAAAAATTACCCCCAAAGTCATCTCCTTGAAAATATTACCTGAGAATTCCTACATTTATTCAATTCTAATCACAATTTATTTTTAGTCAATTAAGGAAATTCCAATTTTTTTTAATCAGAGCAGACCAAAAAAAAAAAAAATCCCCCCTACCTTGTTAGCCTAGCTTCTTTCTTTTAATGGTTACATGAAATCAAAAGAAATAACTTATGACATGTACATTCATAAAGACTATACAGATACCAAAGTTCCTTTCAGGTTTTACAGTATATGGATGGAGCAGACAGAGCTTATCCATTAACACTTTAAACTTTGGATAGTTAAATGAACAAATCAGTTGCTGTTTCCACCCATTTATAACAAAACATTCTACTCAAGTAGTATTTTATGTGAGGATGTGTAAGCTCCCACGCCACCCAGTACAGGAGGGCTCAACAATTCCAGGTCTCTAGGATGCATGTTTTACAACTATTATTTGCCTATGAAGTTTATCAGAATAACTGCCATGTCTCCCCTTTCATTTTTTCCTTTAAGAATAGCTTTTCAAAAATAACTTCTTCCCAGTCTTCTTAGTCTGATATGCCACGAACTCAAGAATTGCAATGCATTCTACTTTAAATTAAATATTACCATTAAAGACCAGGCACTATTTCAAACCAATCAGGCAACCACAATTTAGAATTTGCAACTCAATAACTGCGATGCATCTTTTTTCCAACTATGCTATTATTAGCAGTATTACACATTTTGTACAAAAACATCTTCATGTTTCTGATAAAACCACTGAATAAGTTACAAATAAATTCACCTTTTTTTGTTCAGTCTTCCGTCCATGAAGCCTTGAATCTACACACTGACTTCCATTTTCCTCCCACATAAAGTCTGTATTGTATGTCCTCATCTTCAAAGGCAGAGCACTCCAATTCTCCACATTCGAATTCATCACGAATCCAGAGGAGATTTGAATGAAACCCAAGATATCCTCTGTGTTCCTGAGCACATTACTTCATTTCCCTGTCCCTTGGTCTCATCTCAGTGCTCCTCTCCTCTTTGAGGCAAGGAATTGTGAGATGCTGCATATTTGTACAGTAGCATAGTGGCACCCTTGCCTCAGCTGAGCCCTCCAGGCACTACGAAATACAATCAATAACAGTAATTAATTTTGTCCCTTGTTTCCTCTTTTATCCAACTGCTGTGGTCTTTCCTCTGATAACTGAACATACATCGTAGCTCTCTGTGTTTTGTCTCACTAACAAAGATATCTATTGTTCCCCTCTCCTTAGACCTATTTACACCCAATTCTTTAATACAAACACAGCAATTGGTTCTCTTTATTCAAATTCTATCCCAAAATCCATTTCCTTCAGGTAAACTGTCATTACTAATTTAAGCATTGCACTAGTTACAAACTTAAAGGTTACACAACTAAGAGACAAGTGTAAGAAGTGTTTCAGAATTAAAGTACCAATGCTACATGGAAATTTTTTTTTTCCATATGTATATATTATCTCTTATCAAACTTACAGATGACAAGTACAAATCTGTAACCAGGGCAGATCTTCCACTATGGACTGGGCCTTCTGACAATGGTTTGAGTTATTTCAAGATTCCCATTGACATTAAACACAGGAAAATGCTCAGAAAACACATTCATGTACTTTCATCCATACTCATACACACATACACACACACACAAGCAGTCAAGAGTCCAAAAAGCCAGAGCTCTTTTGGCGAGACAAACCTCAAATCAAAATTAGTGTTTTGTGCCAGCAATAGTCATCAACAACTTCTTTGTATCAGTCACTTAAATACTGAATACCTATTGCTACACAGAAAATGCAAGTCTTTTCCATGTAACTATCTCTAACATGACTATTTAAGAACTCCCATTATACAGCAGACATATGCATGTGGAGAAATTACAAGCAATTTGTGCCATTTTAAGCGACTACCAACAGCACACTTTGAGCAAAACCAAGTCAAATTTGGGTTAAACCACAAACAGGTCATCTTCACTAGCAAATCACATCACTACCACTTGGTTACTGTCACCAAGGCAGCACCACACAAGAAACAGTAAAACATCCTATGAAGATGTTTCAATGTTTTAGTACTTGTCTTAGTATCACGTCTAGCACTGAAACAGTGCCAAAGACAGCCAGATTTGGTCCAGCTTGTCTGACAGTTTAGGGACCCCATCCTTACCCAGGAAACTGACCAAAAAATTGCTTCCTTTTCGAACCCAAAACATGAAACTTCCCTGCTTCAGGTTAAAAGTCAGATTGTGACAACTCATGAGCTGGACTTAGACCATTCAAACAGCAGAGGAAAATCCAGCTTTGCAAATGCAAAGTGATGCAACATAGTTGCAACTATCTGAAGACTCCAAATATTTCTGTGCAAAAGACTCTTCAACATTTATTTCTCTCAAATCAAAGCTGACTTAAACACTTAAAATTTTATATCTTCTTATTTATATATTTGCAGAAATAATTCTGCTTATTCATTGTGGCCATCAGACTAATTGTGCCTTTTAATTCCTCTGATAGTGATTAAATATTTCACATACATATTTTGCATTTTCTAAATAATCTTTCCTGTAATCTTTTTCTTCTCATAACAAAGCCTCTTCTGAGGTTACATATATAGCAGTTAGATGCTTTTCTTAAAAAATGTAGTTAGCCTCCTAATGAGAAATATTCACTTTTTTGTTGCTTTCTAGTGTTGTTTCTGGAAAATAAAGGAAAGCCACATGTCAAAAGGTCTTGTAATTTACTCCAATGTCCAGAGCTGGAATAGGGTAGATATGGACTGACAACTGGAATTCTGACCCTGTAAGAGTACTCTAATCACTGACCATTTCAATTCTGAATGAATGACTTTTCTTCATTAAGTTCTTTCAAAAGGGTACTTTTATTCATTATGAAAAAGTCCTGTAGTCATGTTATAGGGCTCAGTACATGATGTCATAGACATTTCATGATGTCTTGCTTGGACCAATACAGGTTCTAAAACTGTTGGTGAGCCCTGAGATGAGACAGGCTGAACTCCAGAAATTACTTTTTTTACCCCTCTCTACATGGACATTCCAAACCCTGGAATAAGTTGCCCCAAGACACTGTGAACTGCATCTCTGGAGAGTTCAAAGGCAAAATGGACTAGATGATCTTGAGAGGTCCCTTTCATCTCAGAATCACCTCAGTGATTCTGTAAAAAATCCAAAGAATGTCAAGTGTTGCATCACTAATAGTTTCGACTATTCAGACTGCAATAATCACCAAGACAACCCCAGTTCAATTTAAACACCTGCTCAGTCCCTTGGAACAGCCAAAAATCAGCAGGAAAACAATGATGGTTATAATTAATTTGGACTTGATAGTTTTGATCAATCAGTCTCCTGACAATTTGCAGGGAGTGGAATGTGACCTCATCTTCATATTATAGATGGAAATCTGGGCATGAATTCCCACACTGATACACATTTTACTAAATCCAGTTTTAGCAGCAGAGGTAGAGGATATAATGATTATATGTCTTAGCTTAGCTGAGGTTTTCAGTACCTAAAGAGGGTTCTGAGGATTGTTCTACTTTCCAACACTGTCCTTAAGCTGCTTCTTCAGAGGATGAACTTGCGAAAACCAGAAGCCACACTGCCTTAGCCAATGTGCTGTCAGTTAGACCACACACTCTCTCTAGCAGTAAAAATATATTTTGTTATTGGATCCTCAGTCTTCACTCATGAACACCAATACTCATAGAGAGGCTTTCTACAGAGATTCTTAGCCAAGTATTTGGAAAAAGTGGCAAGAGCTAATCAAAGACTAAATTTTTAAATATGTTTCAAAGATCCCAAATTCTGTATGCAACAAGTAGCCTGAATCCATAATACTTGTTCCACAGGTGATCTTTACAACCTTTAACTAAAAGTGGCACTTTATTTCTCATTTTCCTGGACCCCACTGTCTTTCAAGCCCTCCAACTAGATTTCCCTCCCTGATCCAAAGAAAAAGCAAAACCCAAGAGAAAAATGAATACCACAATATTTGTTGCTTAAAAATCCATCCATATTGAAGTTAAATAGTTAAGAGCAGTCATAAATCATCACATGGCTCATGATTTAGTTATCTTCCAAAAAAAAAAAAAA
>WBNO01016569.1:0-23123 GCA_013400575.1 Peucedramus taeniatus
ATGTAGAATAGGAACATTCCATAATTAGACATAGCATCCACACTGTGATATTATTCTTATCCCAGTCTGAATTATGTCAGAATATATTGTAAATGTAGTAGGGCAAAGGACTATTACCACACATGCAGGATAACCATACTGATCTTCAAAGGAAATTTTCAATTTGTGATTATTGTGCAGTGTTTCTTTATTGGGACAGGAATTATTGGACTACAGGCACATCCCTGGAGAAAAGGCGAAAGAATNTGTGAATCCTTTAAATATCAGCTGACGGGCTAGGAGAACAAATTTGCAGAACAATAATTAAATATGAATAGGCAGCAAGCCCTTTCAGCAATGAAGGCTAGTTGCATTTTTGGTTGCATTAACAAGGGTGCAGTTAACATGTTGAAGCACTCTTGAGACTATGTCTGGAATACCTCTCTAGTCCACACACATTCCTGCCCTGCCCCAGCCCCAGTACAACAGAGATATCAAAAACTGTAGAGTGCAGCAGAGGGTCAGTCACTAAGATGATCAAGGGACTGGGGCAGAAACATAAGAGAGGTTGAGGGAATTGATTTTGTTCATCATGGAGAGAAGAAGACTAAAAGATTAGTAATTGCATGACTCCAAATGCCCAACTGGAGTTGGAGTCTTAGAGGAGCCCAGTGGAATCTAGTGGGAACACGCTGCAGCAAGATAAACTCTGATTAGACATAATAAAAAGTACTTTCTCTTGATGATGCTTCCACACTGGAAAATGTTTCTTGGTGATTCTGTCAAATGTCTGTCCTTGAAGATATTCAGAAATCACCTGGACAAAGGTCTGAGCAATGTGTGTTGGTGCATTGGAGTCAGCCCTGTTTTGAACAGGAATTTGTATTGATACACCTCTAGAAATTCCCTCCCATCAATTTTTCTACAAGTCTGTGATTTTTATTATCTTTATTTGCTGATTTGAGCTGCCTAGAAAAAGCATTAGAGTTTTTTTAATTTGCAAAAGCAGGTCAGCAACTCCCCCAAAACCACAAATTTTTTTTTNTTTTTTTTTGTATGTTGCACAACAGAAAGAGCAGCTGCACATGCAGGACCCATCTGCCAACTTGAGTAACAAGAAGATTGTGTGATAACTTGAGGCAAAAAACCCAACAGCTTTCATGAGACCGTTTATGTGTCACTTTTTCTGCCCAAATGTAAAACGGTGAACAGAAAGCCACATCCTGTGCATCGTCCTGAGAAGCTCGGGTGGTGTTGTGGTAAGAGAGGCTGATGCATTATCAAAATGGTTTTCGTAGTAAATGTCAAACCGCATCTTGTTTTGGTAAAATTTAACTGCTGTTCCCTTAAAAAGATATTTTCCAGCACATTTTGACATAGCACCTGCTCTCATTCTGAGGTACCATTTTCTACTGAGGCCCTCAGAGATGTTTTCCTCTGCTGTTGAGTCTGTGTTAGACAGAAACTCCCTTTAGGGCCTCTGCTCTAAGCCTACTACTCCTTCTGCCCAGCTAGTACATTCTCAGGATCTTCTGCATCCAAAGCTCCACAAGTGCTCCTCTACCTTAGACTGCATTTTTCCTACCTCTATGCAGGAAACATTTATACATAAAATGTATTACTCCATTCTTCATTTAGTCGTATGTGAGCGTCCACTGAACTAGCAATGGTTTAACTTGTGGCATGAGGTAATAATGAGATGTAAAGTGGATGAAAGATCTCCAGAAAGACTGTCCACATTTACTGATCCCTTGGGTTTATAGTTTATGGTGCACAGAAAAGGTCTCCACAAACACAGCTTTACAGAAACACACCCTGGTTCTCTTTGCTTCTCCTTCACTAATTGTATCCTTTTTACCCTGTCTCTGAGTTATGTCTTTATTTATTTCTTTTCATTCTTGGTTTGCTTTTCTTAGTCTTTATTTTCTTATTCTTTCTAATTTTCCTTTTTGCTCTTTTCTTTGAAAGGTCAACACAAGTTTATCATGCTACATCCATTGTCTACTGCACCTGTCATTCTCTCCTTCTTTTTGCCTAAAATCCTCCCCTTCATTCTCAAAAGCTGGTTCTCATGAAAATTGTAAGACACACAGTGCAATTGCAGAGAAGTGGACTTACATAAATATCACCCTGAAGACATCACTTTGTCCAAAGTGGTCTCCTGTAGGGCTAGAAGGAGTGACAACAAATGTTTGCAGAGCAGAATTCGGCTTCTCTCCTTGGACTTAAGCATCAGCCCCATCACAAATATCCCCTGTATGAAACACACTTGAAAAAGAGCTTGATGAACAACAGCTTTCCTTTAAACATACTTCAATTCAAAAGAAAAAAAAAGGAGATCTTATATGAGCCCAGATATGTGTCTGTCTCTCTTTTGCACAATCGCCTGTATAGTAGTGAGAGTGTGTGGGAATGAGAATTACATGGCTTGTAGTAAGCTTAGAAAATAACAGAATTGGATTCCTGACCTTGGTCTCAATTTCCAGTGACTGATAGATATGAATTCAGTGTGGGAACATTCTTCTTATTCCAGAGTCTAAAGGGAAGTCTCTGTCATCTGCCAAATTCTTTTTTTACATAGAACTGCTGTGTTGTATCTGTCCTTCACACCATAGATTGCCTGCTCTAAAACTCCTATGCCCAAATTTGTCCTCTGTTCACTTTGACCGAGTTCTGCCATGACCACTCTGAAAGTCTGTGTGTGTGAGGACAAGATTGATCTGGGGGTTTTTTCTGACAGCCCTGAAAAATGCAGTCCTTTTCACCAAATGCCTTAATAAATTATATTCATCCTTATTTGTTTCAGGCTGAGCTGGAATTATTTTTTAATATTCCATTCTGCTGTGCTCCAGTCTATTCTAACTTCACAGAGCATGAATAAGTGGGCATCCTGGAAAAAGAACCCATCATTAGAGTCAAAAGATGTCTCTGTTTGTTTATCTTTGTCACACTCCCTGAAATGTGCCCCTTTGTACAACCTTCTCACGATTCCCACTTGCCAAGAACTGTTCCTTTTCTTTCTTCTCCAGAGAGGAGGGGGACACCTTTCCCTAGACCAGATTGTTCATATCTTGTGAATGTAAGACCCCTTGAAGCACTTTTGTTAAAAGTATTTTTCAGGAGACAGTTGTCTGTTTTGTTTGAAGTAGCCACCAGACTACTCAAGTAATATCTGTACTCAGAACACCAAATAAATCTCTTGGCTCAGTAGGATATTTTCTCCTCTTCTGAGGTGATTTGAGGAGATTAAAAGAGTGACAAGCACAGAGCAGAAAAAACAAGTGCATTTTACAGCATTATACCTATCTGTCCTCTAGCGCTTAGATACAGCTTTCTTCTTTAATGACATGAAAAGAGGTATGACAGATTCCTCTCAAGTTTGTCATCAGATCCTTTTGAAACAAATGCATTAAGTGTCAGGTGACTTTTAATCTATTCACTGAGTTTTTCTTCAGTACCACAGTGAGTCTGGTGTCCTCACCAAGGTAATCCCACAAAAGAAGCCAGTGGAAAAAAAAAAAGTAGCCCCCATGTTTCTCCCAAGAGGATGTCACTTGTCATCTGGCTGGAGTGCTGTTTCCTTTTCTACCACCTTTGAATCATACAGCTGTTTTGGCTCAAAATCATCCCCTGGTGAGGGCAAGCCTCCAAAGCCTGCAGCTCTGCTCCACTTGTTGGTACACAGTGTAAGTACTGGATGAGTCTCTGCTGTTCCCATAACAGATAAGTTATTACTACAGGGATTGTCACTGAATGATCTTTAATGAGAGTTACTTATGGCACTATTCATCACTGAAAGTTGTGTGGTTGGACATTTTTGTTACAGAAGACCAAATTTAAAAACAACAACTCCTGCTTTTCAAGGAAAAAGGAGCGAAAACTTTATTCCTAAATCAAGGAGATGAGCTCTCAGCCACTGAGCATTAAGAAGGTGCCACTTTTAAAGACATGTTACAATGAAATATGATGCATTATGATATGGAAGTACAGGGAAAGCTCAGCAGCTCAGCAATTACAACAAAGTGAAGAACAGGATGGCAACAGACAATTTTAGAAAACCTTGTATTCAGAAGTTTGTAGAAGCATAGATTTTTTTTGCTACAGAAAGGTAGCAAACTTGTCATGTTCCTGCTGATGTGATGACAAGGGCTCTTCATTTATTCTCTAGATAACTTGACACCAGTCTAATTGAAAACAAAATGGGATAAAATAAGAATAACAATAAAATAGTAGAGATAACAACAACAATCACCAAACAACAGAAACAAATACAGGAATTGGCTGGATGACCTTGCCTGAAGAGTTACCATCAATGGTTGAATGTTCAAGTGATAATCAGACACAAAGGGTTTTCCTCAAGGCTCTGTACTGGGGCCAAAAGCATTTTTTCAACTTTCATCAGTGTGTCATTGATACTGGGAGCAAGTGCACCCTCAGCAAGTTCACAGATGACACGAAGCTGTGAGGCCATTGATGTGTTTGAGGGAAGGGATGCCATCCAGAGGGACGTGGACAGAGAGCGGGCCCATGTGAACCCCCACCAATCCCCCCCCTGCAGTTCTGTGTCCAGCTCTGGAGGCCCCAGCACAGGACACTCATGGCCATGACAGAGCAGGTCCAGAGGAGGCCCACAAAAGCCAGTCACAGGGCCTCAGGGTATGAAGACAGGCTGAGAGAACAACCCCTCTTGAGAGTGGAGAAGAGAAGCCTCTGGAGAGGCCTTTCAATACATGACAGTGGGGGACTTTTAAGAGAAACAGAGACGTTTTTCTAAGGCCTGCAGTGATAGGACAAAGGGCACTGGTTTTAAAACTGATACAGGGTAGCTTCAGATTAAAGGAAGAAATTTCTTCTGGTGAAAGTGGTGAGACAGTGGAACGGGTTTCCCAGAAAAGCTATGGGTGTCCCACCCCTGGAAGTGTTCAAGGCCTAGTTGCAGGGGACTTTGAGCAACCTGGTCTAGTGAAGGATGTTCCTGCTCATTTCAGAGTGGGGACGGAACTACTTAATCTTTAAATGTTCTTTCTAACCTAAACCATTCTGTGATTCTATGACTATGATGCAGAAATGGACAAATCTACTGCCTCCAGTATATCCTTGAAAAAGGACCCAATATAGAACTGAGATTGTCTTCATCCTTGCCCTCAACTCTACCAGGTCACTTTTCAAATACATCTCCCTGTTCTGCTTTTAAATGGACAAGTGCTGAGACTTCCGCTGCTCTCACTGCGTGTATCTTTCAGCCATAGGAAAAACTTACTAATAAAAATCATTTCCTGGCAGTTAGTTTAATTTATCCAATTTTTTCAGATTGATCCACTGTTCTTTGTAAGTCTTTGTAAATGTTTGATCAGATTTATCCCCTGCATCACCTAAAAAAACCTGCTTACTATTTTCACTGCAGTTGTAAGGCCCTTTACAATGGTTACACAAATGTGTGATATACCTGATATTTCCCTTATTTACTTTCTGGGTAGCTTGTCCTTAATTCTCATCTTTTTCATGTTTTTACAGAGTATTGTGAGAAGGAATTTCTCTACTAGATAGCATTGATTTTATTTGAGTTCTGGAAAAGCAGTAATAGAAAACCCTTCACTTGTGATTTTTCAAGCTGGACTGCGCAAAGCCTGGCAGAGCACCTGCGGAACAGCCACACCTCTGAGAAGAGGTTTGGCCTGCATCCACTGATCCCTGACTAGTGAGTAAGCCCAGCCTTCCAGGGCCACTCTGACTTACCTTGGCTGTCCACACCAGGCCACTCACCAAAACTGCATAGACCAAGGCTTTGCCACAGAGGATGAGGTAAGTGATCTTCAGGGAATTTCCATACCGCATGTACGACTCTGCAAGTCAAACACCATTTGTGTATTCAATGTTCATCATCATCATCATCATGAGATGCTGGTTTTAATGGAGCTTTCGTCAAATGACGACCCTTGAAATCTTTAGCTAAGCAACATAAAGGAGCTAGAGCCAAATGAGTGGCTCTATTGCCACCAGAGAACCAGGGATGAGACACAACATATCGACTCAAAGAACGAAAAGAGAAAGCAAGTCTAGGAAAGACAGAGATTGGCTTTATGCTAGGAAAGTACTGAGTTCCACACCTACTGATGAACTGGGCTGTTCACCTGAGTCCCCTGTTAGGAACACAAAATAGGCTGAATAGCAAGATACAAATGTTTTATTTTGTCTCATTATTGTCAGTGGCCTTATGAGTGCTGCTGATGTATCAGGAAAGTTTTACGAAGCCCAGAATAATATGGCTTCTAGAAGTTTTATTCTTGTGGATTCTTCACTGTTAAGGCGTTGCCGTGGAATTAAGATACAAGATCTGTCTCGGTTCAGCCTCAAGATTCCTGAAGCATTAAAGTTCTTGAAAACCAGGAGTGTGCAAATATGTATACAAAGAGGAAAGAAATGGAATTTGTAATATGAATATCCTCCATACATGACAGCAGTGTGGAGCGGAATGTGACTTCTCATGGGAATTGCTCTGAGTTTGATAATAAGGAATATCCAGAATATCATATCCTGAATCTTGATGTCAGAATCACTTGGATAAGTATGGATCATTTCTTTCCCAGCTGAGCAAGAATATTCCCAATGGAAGTCAGTTTCTGGGACTGGAGGAGATGATAAAGAGTAAAGAGTCTACAGGAATGTACCATGATTTCTTGTATTTTCAAAATGGAATCATATGGAAGAGCTGAACCCCAAGGCTGAGCTACATACAATATGCACAAACAATCCTCCAAAATTTTTTCTTCCTTTTTTTTTTTGGGGTGGTTTGTTTTTGTTTTTGTTTTTGTTTTTGTTTTTGTTTTTTTAATATCACATACAAATCACTTACAAGAGAAAGAAGAAGCTATTCATACAGCAGATAGCTCCCACGTGTTGTACTTAGTGTCAGTAAAGCTGGAATTAAAATACACACTGATAATACACACTAACTTCTCTCGCCTGAGAGAAGAAGCAAAATTCACTTTACATGAGAAGCCACACGTACCTTCTGTGAGTGCGCAACCTGAAAGACAAAAATGAACTGAAAGTCATGTTTCTCTTCTGAGCAAACAGAATACAGATTTTAGAAGTTTCACTTTATAAAACACAGCCTCATTCATCCTTCTACACTTGGTGTTTATGATACTGTGCAACTTACTCTACTACAGAGATTTCTCAGGGGAAAACTTGAAGAAACTCTAGATGTAGAATGGTAATGCAGGCACAAAGGCCCAGGAATGGGAAGAGACATATGCTAATATCCAGATATTTAGGTATGTATTTGTGCCAGAAGAACGCCTTGTATGCAAGCTATACATAGATGTGGTTCATATCATAACACATGCTCTTTTGATTTTTTATTTCTATCTTATACAGCATGGTCAGAGATGTCTTTTACTCACCTGCATCACCATAGATAAATTTGTTTATTGATGCTGTTGTTCCATTCTGAAAAAAATTGGCAACACACTCGAAGCGATTCAGAGGGTTGAACCATTCCCAGGCTGGCATCCTCAGTCGGCTGGTCAGTGAGTAGGTGCTCCCATTCTGTGTGGAGGACTCATCTGTGCCCACCCCTTCCATCCTTTTCACACCATTCACCCTCCAGACCAGAGTCAGGTGGTCAGGGTAGAAACCAGAGGCCAGGCACACCAGCGTGGCCTTGCTCTTCTGCTGGATCTCCTGCTTTGATGGGGAGAAGATGGCCACAGCTGGAGGTATGATTTCATCATTCTTCCCTGAAACACAAAACAACATGGTCCAGAGCCTCCATCACTGTTCAATCAGAACCCCCTGAAAAACAGTCCTGAGGTTGTGCCATGTTACTCCTGAAATACCTGGCCTTTTAACAGTTGTCTATTCGACAATTAATGTCTAGTGGATATGGCACACCAGGAAAGTAGAAGGATTTGTTTTCACTTGTCACACAGGAACATAAAGGGTCTGGCCACAGAAATGCACGAGCACATGAATTTCTTATATTGCCTCTGTCAGAATACAAAGCTGCAACGAAGCTGAGCAAACAGAGGAGCAGAAAAGTCCCCAGTTTTGCTGTAAGGTCTGTATTTGTAATAGTGCATTAAAAGATAAGTGAGTCTCTTAAAAGTCACAAACTGAACCAACTGAGTTAAGTTGGTCCGTCCCCCAATTCCTGGGGACGGAGTTAAGACATGGTGGTCATTGCAGTGTTCAGAATTATACTGTCATGGGATACCCTACTTGGCCCCCCTCTACAAGATGTCCACCTGTATGGACAGATGGACAGACAGAAGGAAGGAAGGAGCTGATCCTTTTCACTGTCTGAAGCAAAGAACAATTGAGGCAGGTAACATGAATCTGCCAGGGACGGGTTTTGCCTTGGGTCTTAACCAATCCATTTTTAAGATTAAACATGTCTTTATGTAATTTAATTTTTAGGTTTTTGTAGATATGAGAAGCTCTGATCCTAGGCTACATGCCTTCCCAAAATGATGCAAGATTCTATGCACTTGCAAATCAAGCATTGTTCCCTGTCCTAAAGTGTTTAATACCTACTTGTAAGATTAATGAGAACAGACTTCAGTCAAAAGGATGTACAAGGCAGCCATGAGAAGTTACTCAGAAGCCAAGCAGTGATCCTAAAAGCCAGGGGGGGTTTCCATATGCTATATCAGAGTATATATATATATATATATATCAGAGCCTTTTTTATTCTTCTAGCATGAGAAACCCATGAGGTCTCTGGAGTTCTGCTGGAAAAATAAATGTAGGGAAAACTATGGAACCAAAGAAAAAATTATTACTCTGAGTTGGTTTTTTTGTATGAAGGCACTATGAATTGTAGCAGAATTAGCAGAAATTAATATTTTGCAGAGATCTTGTCCCCTAAGCCCTCGTGTTTGCATTCAAGTGATGCCTTAATTGTGACCACCAGTGCTTGCTCTGCAAAGATCCCTGGGCTGCTTCTGTATGAGCTTGTACAGATTTTAGATGACCTGGATATTAAATAGAGCTAATTCCCTAGAGGGTTTAGCACTGCTCTGCTTTCCCTTTAGTGGGTATGAAGAGAGGTTGATCGCTCCTACTTCTCCCTTCCAGTACTTGGCATTATGATTTTTTTCCTATTCTTAAGTTATTTCTGAAAAATTCTTCAGCTCATAGTCTTAATGGCTACTGAGTGAAGAGATGGAAACAGATGGAAGACAAAAGAAAAAGGAAAGATTTAATATACTAAAGAAAGAAAGTAACAACAAAAAAGTGGGAGGTAGGTAAAAAAGAGAGACAGAAAGAAAGAATTATTAAACTACTGAAACTCCTGGAAAGACAAAGAAAATCAGATAATTAGCATGCTTGAAATGGAATAAAGGCATTGGTAAAATCAAGAACTAGGGAAAAAAGTCTGATCAGCTGCCCATTGTGTTCTGGTCTTCCATGCTCCTCATGGTAGACACTGATACAAAGCTAGATCACCTCCATGCTTAAACTCATTCCCTGTCTCACAGACTTCACCTACCTGAGAGAAAAAGTATCACAGTTCCTCCAATCCCATCATCGCAAGGTCACTTTCATAACTTCTTGTTATCTTTCACTCCTACTCTCATTTTAAAATCAACAGTGTATATGCTACATATCATGAATGCAAGGGCAATTTTCAGGTGTCCTCCATACTGAGTACTTGGGTTAACAAGAGCTCCTTACCTATGACTCTGAGCACAGTGCTGACTCCAAAGTTAAGCTGCTGGTTTGCACAGCTATGCAAAGTCAGGCTGTAACCCCTAGTGTCATTATACTCTTTCTGCCAGCCATATAGTTCCTTAAAATGGTACTGTTTAAAGGAGCAGGCACCAGTGAGGATTTCTACAGTTTGCTATCAGATGGGGCAGTAGCAGATGGAAAAAGTTACTTTGCCCTGTGATTCCAACATGCCCTGATATAGATGATGTTAAATCCTTTGCTGGGATGGGAGAAAACAGAGAAAGAAAATGGGGAAAAAGAAAAAGAATAGAGGAAAAAAATATGCTGAGAGAAAAATAATACAGTCCTTGCTGAGCAGTAGAAGTTGTGAGAACGATTGTTAGTAGAAACCAGCATCCCAAAGCAACTTTAGACAGCCTGCCAAGCATCTATGGAGAGGCAAGTAAAGTGCCAGCAAGATTACTCTTTCCCTCCGTGGTTCAGCACACAGGAGAATCCAGACTCTACCTCCAAAACCCTGCTTTGGATCATTACTTAGACAAACTGCAAAAACCTGCAGACCAGAGAAGCATTTTTCATTCCCAACCTCTATAATATTTTCTTGGAGAATGAGGGGAAACAAAATTATTTATTCCCTTCTCCCTTCATGAAGTTCCCAGAAATAAAAGACAAAGGCTGCAGACACAAGGACCTCAACATTTGTGCCTGTAAATCCTACACTTCCATTATGGCACATCTCATTTTATAAGCATCAATAAAGCATTAATCCTGTTCTCATGGCTGCATGAAAAATTATCATTAGTAAGCTTTTAATTAAGAATGTTCTTGTCCCCTAAACCAGTACCACATAAATCATAGAGATCTGACTTCTTACTTACCTATAACAGTAAGTTTTGTCCCACTGCCAAAGAAGAGTCTATTATTATTCACACCATTTTGCAGCTGCAGAAAAACCTCTCCTCTACTCCCAGACCTCTGAACCAAGCCTGTGGACTAACCCACCCCTCATGTGGTACCAGCAAAAGAAGTAATATGGAGTACATTTATCTCATGTCTCCTAAAAAACAGGTCTCTAAGGAACACCACCAAATCTGTGTCTAAACAGCTGAGAGCAACATCAGAAATATCCTGTCCAGAGCCCTTTTGCTTCAGGCTCAATCAGTTGTTGGAGGTTCCACTATTTCATTAGATTATATTTATCTATTTATCTAGGTGTCATATAAAAAAAATATTTCCAATATGTCCACATTCCCTGAGATCTCCTACTCTTTGAAATTAATCATATATTATTTTTCTGTGGTTTTCATTCGTTATTTAGCACCTATTCTGAAATAATAAGACCATCGTCCTTTGTGATCTTTGTATCACCATCCTGGTGAGCCCGTACAGTGGAAAGAAACTGGCTGTGCCGTGGAGAGCTACTTTTTATAACAACAAGGACTTTAAAAGCTGCAGAGAGATTTTAGTATTACTTATTATATAGACGAGTGTTGATTTGTGCCTTCTTTCCTTATAAATTAAAAATGCTAGTGCACTTCTTTTTCCCAGTTATCTGAGACAACACATTCTTTAATTCACCCTGGGAAGATCCATGGTAATTAAAGCTTGTATTGTCTTGATTTTGTTTCCTAGACCCCTTCAAAGTGTAACTGTAAGTCAGTTCTTTCCAGACAGGTAGACAGCTTTTCACTGACTTGTCCTTAATCCTCTCTAGCTCCAGCAGAACCAGCATTAGAGAGAGTAGCTATACTTTTGGGGGATTTCTTGCATGTGTTTGATTCATTAGGACAACTTTTTTTTTTTTTTTTATGTCATGCACACATTATTTGTCCCATTCCTTATCCTCATACTTCCTAAGGACAGTTTTTTCTTTACTGAAAACACATTCTTTCAGTTCTCCAAAACAAAAGATGTGTCCCTACCTAGAGGACCCAACTTTTACTCTATTCTCTGAAGTAGACAGGGCTACTAACACACACCAGTTTAATAATGATAGGGAGGTTAATGATGATGTTCTCTAAAGGGAAGACATGGCATTTGAAGTGAATTAAAATGGGAAACAAAAATTTCTTACCCATTACTGTAAGTTTTGTGCCACTGCCGAAACGCATATCAGCACTTCTCACAGTGACAAAGTGATATATCATAAGTTAAGAGAAGGGATGCACTGCAGCTGCCTTACTATAAGGACAATCTTTAGAAACCGTTACTGTTTTTGGAATCCCAAACATCACTCGTTCTTTATTTGAGGGGGTTTGCCTTTGGCAGGTGTTGGGGGTTGGATCTGTTTCTTTTGTGATTGTGGAAATTTTCCTGGTGGTTTTGCTAGGTAACTAATTGCTGGTACTTATGGGTACTTGACTTAAACAAAAGGAGGCAGCAGGTTTTTCCTGGGGAACAGCAGCTGAGCCGAACAGTTCCATCCGAAGGGCACTGTTCCAAAAGGATGTCCGAGCACCAGAGGATGACCCTGTTTTGTTTTCCATTGGATTTCTTCCCGGAGGAAGACTGGACTCGTTTAATCACCACTGGACTTTCTACAGGACCATCTCCACTCCACAGAACTGCATCTATTCCTCCAGGAGGATTTCATCTGGACTGCTTTTAACACCCTGACACCCAGGGTGTCAGGTCACATCCCTGACTATGTCAGGTTTTTTTCTAGGGTTTTGTTTTGTTTTGCTTGTCTCTTGGTGCTATTACATTTGTATTTTCTCTTATTTTGTTTTTTGTTTAATATTCCTAGTAAAGAACTGTTATTCCTGTTCCCAAATCTCTCCCTGAGAGCCTCCAATTGCAAAATTATAATAATCTGAGGGAGGGGGTTTACATTCTCTATTCAAAGGGAGATTCCAGCTTTTGCTGGCAGATACCTGTCTTTCAAACCAGGCAGCAGGGAAATAAAACAAATCCCTTTGTTTTCCCTTCCTGTCAGGCTACCTGTCTCGAATAGTCTTCCAGGATCCCATTCAGTTTTCTGATTGGTTAAAATGATCCACACAAGGAGAGCCCAGAAGAATCTGTTGACTGGTTCCAGAAAAATCCTTCATAGCCATTAGGAAGAACTGCAGAGAGATAGTGCAGCCTTCTCTTTAGAGGCAAACTTTGTTCTCACAGTTATGAGGCAGTCAGCAGATACTGGAGGATTATTTAAGACAGAAAACCCCAACACATTTTATGTAGTGCCTCTTAGAGATACCTGCTACATATCAGAATTCTTTTTCTAACACTTATACCACATTAAGAAAGAACCATTTTGTCATCTATGTCAAACATTGGTGAATCTGGAAACAATAGTAATTCCAGCATCTGCAGTCACAGTTTGGTTTGGTGAAAATTAATTTTGATATCTCAGAATTTCCTTGCTTGCTTGCCAGGGAGGGCAGGCTCAGTTCTCAGATGATGAAAGTAAGTCCCAGCGTAGAAGGCCTGTTAAGAGAAACCAAGGCAGAGCATGCCTGCTCTGCTGCAGAATTCTCTGCAGCTGCCTTAACATGCTCTGCCACAACGCTCATATACCCATGGGTTTTTGTAAAGGCTTCCTGAGGAATGTATCATTGTGGATCCCCCTGTCCCCACAATGATACAACCTGGTACAAAAACAATCCCACCCATGACTCCACCCCCTGTTTTTGTCAACCAGGAACGACTGCCATGATTATCCTATGCTGGTTGGGACTGTTGTACAGTTAATTTCCTTCACAGTAGCTATGGTGAGGTTGTGCCACAAATATTGTTGACAAGATAGGAATGTTTTTATTACTGCTGGGCAGTGCTTATACAGCATTCAAGGGCTTTTCTGCTTCTCATAACACCATGCTGGCAAGGAGGCTGGTGGTACATGGCAACTTGGGAGGAGGGAAAGCAGGGAGAGCTGATCCCAGCTGATCCAAGGGATGTTCCATATCCCATGGTGTCATGTTCAGTATGTGAAAGGGGCAAGTAGGGGGACGAAGAAGGGAGAGAGAGATATTTGGAGAGATGGTGTTTGTCTTCCCTAGCACCATTATGTGTGATGGGGCCCTGCCATCCTGGGAATGGCTGAACACCTGCTCGCCCATGGGAAGTGGGGAATGAATTCCTTGTAATGTTTTGCTTGTGTGCACAGTTTTTGCTTTACCTCTTAAACTGTCTTTATCTCAAGCCATGAGTTTTTCACTTGAGCGTTTCTGATTCTCTACCCAGTCCTGCTGGTGGGGAGTGAGCAAGCAGCTGTGTGGGGCTTGATCCTGGCTGGGACTAAACCATGACAGAACCACAGACCACATCCTTCCTTTGCCATTGCCATTTCTACGTGATAGTCCAATTACCTCTCAGTGTATCCCTTATCCCCCAATTTATAATCTCAAGATTTTTTCCTTATACTCAAAAAGGTAACACTTTATTTCTTTTATTGGTTGGCTTTAAATGCAGCAATTTTTCACTGGGTAGTGTCATGGCCGTATTCATGCTGCTTTCCTTTCTACTCTTTCTCTCTTCTGCCCCCAGGATGACAAGCAAACCTCAAGCTCACAGTTTGCAATTTTTGGTTTGCAATGAGAGTAATTTGCTTACTACAGGCTGGTGTTTGTAGCTTGGTGTTGCTTGAGAGGGTCCTTGCAGGGTTTCTGACTCTGCCTATGAAAAGGCTTCATCTAGGAGTAAGAGCAAGCTTTCATTTTGCAGACTGTCTGAAGGGACGAGAACTGATGGGGAGAGGTAACAGGCTACATTTATCTCCCTCCCTTATACGTAAGTGGCACAGTCTTGTCTCACAAAGTGTTGACACATAGCAACCTGACCAAGTACCTGTACCAAACACATTTTTCCTTTTGCTCTTTAATGGTTTCCTTTGAGTCTGTCTGGACATGAAAAATAGACTGTAAAAGACAGGACAAAATCCCTCAAACCAAGGTCATTCTACTAGAAAAATCACAAATTATTTTATCTGTTATTTTCAGATATCAGAGAAGAACCCAGACTCTTCTGATACAGCCTGTTTAGCTGGGAAGAGGTGTTAGTGTCCTAGAGAAGGGAATGAGAAACATAGACTAAAATGTAACATGAAAGACCGAGAGATAGGACTACAGAAGACAAGGTATCGGGCAGGTCATCTCGGCATGCTCCTGGGTTGCTCTCTCTTCTACAACAGTGAATGGAGAACTTAAGTCACTAATTATGCCTGTTTTTACAGAACTTTCATTTGTATATATTGAATTCTTAAAAAAAATACATTTAGGATTTTTTTTGGCTGTCACTGCCTAAATAATAAAACTAATAATGGAATGTTATTTTCCTGCCTCGGCCTTAGTATGCCTGTGATCTCAACACTATTTCTTCAGGGTCTTAACCCATTGGACTAAAATTAATTTAAGATAATTCTGTCTGCATCTCCACTCTAGAGCTCCATTAGTGTCCTTACTGTCACTTACAGCCTCTCTTCCATGAGGTGTCTTTCATTTAAAAAGAAGGAAGTCACCTCTCTATTAGTTTAAAAGGAGTATGTGGTGCTAGCAGCTCCTCGGGTCATGTTCAAAAGGCAATTTCCAAGACATGCCAGCAGAGACCAGTCTTGTTGCACCTTAATGTTCCTTTGTAACTTGTCAAAAGGAAAGGACTTGCAGGCCATGAATTCAAATAAACATGAGTGAGAGAGCAAAGGGGAGAGAGATCCTTGATTTTTATTTCCAAGTCTTTCATAGGATGCTTTTTGGGCTTTGGAGGCTGTGCTGCCTAAGACTTCAGACAAGGAAAAACAAGAATGTGTAAGGAAGAAAAATACAGGAATATATATTCTAAAAATTATATTCTTTTAGTGGAGGAATTTCACAGGAAACTAGAGATTACATCAATTAAACATGTCCTGCATTTTTTTGAGTTTACAGAAGAAGCAGGTACAAAGAAGCAGGCCATACTACAGAGACTCCCTGAGCTTTACAAATTTGCTTTAGAGACACTAGGACAGTTTCCATAAGCATTCAATACTTTTGACCATAAAACCCATAAAGTCAAGCAACAGCCCTTCTTTGGGGCATATCTGTGCATGGAAAAGATATGATGGTGGAAGGAGGGATCTGATTAAAAATTTGCCTTTGAAGACGGAGGCTGCTGCACTGCTCTGTTGCTCTCCCATTCAAAACATCCTGGGTCCATTGCCCCAGCTTCTAACTAGTCTTCTTTCGACTCTTCCTCTGCCCTTCTCCTGACTGTCTCACATTTTTCAAAGACTCCATCTCTCACTCAGAGAAGGTGGGGATTTTATCTTAGTGTTCAACTCCCTTGCTACACCGTGCGATCACTCGCAGCACAGAAATATGTGGCTTCATCCTGGGCTGTCACATTCTTGATTGTCATCAGAGAGTAATCAGTATTCTGTCTGATTACTTCAAACTTGGCCTCAGAGTATCCATCCTCATAAGAGTTATGACTCCATGTGCTACTGGTGACTATTAACTTCAAACCATTTCTTGGAGGCTGCTGGTACCAGTACATATAGGCAAGGTTACTATAATTCTGGTAGCAGGAGATGATCAAAGAACCTCCAGGTCTCTGAACGTTTTTTTCAGGCCACTGAGCAATGTAGGCTCCAATCCCAACACCTGCATTTAATAAGAGATAACAAGAGAGAGTGAGGAGTGGGAGTACAGATGATGGCCAAAGGGGTCCTCTACCTAACATTAGCCCTGCATGGCCTGGATGAGAGCCCTGCTGCAGATGGATCTGCAGGTGTCTCTCACCAGGTAAAAGAGCAAGCACAACAGCCAGCATGGCCCTCCAGCTCTCCCAAGACAGTGTGCTCCGACTCACTGTGAGATAAGAGTTAAGAGAGACCAATGCCCTTCCCCTTGCCCTGATTTGTTTGTCAAGATTGGGCAGGGAAGAGAGAAGGGACTGTCCAGCTTTGATGCTTTCTTTGGTGAGCCAGTAAAAGCAAAGCTAAATATTCACGTGGCTCCAAGGTCTGCTTTAGCTTTTCCACAAGTCAGTGTTCTGAGCTGCTGACACAGATGTGGAATTTCTTGCAGACCAGTATGTTGCTGGCTGAATGCTGTGCTGTCATTCCATGATTGAGGGGGTCTGGGTGTTGGAGCCCAGACAGAAACCTAGGATCAGGGGATTCATAAGTGATTTTTTTGACCCATTTATATCAGTGGATATAACTTGGGCCCTCTTTGCAGAAGGATTTCCAGCAAAAGTACACCCGTATTGTTTCATTCTGAAGAGTTGTTCTTAATATCTGGAGCACGGCATTTCACTACTCGGATCTTGTTAGTCAGAAGCAAAGATGATAGATCAAGATAGCAAAGGCACAACAATTGTGTTTAATTATATCTTAATTTCTTCAGTTTTCCAGCCAGGGATGCATATTCCCTGCTGGTTAATCTTCCTGGGAGCTCTAATTCACTTTTACAAAAAACAAGACATCTCTGCCAGCCATTTTTACTCAAAACAAAAACCGTAGTTCAACATGAACCTCATGAACACTGTTTGTTTCTAGCCTCCAGATACATCCTAGTTAGCCAATTCTATATATGTAATATATTCTATTCTGTTCTATACAGCTCTATATATAAAAACTATGCCCCTCTCCATTCTTTTCTGAATATGTAAGATTCAAAATTATTATTGAAACTGCTTCTTTTCTCCCTTGTACTTTTAAAGAAACACACACATTTAATTCCAATGACCTTCAATAATCCTGATATTGTATTTTGCCAACAATCATGGATACTTCTGAGGTTTTACCTTTCTCCCTTTTCTCTCTTTTTCTCCATTTTTCTTTTTAAGGGACTATCTCTGCCCTGAAAAGATAAGACAGTTGAAGGAGGAATCTATCTAATGATCTGAACAAATCTGAGGACTAGCAATGAGACAAGAAGGAGAGTGGCTGTTTCATGAGAAACTTCTTAGAATAGTGGCTTTTTGTGCAGATGCAATTCAGGCTGGCCAAAGAAGCACTGCATGAGAGAAAAATGTTCTTTGGAGCTGGAAGGGGGAACTGTAAACACAGAATTCATGATGGCAATGAACCTAGAGATCTCTGTTGGTTTGCTATTGCCACTTGGAAATTGCACAGCTGTGAGCACTCAATAGCTATTTCATTAAACTGCTGTATGTTGGAGGTGACTGATAAGTTTGTTATCACAAGGCCTAAAAATTGCCTTTGCCCTTTTAAAACTAAAAGTGCTCAGGAGGTGAGAAGTAAAAAGGATCCTTCCTCTGTTGTATAACCAGAGCTGAAAAGGTGGTTTGCAGTGCATATGAAAAAAAGCCAGAGCTAGGTCTGTAACATGATTTTCAGGAATCGGTAACTTACTAAAACAGAATTGGAAAAAAAAAAAATCACCCCAAAGTCAACACCATAGTGTTTATATTCCTTTATGATTCTACCATGAACTAGCTTTCCTGAAACTTTCACAGGGAATTTGGATCAGCAGTAATAATTCAATAATTCCAGACAGCATCAACGTGAATGTGTTTTACAAAGATGATCTCTACAAAAAGATCAGAGGCTGAAGAAAAAAAGGTACTCAGTATTTCTCTACTATGTGAGTGACAGCACTTTCTCAGTGCTTCCCTGCTGTTTGTCTGTAGCCTGACATGAACAGGGAGAAGATCATGGACCTCAGGGTATTCTGAGGAGCAGAGGAACACTCCTTGAGAGCAAGGAGTGGTGTGTTACGTTTGTTGCTGAGCAGTCCCTGAAGTCAGGAGAATATTGGCTCCAAGGATGTCACACGTCTGGATTTCCCTAGCCCAGAGCAGTTTACTTTCTTTCAGAGCGCAGGTATGTTTACGTAGTGTGGTTGATCAGGAGACTTGGATGCTGCCATGAAACTGAGTGATCCATCATGGCGCTGCAGGAGTCTCCCAGCAATGCTGGTGACGTGGAGCATGGGATCTTTTACAGGACATGCTCCCAGCTGATTCCTGCTCCTTGCTCTCACAGATATTCTTATCACCTCCCACTCCTTTTCTTGCTGTGATCATACAGTGTGTGTCACTTCAGCATTTCCATATCCAGCTTTGCCACATAATGGAGCAGCACAGTACATTTGTGTACTTGGGTTGTGCTAGCCAAGTGCTTCATATGCCATCCCCTCCACATGAGCACATGAGACAATTGGTTCATGCTCAGCAGTAGGTATGCAGACTGTCAGGGCCACAGCCTAAAACAGAACCCAAAATACACAGGGTATAGCCACACTTTCTTAAAAACACCTTTTGCTCTTTTATGGGCTGTTTGCCCTCCTTTGGAGAAAAGGTAAGTCCTAGGTTATGCAATAAAAACAGGAGCATGGACAGGCAATAGTAGGTGAGGGAACCCTAATAATACCCTGCCCTCAGCTTTCCCAGGTCTATCACAGAAGAGCAACTAGTTCATCAAAAGGTCACCTCTGCAAGCAATGGAGACAGAGGCACAATGGGAGGAAATTTCTGCCTTCAGCTGTTTCTCACAAGTAACAGCAGCTCTTTGTGGTTTCTTTTCTCTGCCTATGAGGTTTTGCCCTGAAGGGATGTCTGGGTCCAGCTCAGAACTGTATGCATTCCTGTGGCAGGGAAGAAAGGGAACCTACAATTAAGTAGTGTGTAAAGCAGGTGAATAAAATGCTGCAGTGCACACTGTTGCTTGTAGAGATGCCAAAGGAATGTTCCTTCCACAATGGCAGGTATGCCTGGTCTCCTGGGTATGTTTTCCTCCACAGTTACTGGCCCCATCCCCCTAAGTCCATAATCAGGAGCTGAGCTCTTCTCACACACCAGTCAGTTTCTCATTGGGCACCTCAGTTCTGTGTAGATCATGACTATGTGCAAGAACTTTGAATTCTCCAGCTGCTCTGTATTTTTTTATTGGTGCTGTGGGAGTATCTGTGAGGAACTAGTGCCCTGGAAGATAACTGTGCTTCTGGAGTACTCATCATCAGAAATATCTGCTGCCTTATCTAATCATACCAGCCATGCCTCAATTCTCTATGCTGATCTATGAGTTTGTATTTCTGAAGGTTTTTGCCTTTGAAGACGGAGGCTGCTGCACTGCTCTGTTGCTCTCCCATTCAAAACATCCTGGGTCCATTGCCCCAGCTTCTAACTAGTCTTCTTTCAGCTCTTCCTCTGCCCCTCTCCTGATTGTCTCACATTTTTCAAAGACTCCATCTCTCACTCAGAGAAGGTGGGGATTTTATCTTAGTGTTCAACTCCCTTGCTACACCGTGCGATCACTCGCAGCACAGAAATATGTGGCTTCATCCTGGGCTGTCACATTCTTGATTGTCATCAGAGAGTAATCAGTATTCTGTCTGATTACTTCAAACTTGGCCTCAGAGTATCCATCCTCATAAGAGTTATGACTCCATGTGCTACTGGTGACTATTAACTTCAAACCATTTCTTGGAGGCTGCTGGTACCAGTACATATAGGCAAGGTTACTATAATTCTGGTAGCAGGAGATGATCAAAGAACCTCCAGGTCTCTGAACGTTTTTTTCAGGCCACTGAGCAATGTAGGCTCCAATCCCAACACCTGCATTTAATAAGAGATAACAAGAGAGAGTGAGGAGTGGGAGTACAGATGATGGCCAAAGGGGTCCTCTACCTAACATTAGCCCTGCATGGCCTGGATGAGAGCCCTGCTGCAGATGGATCTGCAGGTGTCTCTCACCAGGTAAAAGAGCAAGCACAACAGCCAGCATGGCCCTCCAGCTCTCCCAAGACAGTGTGCTCCGACTCACTGTGAGATAAGAGTTAAGAGAGACCAATGCCCTTCCCCTTGCCCTGATTTGTTTGTCAAGATTGGGCAGGGAAGAGAGAAGGGACTGTCCAGCTTTGATGCTTTCTTTGGTGAGCCAGTAAAAGCAAAGCTAAATATTCACGTGGCTCCAAGGTCTGCTTTAGCTTTTCCACAAGTCAGTGTTCTGAGCTGCTGACACAGATGTGGAATTTCTTGCAGACCAGTATGTTGCTGGCTGAATGCTGTGCTGTCATTCCATGATTGAGGGGGTCTGGGTGTTGGAGCCCAGACAGAAACCTAGGATCAGGGGATTCATAAGTGATTTTTTTGACCCATTTATATCAGTGGATATAACTTGGGCCCTCTTTGCAGAAGGATTTCCAGCAAAAGTACACCCGTATTGTTTCATTCTGAAGAGTTGTTCTTAATATCTGGAGCACGGCATTTCACTACTCGGATCTTGTTAGTCAGAAGCAAAGATGATAGATCAAGATAGCAAAGGCACAACAATTGTGTTTAATTATATCTTAATTTCTTCAGTTTTCCAGCCAGGGATGCATATTCCCTGCTGGTTAATCTTCCTGGGAGCTCTAATTCACTTTTACAAAAAACAAGACATCTCTGCCAGCCATTTTTACTCAAAACAAAAACCGTAGTTCAACATGAACCTCATGAACACTGTTTGTTTCTAGCCTCCAGATACATCCTAGTTAGCCAATTCTATATATGTAATATATTCTATTCTGTTCTATACAGCTCTATATATAAAAACTATGCCCCTCTCCATTCTTTTCTGAATATGTAAGATTCAAAATTATTATTGAAACTGCTTCTTTTCTCCCTTGTACTTTTAAAGAAACACACACATTTAATTCCAATGACCTTCAATAATCCTGATATTGCAGCTTCAAAAAACTGTCGGATACTTCGATGGTTTGCTGTTTTTCTTCACATTTTGTTGTTATCCCCTCTTCCATATTTGCCTGATGCTGTAGAGTGATTTATATCTTCTTCCCTTGGCCTCCAGACATTTGTATAAAAGGCATGTTCTTTCTATGAGCCTGGCAATATTGTACTTTCTTACAGCCTGAGGCTTAGTTCCTGAATCCTCCAGGGTTCAGAGCGGTAGAAATCTCAAAAATTTGGTAATGAATGTTCCTTGTCTCACTTTTTAAATCCTTCTTTTCAAGGGAGTTAACAGAAATTACCTGAGAAGCTATAGCTTCTTCCCAGTCAGGAATGAAAATGCATTTTATATGATGTATAAAAGTTTTGTATGATCTCCAGTGTCATGAACACTTTGCATCTAAGAAATAGGGGTTTGGTCAGTTCTTGGGTTTTCTGAGGAGAAATTATTCCTTACCTGTGCTGCCATGAGGTTGAACCCTGTGCTGGAGATATTACAGTTTAAGTGACTTTTTTAGGAATTGCACATGATATGGACCTTTTTGGTTTTTTAATTACCTTCCATAACTTTTACATTTTTCTTTGAATTTTTATGCTGTTTTCAAAGTCAATACATCAGTTAGAAAATAAATTTGAACAAATTTAATATACTTCCATATCCTTTTATGTTTCAATACTGATTTTTCTTTGATGCATATTTTTAATTTTTACTCCTCACAAGCTTTTCTTCTTTTTATGGAAGATTTATTTTGATTTTACTTGTTCTTAATTTTATTTTATTGACATTTTGCCCTTTCACCTTACTGCTAGGATGGGACACTTTTAGACATTTCCATAGACCCTGCTGAGAAAGTTCCATACTGCTGCTTTATCAATGTCCCAAAATGGATGCCTTTTGCATGAAGACAGCACAGGATTTTTAGTTTTATTATTGTCTGTCATACCAAACCTGCTAAAAGCCCTTTTTTTTCAGTGGTAATCAGACCTTAAAATCCTGGAAGGAGAAACTGTTTCAGAGACTTAATGGGAAATGAAACAGATAGTGGAGGCTGTGGGAATTAATTCTGAGATTATTCTGTGTAAGAACTCTGAGACAAGGCAAAAAACAGTTCAGTGCAGCTGGGCTACACCTTTTTCTTTAAGCACATATGTTAGAATTTATTGCTCATTCCAGGATGAGGATTTTTATTCAAATTAGCCTTTCTGTCTCAGGAAACAAAATATGATTGCAGACTCTCCAAAGAAAGGAAGCAACTGGAAGATGTAACTCAGGACCTCTAGTGTGTCTCTTGGGAATTGCTTAATATGTTACTGCCTTTTGAAGAGTAGCTAAATTGACAATCCTTGCATTTTTCAGTTAAAAATGTCTAATTCTTTCAGTCTTTTTTTCTTTTAAGATTAAAGATGAAACAAGGCAAAACAAAAAAGTACCAAGATAAAGGCAGGTATGGACATTCTTCCCAAGTAAGACCCTGAACTACTGTACTTGGGGAAAGATAGATGCAAAAAAGTGGAGGAATACAGTTATAGAATGTGCCACTCACAGGTAAACAGGATGCTGGTGAGTATGCTTGTCTGGCTATGCTTTGTTCTGGCTTAGCTCGGTCTTACTAAGTCCTGTTTTACTAAATTCCATTTCTAAGTTTTAACCTGAGGGAGAAACTGTCTATTCTATGTGTATGTGTTTTGTGTCTGGACATGTAAGGGCTAGGAACTGGAGTCTGAACACTGGCACCAGCAGCTGGAGAGACAAGAGTAGGTGAACTTAAGCAGCAGACACTGGAGTAGGGCCACAGGCTACCTGGCAAGTAAGTGAGGGGAACTGGGCTCCAGGTGTGTGTCTCTAATGAAAA
>WBNO01016571.1:9293-24487 GCA_013400575.1 Peucedramus taeniatus
TGCTCAGCAATAACAAAAACATCCCTGTATTTTCACACACTGTTTCAGCACAAATCCAAACCATAGCCCCGTGCTATCTACTAGGAAGAAAATTAACTATTCCAGTGAAAACCAGCACAAACTGCAAGTCATACCTTCCTGAAAACGGAGGAGCAAATATAGACTGGCCATAATGCTTGTTTAAGAGCATAGTAGACTAAAGCAAATTATTTATAGCTAATAGTGTACATGATATGCCTAGGAAAACGTGTAATGGAAAAAGGATTTACTGGAATATGGCTGGATTACAGTACAGGATGGCTATGGCTGAGTTTCATGACAGTTTAACCTGATCTGACTTGGCAATGCAACTCTTGTCTTGCCCCTTCTAACCGTACAAGTGCTTGCTTAGACCTAGTAGTATTTGATACAGGGCATTAATCCCTTTCCTGCACTGACCTCTACTGTAGTATAAGACAAATGCCATTCCTGCTGAAGGGGAGATGACTGCTTAGAGCCATGCAGCTGGGGTAGCTGCAGTCCTGGCCTCAACTCTTGAGGAAATACAAGCCTAGGGCATGGCCTAGGGCATGGATTTGGCATCTCTCTTCCAACAGTGAAGTTGATCTGACTTGCCCTCCACCACAGCTAGCCATTCTCTATCCCTCTTACAAACTGTAGTTTAAAGTAGCTTGGATGTGAAAATCCAATCTCTTCTGTGTTCATTAGCTTCTCTTAGAAGTAACTTCTTCTGGTGACAGGCGCAAGTCAAAACTAATGTTGAGTATTTAAAGTAAGAATAGAGATACTTCAGCAGAAAATTACCTTCAATATGAGGTAGAAATGCTTCCATCTTAGAAGCAAACTTAAACTGTTGCAGCCCAAATGCATATTAAAGAGGAAAACTTCCAAAAATAAAGGATGTAGATGCTAGCATTTAATGCATCAATGAATTATAAGGAAATACAAAGTATGAATAACCAAATAGAAAGAAAGCAAATAAAATACTATCAAAAAGCATCTAGACAATGTTCAAATTGTTATTTGACTTAACCTTATGATTCTGTCATGTTTCTGTTTTAAGTTTAAGCTAAATCTATTTAACTATTAGCTGCTGAAACTACTTCATGAAAAATGTGGTGAGTGCTGGTGTAACCTAGATCAGATAGTCCTGGAGCACAGTTCAAAGCACAAGAATAATTTGCATAAGGACATTTAATTCTGTTGCTATATGTATAAGCTTTTATTTTGTATCAACTACATACAGTTGCAAAAGCTGTTTATGTATTAATAAACATTTAAGAAAATCAAGATTGGAAGTGTGAAAAGGGGAAGTTTGCTGTTCCTATGATTAATTTTCCTCTTCTCTCCAATTGTCCCCCAGATGAAATTATTGAAGCAAAATCTGGAACTGCAACTCCACAGAGATCAGGTTCTGTGAGCAACTGTAGATCTTGTAAAAAATATTCAGATGGTGATGCACAGGGAAAATCTGCAGATATATCCCTTACACCATCAGTAACCTCTTTGATTGATTCTTCTAAGGCTGAATTAACTCCAAGACCAGGGAGTCATACAATTGAGTTTTTTGAGATGTGTGCAAATCTTATTAAAATACTTGCACAATAAGTTTGAAAGTGGGATTATTTCTTTCACAGCAATAAGCATGCCTAAATCATAGTCAGATGCTTCCAGTTATAATCAAGTTAAATTAACCAAGGTACTGAAAAAAACTAGCCACAGAATGCAATTATCAGGGGGATTGGAATGATTATAGGCCATTATGTATATTATTTTGAAGCTGGAGTGAATTCTGATTGTCCACTGTCCAATAGCATAATACAGGTATAGGAAGTCCCGTGCCCTTGGGGCAGTGTTCTTAAGACTTTACACTGATTGCACATTAGAATTCAAATATTTAAGTTATGCTGGCCTTCTTGCTTTTTTTCACTGATAATACATACATCTAATGCACTGTAAATAAATGTAGTTCAGTGACTTATGACTTGATCATCATCTATAGTTGTGCCTTAGTTGATCAGAATTGTCAAAATCTAACAGTAATATATTAAAACTGCTGTTTCTTCCCTCTTTTTTGACAGTAAATGATAAAGAATAGTTTAATGCATTATAATATACTACTTTTAATAACAGATAAATTTTATTAAATGTATGGAAATCCAACCAGGTGAAAATATATGTAGAGGCTTTGTAATGCACTAAGGATGAAATCCTGTGGGCTGTAAGTAGAACAATTCAGGCCACAGCAGTGGTGAGAGGCTTAATGCTGAGAAGACTTGGCACCCTGTGGGCTGAAACAAAATGTGGTTCTGTGAAGGAGAACTGTCAGCAGGTTCCTGATCTGTGCAGATTTAGTAGCTCATATCTTAGTGTGGTAGCAGCACAGTAGTTCCCCACTGCTACTGCAGGCTGAGAATCCTGTTCCTTATAAACACATGCATGTAGTTAAAAGCACAGCTCTATGGCCTCTTGCATGCTATTCCAGAATCTAAAATTTTCACTTTTAAAAATATGTTCATACTTTGATACAGCTGTTTATATCATATGCTACCTTGCCATATATTTTATAGAATTCACATTACAGTTGAAAATACATATATAGGTTTAGGTTTTTCAAAGCAGCTTTTATAGTAAACTCTGCCATTTAAATTGTGGCATTAATAGTCCAACTTTTCAGTTGAACGTTTAAAACTGATCATGACAGCTTATCGTATAATCAGAGAATGGTTTGGGTTGGGAGGGACCTTAAAGATTACCTGCTTCTAACTCCCTGCCATGGGCAGGAACACCTTCCACTAGACCAGGTTACTTGTAACCCCATCCAACCTGGCCTTGAACACTTCCAAGGATGGGGTGTCCACAACCGCTCCGGGTAACCTGTGCCAGGGCCTCACCACACTCATAGTAAAGAACTTCCTAATATCTAACCTAAACTTGCTCTCCTTCAGCTTAAGGCCATTCCCCCTTCTCCTGTCACTGCATGCCCTTGTGAAAAGTCCCTCACCATGTGCCTTGTAGGCCCCCTTTAGGTACTGTAAGGCTGCAATAAGGTCACCCCAGAGCCTTCTCTTCTCCAGGCTGAACAGCCCTAAGTCTCTCAGCCTGTCTTCATAGGGAGGTGTTCCTGCCCTCTGATCCTCTTTGTGGCTTCTCTGGACTTGTTCTAAAAGGTTAATATCTTTTCTTGTGTTGGAGGCCCCAGAGCTGGATGCAGGACACCAGGTGGGATCTCACAATAAGAGAGTAGAGGGGCAGAATCACCTCCCTTGACCAGCTGGGTATGCAGTGATAGGATAAGGAGGAATGGCCTTAAGCTGAAGGAGAGAAGTTTTAGATTAGATATTAGGAAGAAATTCTTTATTATAAGGGTGGTGAGACACTGGCGCAGGTTGCCCACAGTTTGTGGATTCCCCATCCCTTGAAGTGTTCAAGGCCAGGTTGGATGGGGCTTGGAGCAATCTGGTCTAGTGGAAGGTGTCCCTGCCCATGCCAGAGGGGTTGGAAGTAGATGATCTTTAAGGTCCCTTCTGACCCCAGCTATTCTGTGATTCTTTATCGAGCTTCTCGTCCACAACCATCCTCAGTCCTCCCAGGGCTAATTCTTGATTCATTTTATGCCCAGCCTTTACTTGTGCTTGGGATTGAAAAGTTTTTAACAGTAGATTTCTGTTACCAATGTCATAAATCCTACCACAGTTATGGTTTTTGCAATGTTTTCAGAACAAAATTGAACCTTAAATGTTAAAATCTTAGCTAATACTTGCACAAAAACATTTACTCTTGTAAACTGGATGTAATTATCCACAGTTCCATTTTCATCTAGCACTAATAGATGTAAACATTGCACAATAAACTATGTCATAAAACATTTGCATTCAACAATGAGCATTCTCTTCAAAGTCAACTTCATTACCTACTTTTTTTCAAAGATTGCTCTCCTGATTAGAGACTGGAAACAAGGCATTACTATGAACAGTAAAGTCTTGACCCTAAAAATGAATGTGAGTTATTGTCATTGTCTAGCTGAAAAATGCTGGCTACACCTATAAGAATAGTCTAATCCAGGCTAACTGGTTCCAGTTTTGAATATGCACAGAACAGAATTTGAACAAACTTAAAGCTGCTTAAGCCCTGGAGCTGCCGTAACTGTGTTCTGAACTGGGAAATGGTGTAGTCTGCCTAATGCGTAGGTACATGTTACAACTCCAGTTCTTTATCCTCAAGTGTCACACACTGTCCCAATAATGCAAGGTTGTATTACTGTATCTCAAAGTGGAAGATTTCTCTTAAATAGTGCTTTGGGTTTAAACTCCNAGGTGAAAATATATGTAGAGGCTTTGTAATGCACTAAGGATGAAATCCTGTGGGCTGTAAGTAGAACAATTCAGGCCACAGCAGTGGTGAGAGGCTTAATGCTGAGAAGACTTGGCACCCTGTGGGCTGAAACAAAATGTGGTTCTGTGAAGGAGAACTGTCAGCAGGTTCCTGATCTGTGCAGATTTAGTAGCTCATATCTTAGTGTGGTAGCAGCACAGTAGTTCCCCACTGCTACTGCAGGCTGAGAATCCTGTTCCTTATAAACACATGCATGTAGTTAAAAGCACAGCTCTATGGCCTCTTGCATGCTATTCCAGAATCTAAAATTTTCACTTTTAAAAATATGTTCATACTTTGATACAGCTGTTTATATCATATGCTACCTTGCCATATATTTTATAGAATTCACATTACAGTTGAAAATACATATATAGGTTTAGGTTTTTCAAAGCAGCTTTTATAGTAAACTCTGCCATTTAAATTGTGGCATTAATAGTCCAACTTTTCAGTTGAACGTTTAAAACTGATCATGACAGCTTATCGTATAATCAGAGAATGGTTTGGGTTGGGAGGGACCNTTCCTGCCCTCTGATCCTCTTTGTGGCTTCTCTGGACTTGTTCTAAAAGGTTAATATCTTTTCTTGTGTTGGAGGCCCCAGAGCTGGATGCAGGACACCAGGTGGGATCTCACAATAAGAGAGTAGAGGGGCAGAATCACCTCCCTTGACCAGCTGGGTATGCAGTGATAGGATAAGGAGGAATGGCCTTAAGCTGAAGGAGAGAAGTTTTAGATTAGATATTAGGAAGAAATTCTTTATTATAAGGGTGGTGAGACACTGGCGCAGGTTGCCCACAGTTTGTGGATTCCCCATCCCTTGAAGTGTTCAAGGCCAGGTTGGATGGGGCTTGGAGCAATCTGGTCTAGTGGAAGGTGTCCCTGCCCATGCCAGAGGGGTTGGAAGTAGATGATCTTTAAGGTCCCTTCTGACCCCAGCTATTCTGTGATTCTTTATCGAGCTTCTCGTCCACAACCATCCTCAGTCCTCCCAGGGCTAATTCTTGATTCATTTTATGCCCAGCCTTTACTTGTGCTTGGGATTGAAAAGTTTTTAACAGTAGATTTCTGTTACCAATGTCATAAATCCTACCACAGTTATGGTTTTTGCAATGTTTTCAGAACAAAATTGAACCTTAAATGTTAAAATCTTAGCTAATACTTGCACAAAAACATTTACTCTTGTAAACTGGATGTAATTATCCACAGTTCCATTTTCATCTAGCACTAATAGATGTAAACATTGCACAATAAACTATGTCATAAAACATTTGCATTCAACAATGAGCATTCTCTTCAAAGTCAACTTCATTACCTACTTTTTTTCAAAGATTGCTCTCCTGATTAGAGACTGGAAACAAGGCATTACTATGAACAGTAAAGTCTTGACCCTAAAAATGAATGTGAGTTATTGTCATTGTCTAGCTGAAAAATGCTGGCTACACCTATAAGAATAGTCTAATCCAGGCTAACTGGTTCCAGTTTTGAATATGCACAGAACAGAATTTGAACAAACTTAAAGCTGCTTAAGCCCTGGAGCTGCCGTAACTGTGTTCTGAACTGGGAAATGGTGTAGTCTGCCTAATGCGTAGGTACATGTTACAACTCCAGTTCTTTATCCTCAAGTGTCACACACTGTCCCAATAATGCAAGGTTGTATTACTGTATCTCAAAGTGGAAGATTTCTCTTAAATAGTGCTTTGGGTTTAAACTCCTGAGATTGAGATGTCAACAGGAGACCAGTTGCCAATCCTACTTAAGTGGGGGTTTGTGTTATGTGGGGTCTTTTTAAGCCTTGTAAGAAATTATTTTGATGTACTAAATAAATCAGTGTACTCATTTTTGTTACCCTTTTATTTTGAAGTTGGTAAATATTGTACAATATAACAAATGCAGAGGGTTTTTGTTTTTTTAATTGCAGTAAGTTCTCTTCTGGAATTGGTTTGGAATCACTGAAAGGATCTCTTTATGTATGTTAAACTAAATATTTGTAAATGGTATCTGGTCCTGTGTGGGAAACCAGGACATCTCTCTTGTTGCTTTGGATGGGCTGAGCCCTGGACAGGGGGCTCAGGGAGCTTGGCATGAAGCCCAAGACCCTTTTGCCTTCGATCTTGAGCCATGGAAAAATTACCAACTGTATGTGAAGAGTTACAAGCCAGGGGAAGTAAAGTAGAATGATTAGCTTATCACTGAGTAGAAAAATATAATGTTAAGATTTATATGATAAGGGTACAGGGGGGTCAAGATGGAGGAATCTGGGCGTGTACTGTCCTTCCTCCTTCTTCTTCGTGGCCTCCATCTTCTTGGTGATGGTGGCACTTTTGGATTGGTTTAGAGTAGAAACTGACTGTCTAACATAGGTGATAGGTACTGGGGAATAACTGTAAATAATGTCTATGTAGTTTATAGTATAAAAAGACAACACGGCCCTGGAGGCGGGCAGTGTGCCTTGGACTGACCTGCTGAACCCATCTTGGCTGGTCAGGGAGAACTTGTTAAAGATAAGAGAAAATAAACAACCTTGAAAACGAAAGCCAAGGAGCTCTGACTCTTTCTTCGATCACCTGGCTGTGAAAAAGGACTCTGGGAACATCCTAGTCAGGGGAATCCCGAGAGTCCTGTTTTGCAAATTTGTAATGCTGACCACAAGTGCAAGGTGTCAAGGTGCAAATATCTTTTAATTTTTATATACTTTTTGGCACTCATGCATTAAGGCAACCTTGGTTATTTTGTCTCAGTATCTGATAGTTGAAGAGAGTTTCTGGCAGAAGTGTACAGTATGTATAGCTTTATTTAAAGTAAATTTTATTGGTATCATAAATCAGTTTTGATGAACAAAAGTTTCCTGATGGAACAGAGTTGGGGTGGGGTTTGGGTTTTGTTTGTTTGTTGTGGGGGTTAGCTTATACAGTGGGGGGGGGAGGGAGAAATAATGCACTGGAGAGTACGGAAGAAGTGGAGCCCACTGGTTGAGATACCCATGCAGGGAGGGTAATGCCTGAGAAAGTGACAGCAAATAATTTCTCACAATTCCTTCCCCTTCTAAGTGCATTTGGTCAGTTTGATTTCCTGGCAGGATATGGTTTTCCATATAATACTTCAAAGGGACCTTCTCCCTCTCTAACCCATAGAGTCATCTTGATTCTCATCAATAAAATAGATAAAACATCCACCCATTTAGGATGTGTTTCCTGACATAATTTTGTGATTTGCCTCTTGAGAGCCTGTAGGAATAAGGCCTACAGCCATGAGATATGCCATGAGATATGCCATAAAATATTTGTTGAAGGGATTAATGTGAGCATGATAGCCTACTGATGGGGCTGATAGTTTGTCGGGCAGATGCTGGATGACCCTTATTTCTGCAATTGGCCAGGTGAAAGAGGAAGTGATACTAAGGCATCACAGTTCTGTTCCACCCTTGCACAAGATCCACAGCCTTTGCAACGTCTCTCTTTGTTACTCTTGATATCCCTAATTTACATATAAAGTGGCTTCCCTCCCCCATTTATGATGGTAGTAACAGGATGTTTGACTGCAATCTCATCTCCACTTCTCCCAAGAATGAGAATATGACCACCTTGCAGACAAGTTGATAATTGATTGTCCTCTCTCCTCCTCAAAGCAAGGACACCTCTTTGGTAAGATTTGTGCATTTATGTCGGAGTATACCTGGGAACACTTGATTATAGTGCTATACACTTATATTTTGTAGATCTAGTGAATTTATCACCATCAATCTAAGAAGAATCTATAATCTGTTGCTTCAATAAACCACACTACTTGTGAATCTGTGATTGTAGAAGTTATTATTGAACACAACCAAATTTGTAGTGTTAAACTGGTATACTGCAATACTGGTGAATCTGTGATCGAGAATGAGACCAGACTTACAGTGTAACCCATACTATTTGTGTGTTTGGGATCTTATTGAATGTGACCAGACATAGTGCTGAATTGATTCTAATCAGAAATTAAACCCAGCTGCACCCAGCCCCTCTGACCTATAAGGACCAGCTGGAACACAACGGGGTTTATTTTCTGCAAAATTTCTATTCCCTTAGCTCAAAAGAGTCTGATTAATTCTATTTTTCCACTTGATTGCAGTCTCCAGGGAGTGTGCAAATCCCATTTCATTCAGTGAAAATTTTATACATGCTGAACTACCTCTGAAATAAAATGGGGTCCTTTATCTGAGGATAGACCTTTGGGGATCCCAAACCTAGGAATTATTTCCTTTAGCAGAATTGTAGCAACCTCTCTAGCTTGACTGTTATGACATGGGAAAGCCTCTGGCCATCCTGAGAAGGTACTCCACTAAAATGAGCAGATATTGTTGCTGTTGCTGGTAATTTTCTTTTCTCATTGCCGTTTCCAGTAAATTTTTCTTAGCTCAGCCCATGATCTTCACCTTTTGTGCCTCCAATTCTCAACTCCATCCCTCCACAGCTTCATGCCATTGCCTCGTGTCCTATCACTGGTAACCAAAGACAAGATCAGTGCCTGCCTCTCCATTTCCCCTTGTGAGGAACCTGTAGGCTCCAATGAGGTCTCCCCTGAGTCTCCTCTTCTCCAGGTTGAACAAGCCAAGTGACCTCAGACACTTCTTGTATGACTTCCCCTCTAGGCACATCACCTGCCCTAACTGGCTGGCGATGCTGTGCCTGATGCACCTTAAGATACGGTTGGCCCTCCTGGCTGCCAGCGTAAACTGCCGACTTAAACTTGTCATCAACTTGGACCCCCAGGTCCCCTTCTGTGGTGCTGCTCTCCAGTCTCTCATTCCTCAGTCTGTACATGTATCCAGAGTTGCTCTATCACTGGTACAGAATCTGGCACTTGTCTTTGTTGAACTTCATATGGTTGGTGATTGCCCAATCCTCTGATTTGTCTAGGTCTCTCTGCAGGGGCTCTGTATTGGTTTTGCATGGCCTGGTTTTTGGTAGCAGGGGGGCCACAGAGGTGGCTTCTGTGAAAAGCTGCTGGAAGCTTCCACCATGTCCAGCAGAGCCAACCTCTAATGGCTTTGAAGATAGACATGCTGCTGGCCAAAACTGGGACAATGAGAGAGATTGGTAATGCCTCTGTGATGACATATTTAAGGAGAAAATCAAAACAAAGTCACGAGTTTTTGCTTCTGGTCAGAGAAGAGGAGGAGGTGAGAACATATGAGGGAAAACAACATTGCGACACCAAGGTCAGGGGAGAAGGAGGGAGAGGAGGTGCTCCAGGCGCCAGAGCCAAGATTCCTCTGCAGGCCGTGATGAAGATCATGGTGAAGCCGACTGTCCCCCTGCAGCCCATGGGTCCACGGGGGATACAGAGATCCACTCACAGCCTGTGGGGCAGGTGCCCATGCTGGAGCAAGTGGATGTCTCAAGGAGGCTGTGGTCCAGTGGGAGACTCGGTGGAGAGAGGGCCCCTGCTTCCAGGCTGGAGCAGCCTGTCCTTGGAGGACTGCACCCCATGGAAAGAGAGACCCATGTCACAGCAGTTTTGGGAGGACTGTCTGCCCGTGGGAGGGACTCACGTTGCAGCAGGTGCGGTATGGCTGCTGTTCATGAGAGTGGACCCATGTCAGAGTTCACAGAGAACTGTCTCCCGTGGGAGGGACCCCACAGTTTCACAGGGGAAGGACTCCTCCCCCACAGCAGCAGAAGGAAATCTTGGTGATGAACTGACTCAAAAAACCCCCATGCCCTGTCCCCCTGCACTGTCACCGGGAAGGAGGGAGGGGCTGGGGGGAGAAGGGGTTTTAAGGGGTTATTTTACTTATCATTATCCTCCTCTGATTCTGACAGTAATAAATTCACTTTGCAGCTTAAGTGGAGCCTGTTTTGCCCTCTAATTGTTTTCTCCCTGTCCTTATCTCACTCATGAACCCTTCATTAATTTTTTTCCCTCTCCTCTGCTCAGCTGTAGCAGGGGAGGGTGAGCAAGCGACTCTCATGGATGCCTGGCATTGGGCCAGTGTCAAACCACGACAGCCTCTCTTCCTTCAAGGTAGTCAAGACCTCCTCCTAATTTATTATCATCTGCAAACTTAGTATTCCTTCGAGTCCTGCATCCAAGTCATCTATGAAGATGTTGAAGAGCACTGGAGCTCTGTGGAACCCCACTAGTGACCAGCCAGCCTTATGTAACCCCATTCACTTATAACACTTTGTGCCCAATCCATGAGCCAGTTGCTCACCCACTGCATGACATGTTTATCCAGCTGAATGCTGGACATTTTGTCCAGAAGGATACTTTGAGATGTTACTGAATATCATATATGAGCTTGCTACCAAGCCCCAGGATTGAGTGACAGGGGCTTCTCCCAATCAGATCTCTTATGAAGCTGCAAGCATTTCACTGGCCTGATCCCGAGGGGGCCTGGAGTTCAGACCAATGAGAATATCCAGACCGAGTCTTTCAAATGCTCTATATAAGGGGTAGGCTGGGAAATAAACGCTCTCTGTGCCACACGAATATCTGGGATGGGTGGTCTCTGTTTCCTTGCCCCTCACCCTCACACGTGACCTAACAGTGAGAGACGGTATGAAAAGCTTTACTGAAATCCAAAAAGATTCTATCAACTGGCTTGCCTTGATCAACTAGGTGGATTACCATGTCATAAAAGGAAATCAGATTTGGCAAGCAGGACTTTCTCCCCCATGAAACTATGCTGGCTGTGACCAGTGACTGGATTGTCTTTCAGATGTTTTTCAGTATTGGGTTTGCATGGCCTGGGTTTTGGTAGCAGGGTGGGCCACAGAGGTGGCTTCTGTGAGAAGTTGCTAGAAGCTTCCACTATGTCCAGCAGAGCCGATCCCTGGTGGATCCAAAGATGCACGTGCTGCTGGCCAAGGCTGGGCCAATTAGAAATGGTAGTAATGCCTCTGTGATAACATATTTAAGAAGAAACCAAAACAAAAAGTTGTTGCACAGTTTTAATTCCAGCCAGAGTGAGAACATGTGAGACAAACAACTATGGAGACACCAAAGTCGGTAAAGAACACGGGAGAGGAGGTACTCCAGGTGCCGGAGCTGAGATTCCTCTGCAGCCCATGGTAAAGACCAACATGAAGCAGGCTGTCCCCTTGCAGCCCATGGAGGTCCATGGGGAAGCAAAGATCCACCCTCAGCCCATGGAGGAGCCCCACGTTGGAGTTGGTGGATGCCTGCGAGGACGCTGTGATCCTGTGGGAGACCCGTGGAGAGAGAGGCCCTGCTCCCATGCTGAAACAGCCTGTCCTTGAAGAACTGCACCCCGTGGAAGAGTGATCCATGTCGCAGCAGCTTGAGGGGGACTGTTGCCCATGGGATGGACTCATGTTAGAGAAGTTCATTGAGAACTGTCTCCTGTGGAAGGGACCCCACAGTGCAGCAGGGAAACTACTCTCTCTGAGGAGTGGGAGAGGCTACAGATGATGCACTGACCACAATCCCCATTCCCTGTCTCCTTGGGCTGTTGGGGTAGGAAGTAGAGCTGGAAGGAGGGTGGATGGGGAGTGGGGGGAAGGTGTTTTTAAAGGCTTATTTTGCTTCTCATTATTCTGCTCTGATTTTGTTAGTAATAAATTCATACCTCTAATTTGAGCCTGTTTTGCCCATGATGGTATTTGATGAGTGATTTCTCCCAGTCCTTATCTCAACCCATGAACCTTTGTTATATTTTCTCTCTTCTGTTCAGCTGCAGAGGGGAGTGAGTAAGCAGCTTTTGTGAGTGCCTGGCATCTGGCCCAGGTAAACCCACGACACTCCCAGAATAATCTTTTCCATATTTTTACCAGGCACTGAAGTGAGCTTCTAATCAACTGGGACCTCTCCAGATTCCCAAGACATTCAAAAATCATTGAAAGGGGTCTCGTGATGACATCAGCCAACTCTTTGAGTATTCTCAGATCAATCCCATCAGTCCTCACAGACTTATAGGGATCCAGATGGAGCAGCAGATCATGCACAAGTTCAGACTCAATTTGGATTTTATCATTCTCATAGCCATGGTCATTCAGCTCAGGGTACTGGGAGCCCCAGAATCCATCATCAGTGTTGAATACAGCAGGAAAGAAAATATTAAAGATCTCTGCCTTGTCTATGTCCCTGTTTTTGAGGTGACCATCCTCATTATCTAACAGGCCGACATTATTTCTGCACTGCCTTTTTCTATTAACATATTTATTAAAGCATTTTTGTCTAGTGGGGTTAGAAAGTTTAACTGTTTAGAAAATGTATTCAAAATGTTACAGTGGTTTGCTCCTTGTTCCCCCCTGTTCAGTCCCTCATAATGGTCTCTCCCAGAGCCAGATCCTGAGCTTTCTCAGCTTTTCTGTGTAAACTCAGCCCTCAGCAAACTGTCTGTGACAGGTCACACCCATAATCGAGAACATTCGCTGCTAGTTATGATATTTCCCATCATTTATTTGTTTTAGCCCTCAACCCCTCCCTCCAGCTAGCCCCAATTGAGCGCGGGGCCCCCCCGCAGGGCGGGGGGGAGACACCCTGCGAGGCGGGAAGCCCAGGTTTTAAAAAGAGTCCGCTCCTCTTTGTCCTGGCTTTTCCCACATGGTCGCTTAAGTTGCCGTCCCTGCGCTATACCACCTCCCAGGTGCGGTCCTCCCCGTTCCCGCCGCTTTGGATCGCCAAAGCTGCCGGCGCCGCTCCTGCCGCTTACACCATCGCTGGAGCTCGAGCCCACCGCGTGGCACAGACCCTCCCCGCGCTGTGCTGCCGGAGCCGGCTCGAGCCCAAGCCCACTGCGTCTGCCTGCTCTGTCGCCGCTCCAACACCAGGAGCCGGCCCGTCCGCTCCTCGGCGGTCCTGGCAGGCTGTGCCGAGCCCTGCAGGGAACCCACCACTCCTGCTGGGTTCCTGCTGCTTCTCCAGATGGCGTGCGCCTCCGCTCCACCCCGGCGCAGCCTCGGGACACCACCCCGGACCATGCCGTGCCGCCCCGGACTGCTCCCGCCGCTTCCCGCCACTTGCAACTGTTACAAATCACGCACGGGGCTTCCCCTCGCGGCGAGGTTGCCTGGCAATGCCCACGGGTCAGTGTGACCCCGCTCCCGGCGCAGGAAATAAAGCAGCTTGGAAAACCACGTAAGAGAACCCTCCCTCCTTTCCTCTATCTCTATCTCTGGTGCGGGTCCACGGACACGGGCCGTATCGGCTGGCCTCGACCCCGTCGAGCCTGGACAAAACCACCACCTCTTTTGCCTGCTGAGGGCAGAAGTGGGGGGGTGGGACGACAGCCTCTCTTGATGTTCGCTGAAGGGAGGTGGGGGTTGGAGCTAGCCAGCTTCTAGATTCACCCCTCCATCCTGAGACTAAGGCAAAGCGTCACATTTTTATGCTGTCGTCTACAGTACTGACCAACTTCAATCAAGCTTTGGCCACACAAATTTTCTCCCGAGAGTGGTAAGCCTGTATTCATCTCACGTCACCTGACCTTGCTTCCACTTTTTACCTTAGCACCAAAGGAAGGTCCCTGATCAGCCAAGCTGGCCTTCTGCCTCACCTGCTTAACTTCTGACATTTTGGAATTGTCTGCTTGTCTCGATTTGAGACAAATTACAAGGAAACATCCCAAAAGGAGTCTCCCCTAAAAAGGAAGGTTTCGGCACTCCCTCCCCCCACCACTTCAAAAGGAATTTCTTGGAGGAAAGGGAAAAAAAAATGGTTATTTAACAAGCAGAGTGCACGCAGGCACAGCAAACAGAATAAATAATGTTAGATATTGAAACCTTCTCCCTGCAGAGAAAGCTGGTGGATTCAGAATTCTTTCTGTAGGTGTGGCTCGGCTCCTCCCGAGGTCCGGAGCCAGGATGCATCGTCCTGGGGCCTCCCCTCCGGGCCGCGGCATAGGGCTCCCAGCAATTTTCTGGTGTTCGGACCGGGGCAAAGCTGAACAGTTCCAGAAGAAGCAGCCACAGTCCCAGGAAAACCTCTTGCCTCAGCTAACAAATAAGAAGCTAGCTAATAGCAAAGATGTACTCCCTCTGTCCATGCTGCACAACACAGCTGAGTGAACCCGGGGGAAGATGTGTGAAAACCACGCGGAAAGATTTCCACTGGCTTCCCCTCTCTCGGACCTAGCTTAAAGTTACAGGACCCATGTCTGGGCATAAAGCAGATGATAGGGGATACGGTATCATAACATCACCCCAGGGCACTGCTCCTCTGCTCTTAGGAGTGGGTGCTTAAAAAGTGACCAGAACTGATGGACCCCAGCACTGACACCAGAATGATTTTTGCTTTTATATTTCCTTCATATGTATTCGTAGCTCTGTAGACTTGTCCTGGTTTGAGACAGATTTGGAAACTTCCCAAAGGTTGTTTCTTCTAAAGGGCAGAATTCAGCAGCCCTTCCTCCAACCAGTTGAGGAGATAATCTCCTTGGAGAAAAGTGGAAAAAACTGCTTATTTAACAAGCAAAGTACTCACAAGCATGAAAAATGAATAATATTAAACAATGAAACCTCTCGCTGTTTTGAAGAGATGGCAAATTCAGAAAGTCCTTCTGTAGTTCAGCAAGTCCTCCATGGGTGTGTCTCGGCCTTGCTCAGTCTCCCTCAGTCCCTCTGGAGAAGGAACCTGAAGTTCAGGCTGCAGAGCAGCTTGGGGGGGCCCCCGGGCAATGGTCCTGGTGTTCTGGACCAGAGAGAAGCCAAATAGTCCCAGAAAAAAGACACAGTCCTGGGAAAACCTTTCTTGCCATACCTAACGAGGAAAACCAGTGAAAAAAAAGCAAGGAAAAACTCCGTCTCTGTCTCTGCAAAAGCCAAGAACTTGGGGAGCACTGCACTCCTTATCTCTGTGTTTTGAATACAAGGGGTGA
>WBNO01016572.1:0-43330 GCA_013400575.1 Peucedramus taeniatus
ATATTTATATTTATGGTTATATTTAGATTTTTTAAAAGATTCATTTAGATTTACAATTATTTCTATTAATTTAGATTTATTTAGATTTTTTTGCACGTTTGGCAGTGGCTTTGAGGAGATTTGCTGTGTTTTGGGGTGCTGAGAACACCTCGGCTTTGACCCCTGGATGGGCCATTCCCGATCCTTGTGGGTCCCTTCCAGCTGGGACCATCCCAGGCTGTCCTTGGGGAACACCCTGGAATGGATTCCCGTGGATCAGGGGAATCTCTGCAGACTGGGAGGCTCCTGAGGGACACCAGGAGCACTGGAAGGGGCTCATGGAAGCTCCACATGATCAATCCCCATCCCGTGGGTGGCTCCAGTGGGATCCAACTGGGCCTCAGAGCAGAATCACGGAATCCTCGAGGCTGGGAAAGGCTCTGGGGTCACACCCAGCAGCACACAAACTGCTTTAGGCTCGGTATTAACCAGGCTGGAGCTGGGTGTGGCACCCCGAATCTTCCAGCCCAAGAACAGCTCAAATTCCCAGCAATTCTCTCTCTGCTCTACCTGCCCTGGAAAAACAGGAAAAGGCACCAAATTAGCTCGGCCACTGAACCTCCCCAAAGCCACAGCACGGAGTTGGAGGCACCATTCCCTTGGTTTTCCTGCCCTGCAGCAGCCAAGCTCTTGGATTTGGTGTCCCAGGCTGCTGTTGTGGGAGAAACGGGAAGGGAAAAAAATGAAGGGGTGAGATTTAAAGCTCAGGGCCTCCCTTTGCATTGTTATTATCCTCTTCCCATCCTGGAAAAAGACTCAAAAATAGACTCCAAACCCATTTTCCTGCAGGATTAAATTAGCCTGAAGGGATGGCAGGAAAAAAAACAACTGCCTGGCTCTTCATGTTTTGTGTCGGGCAAGACAAAATTGTGTTGAATTTGGGAATTTTAGTGTTTGGTGGTGTCAGGATCCAGCCACAGCTCTGGAGGGTTCAGGGATGAGTTTCCATGGGAATGCAGCTGTGGCTGTGTCACATCTCCTGTGGTTTGGCATGTCCCACGTGGTGACAAGAGTGCTCCAGCACCACTCAAGTGCTTTTAGGTGGTTGTTGTGTGGCTCTGCTTTTGTCCTACTGAATAAACCCAACCAAAACCTCAAAACCCAGGCCCAGAATGTGATAATTGGAGCTGGGATTGTCTCAGCCATAAATTTTAAGTTTTCTACAGAGGGAAGGATATTCTTGTACCTGGGAGATCAGTGTTGGTGGGAATGATGGTGAGAAGCCCAAAGGCCTGAGGAATGAGAGGAAGAAAGGGAAAAAACCCAAAATTTCTGGGAATCTCTGAACCTGTGCGAAAGGAAAAGGCAAAAAAAATAGAGGATTAATTCTGGAGAAGTTTATAAAGACAATTAAATACAAAATCCTTTTCCTACCTTCCTACCTTTTCCAATCCTTTCCTACCTTTTCCCAATCCAATCACCGAAAAGGTGGGAAATGTGAAAGGGTGGGGAATGTGAGATGGATCTCGGGGTGGAGCTGGGTTTGGTTGGTTGAGGCTGATGCAGCTTCCCCTTCTTGCTGGTGGGGCTGGTCCCCACCACCAATCCCACTAGGGTGGATCCCAAACTCCCTGGATCAACCTGTGGATCCAAACTGGGACCAAACGTTGTCACCCACAGCTGCCAGCTTTGGGCAAAGTGACCAACCCAGAGTGGAAGCCCTCAGGAGGAGCCAATTCTTCTTTAGCCCTTCAATTAACACCTGATCCCTCTGCTCCCGTAAAATCCTGGCTGCACTGCCCCTGTTTGTGTGTTCCCACTGGAAGCACCTCCCTGAGGATCTGTCTGTGTGGTTTAGGCTCAGCCTGGGCCATGCCAGTGGCCACACCTCTGGGCAAAGCACACGGAATTGCAAAGTTTCCTTTTTTTTTCACCCTTTTCCCTCCCGTTTCACGTCAAACCAGCAGACGCCCGTCACCATCCTCAGCCCCGGCTCTGATGCAAACTTTTTCCACCTGGCCAAGTCAGGCCTTCAAAAATATAAATAAATAGGAAAAGAAAAGGGAAAGAAAAAAAAAAAGAAAAAAAGAAATTTTTTTTTTTAGAGATATTTTTAAAGCCATGACACAGAGCAGGGTGACACACTCGCTGTGCTCAGTGGGTGGGAGCAGGGCTGGTTTGTGTTGTTCTTGTCCCTGGGCCCAGCATTACAAGTGGCCACCTTGGGGTCTGATGATAGTGTGGGGCACAATCCCCGGGTGCCACGAGGGGCTGGGGGGTGCAGGTGGGTGCTGGGGAGGGTTTGGGGTGTGGGTGATGGTGCTGTGGGGGTGGTTTGTGCCTCTGAGCATTGCTGGGATGGGGGGCTCCAAATTAGGGACATTTTATTTCCTTCTTCATCCTCTTCTGCTCAGGCACTGCTTGCTGCAATTCCATTTTTCCGTGTGCATGTGTCCATCTGAGGGGGCCTGGTCATCAGGATTCTGGGGATGGAGGGAGCCAGGGAAGTGGGACTGGGGTGGGATGGTGGTGGGATGGAGATAGAAGGGAAGCGGGATGGGGGTGTGATGGAGGTGGGATGGAGGTGGGAAAGAAGTGGGATGGAGGTGGATGGAGGGGGATGGAGGTGGGATGAGGGGGGATAAAGGTGGGATGGAGGTGGATGGAGGTGGGATGGGAGTGGATGGAAGTGTGATGGGGTGGGATGGACGTGGGTGGAGGTGGATGAAAGTGTGATGGGGTGGGATGGAGGTGGCAGAGGCCAATGCCGGCCAACATCTGCCAGCCTCATCCATGACCTCGTGGGTTTATAGCCCCATAAAGGGCTGAGAGAGTTTCCAAGAGAGGTTCTGTCTTTGGAGGCTCCAGCAGAGCCGGCCTCATCCCGCGGTGTCGGGAGGGAGAACCAGGCTGGCATTCGGGGCTGGCCGAGGCAGCAGCCGGGCACTGCCCCAGCCCTGGCAGCAGCTCCGGGCTCCTCCTCCCTGGCTCTGCTCGTGGAGACTCTGTGCAATGCCTGGAAGGGGCTGTGGAGCACCTTCCCTGGGTCTGCAGGGCAGGATGAGCCAGCTGAGGTGTCAGCACACGAGCACGATGGGCAGAGCTGGTGGGAACAGCAGAGTCTGGTCCACAGCTGGTTCCACACCCTGACCTCTCCCTTTTGCTTTGAGTTCCTCTTCCCTGGCTTTTCCCACCATATCCACTCCCAAATTCTGTTCCTGGTCAATCCCTGGACTGGGCCCAGCTCCCTTTCCACCACTCAGGGATGGTGGCCACCAGCTGTGGAGGCCTGGGATGGGTGGACACCAGGATGGGCACAGGAACAACTCCTGGGGATCCCTTGGATCCTTCAAATCGGGGCAGGGGCAGAGCTGAGGATGGCCCAGGAATTCCCAATTTTACTGGGACCATCATGCACTGTTTATTCCCAGTTTTCCTTGGGACATTCATGGAAACTTTGCTCTCATGGCATCACACAGTGGGGTGAAGGTTTGGTGTTGGAATCAGGGATGCTCCCTCTTAACAGGACTTGGTGGCCAGCTCAGAAACCAAGGAAGTATCTTCCTCATCCCAAAGCAGAGACAGTGAGGAAAAGCTGCTTGGAAAAAGGAGGATTACCTTTTAAAGTAAGTTTAATTAAAGTAAGTAAAAAAGGAACAATTAACCCCCTGGAAATGTTTGACTCAGGTTTGTTCTGTAAGGCTGGAAACAGAAGGAAATTTGTTTTTTGACCCATTTCTGTGTGAAAAACGGGAAAACTCCCTGTGAAACGATGGGATGTGGGACGTGCTGGCCCATTCCCTGTACCCATGGGGCAGATTGGACTCCCTGGAAAACAGGGAGAGGAAGGACACAGCAAAGCCCTGAGCTCTCCCTGTCTCCCATCAGCTCCGTGGTGCTCCCAGGCCCTGATCCCCCACCACGACCAATGGATGCTGGCCCTGTTTTTATGGAGACTCCCCACCGAGGCAGACGCCAGTTAAAAGGTTACTGCCCAGCTGTGAGAGATGTAGACAGGCTAACAGCTCCGTGGCGGGGTGACCTCATATCTCATATTTATTGACTAAATGTGGCTTGAACTAGTCACCACCAGTAAAATAAACCACAGCCCCGAGTGCTGCAGGAATATTCCATGGCACACACTCTCCCAGGTCCTCGTCACACTCCGGCTTTCACTTGGATTTACCCAAAAAAAAAAAAAAAAAAAGAGGTAAAAGCCTCGTTACTAATCTCATTTCTTTTACAAGGTGGGTCCTGCAGAAACCCTTTCAGTGCAAGGTTGGTTTTTCCTCTGAGGAGAGCTCGGAATCTCTCTGGGTTTGCTCTGGTGGGGAGGGGGGAATGAAACCTTTGGGTTATTTTTGTGCCAAAGCTTGATTGGATTAGGATGGACATGTCAGGCTTTAACAAGATCTGGGTACTAGCAGCTTTTTTGTGTCCGTGTAACACTTGCTGTCTCATGGATGAGAAATCCATGAAAAATCAGGAGGCTGCCCTAGGTTCTGTCTGCCTGAAGAACTCATTTTTGGTATAAAGTGATGAATTTCTTACTTCTGCTGTGAATTAAAGGATTGGAGATGTTTTTTGGAGCATCTCCACCTGAAGGCAGGGACAGCACCCAGCAGGGATGGGGGAAAATCTGGAACATCTTTTCCAGCTTTAGGCTGTATCTGTCGATAGCCTTACATGTGATACACTCAGAATCTGTGGAAAATGCTGGAATATTTGCTTTAGTATCCAGTGCCCGGGGCAGGATTCAAGCACTGGAAGAGGTGCCCTGGGCACGGAGGAGTCCCCAGCTGTGCAGGGATTTAGATGTGTAGATGTGGCACTGAGGGATGTGGTTTAATGGTGGTGCTGGGGGATTGTTGGACTCCAGGTTTTGAAGGCTTTTCTAACTGAAATTATTTTATGATTTGTTTTCTGAGCTTGGAGTGGTCGCTCCCCTTCAGCACAAAGTGGGAGAAAACCATGGCACAAACACCTGGAATGAGAGTTCGTGATTGTGCTTCAACCAGGAAGGAGAAATTCAGTTTGTTCCATCTCTGGCACCCCAATTCCTCTTGGAATCCTTATCCTGTCACAGCCTCTGCCCTCCCCACCAGCCCTGGCTGCTCAGAGCCACCGGGGCTGTTGCACATCCAGCATCACCTTCTCCAATCCTCCAAAACCTCCACCCAAGTGCCCATTTCTCAGTGCCTCATGACCCAAACCCCTCCAGGGTGTTGTGAACAGTCTGCTTTGGGATTTTTTTAAGCTCAGAGCCATCGGCAGATCCAAGTCTGGACCACAAGGGGAGTTTGGGCTGGAAAAGCCACCGCACACCCAGAGTCGCCTTCTCCAATCCTCCAAAACCTCCACCCAAGTGCCCATTTCTCAGTGCCTCATGACCCAAACCCCTCCAGGGTGCTGTGAACAGTCAGCTTTGTGGTTTATTAGCCCAGGGCTGCTGGCAGATCCCCTGGGAGCCTGGCCCACAAGGGGATCTGGGCTGGAAAAGCCGCTGCGCGTCGCAGGTGTTGCCATAACGGGGTGCCTGGGATCACCTTTCTGGCCACAAGTCCTGATGCTGTGTTTCCCTTTGGAGGTTTACGTGTGCGTGGAGGGGGTGTGGAAAGTGTTGGAAAAAAGAGGAGCTTGGCACAGGGATGGGATGCAGATGTTCCAGCTGTGAGCCCACGTCAGCGCGGAGCCGAGCAGCTCTTTGTGGCTGCCTCGTTGAACAGCCCCCGTGCAGAAATCTCCTCTCTCACCCATTAATTCCCAGCTAAACTCATTAAGAAACTCAGAATTCCAGGCCTGGATGAGAATGGTTGTCTGGATGTTGCCAGGGATGTGCAGCAGTGGCACCTTGGCCGGTCAGAAGTCATCCTGGCCACGTCACCTGGGATCTTACCCTAATTATTACCATGTTACTCATTTTTCCAACCTGATGTATAGATAGATAATGAGGATCAGGGAAAGGAGAGGGAATGGCCTCGTTAATGCTCTGTAGGGATGATGATCCCTGCTCCTGGCTGGGGGGAGCTTTGTCAGCAGAGAGTAGAAAAATTGGATTTTGGGACTGAAATATTCCCTCTTTCCTGTCTTTTTTTAGGTCAGGATAAATAATTGTGTGTCCTGCTGTCTGTGAGAGTATTTTGGTAGGTGACTAGAGGTTGTTGGGGTGGTTTTGAGCCATGTCCTGGCTCAAAGGACATCACAAAGCCACCCCTGGGCTGGGGCCACCACCCACCCTGGGGTTTGGGGCTGGACCCGTTGTGTTCCACCACGGTTTCCACCTGAGGCCATAAATCAGCGCGGGGCTGGATTAAAGCTCAGCTTGGATTCCCTGGCAGTTTTGCTGTTTGCACTGAACCTTGCAGAGATTTGGACGTGAGCTGGAGATTTATGGGTATTTGCAGAGCCCACGGTTCCAGGTCACAGCTTGGACCGAGGCATTTCCAGGGAATCATTGCTTCCCTCGGCGTCTTTGGTGGCCCTGTCTGGAGTGAGGAAAATGCTTCCAGGGCTTATCTCCCCGCCAAGTCTCCTTGGGAGGGGTGAGAGGCTGGGTGAAACAACCCAAAAATGCTGATATAAACACTGCCCAGCAAAAAATGGAATCTGTCCTTGGTTGGGACTCCGTGTCGGAGCCTTGATGGAACAATCCTGGGCAGACTGTGAGGGGAAAGAGAAAACTGGGGTGGAATCCAGGGCTTGTTTTCCTTCTCTGATCCCAAAGCGTGCAAAGAGGAATGGTAGAAACCCCAGCTCTGCATCCTGGACATCCAAATAACTCCTTGAGCACAGGTGAGTCACGCCAGGCTGCCCTGGACATTCCCACATTGATCATTCCCTCATCGATCATTCCTACATTGATCATTCCCACACTGATCATTCCCATGTCAATCCCTCCCCTTTCACTCCACAAATCCCTTTCCATTTGTCCCCTGCTGAACTGTCCCTGAGACTTTTTTCAGGCCCTCACTCCAGTTTTTTGAAGCTCAAGTTAAAGGCCTGATTTTGGAATACATTTCTCTTAAGGAATTATTTTTTTATTTATTATTTTTAGGGCTGAGATGAAGCAGGGGGATATCCCCCAAAAATCCCTCCCTCAGGAGAAGTGGCTGGAATGCCCTTTTGGGCACAGCTGCCACCTGAGTCACCTCCCTGCTGCCAAGTGCCAGCCCATGGACACATCCCTACGTGCACAGGCACACGTGCTCCCACCCAAATCCACTTTGGAATTGGAACTGGAGCCATAACAATATGGCAGTAAAAAATAATGAAATGCCATCATAAAAAAAAAGAAAAAAAAAAAGATGTGGAAAAGCAATTATTTATTTATACCTTGGGAGCTAGGAATAATACACCTGTTTCGTGGGGATGGCTGGCACAAAGCTGGCATTGCAGAGTGGTACTTAATAATTTTTTACCACACTTTATAGGCTCTTTCCTGCAATTAATGCTAAATAAAATCAACATTTCTCCGACGGGTGTTTCTGGCTCTCATTAACTCCCTTCTTGCCATTCAGCATCTCTTTCCCTCTGAATATCTTTTCTTTTTTTGTGTTTCTCTTGTACATTTTTCTTTGCTCTTCTCCTCTCGTGAACTCTGCTGGCAGCTTCCAAGAGCAGGGCCTGGTTTTAATTGAATTAACTGAGATTAGGTGCAGGATTTATTCTTCTCCAGATGGAACAGAGGCTCCTACCCAAGGGCAGGATGAATCCAGAGCCACGAGCAGGGCAGGCAGCAGCTGGAAGGGCGACAAAGCAGCCTGGACCACAAAAAAAAACCTACGGAAAACCTGATGGATGCCTTGGAAGAGGAAAGCTGGAAATTCAGACTCATCCTCCCAGGTGAACTCATAGATGAAGGAATGTGTGAAGCAAAATGTTATTGATGGTGCTGGGAGGTGATTTGGGGGCAAAACGGGTCCTGAGCTCTGCCCTGAATTAATTAATTTGCTTTGTTTGTTTGGGAAAGAGAAACTTTGAGGACTCCAAGAGCCACCTGAAGTGCTGGGAGATCTTGGTGGGGAAGTGCTGGTCCAGCTCTCAGCAGACGGGAATCCTCTTCCCACTTTTTCCTTCCCTCCTTGAAATTCCCACTGATTTTGATCCCAAATTATTTCAGCACTTGCCAGGAGATGACACTCCCTGCAGCAACGCTGACCACAGGGAGGAGGGAGATTCTGAAGGAATAAAGTCTACTCTAGGGTCCATCTTAGAATTTCACATTTTTATATTAAAAATATGAGGAAATGCCCCCAGTTTGGTTGATACTTTATTTGTTACTTCACTTGATCAGGCCCCAAATAACACCTCTTAATTCCCACCCCAAAAAGAAAAGAAGGAGAGATTTTGCTTTATTAACCCTTCCCTTTTGTTTTTTAAATTGCACATTTTCTGGCTTTAGCTTCCATTCTCTTAAAGAAAGAGAAGAAAAAACCCTCCTGATTTTTCACAGAAAAAGGTTTTTTGGAATTACAAGCTCTTAAAATCTCCTCTTCCAAAATGCATGGGTTTATTTCTAATAGCACTGAAATTATTGAATATATTTAATATTTATTCGAGTAGATAAAATGAGCTGGAAGAGCATTAAAGAGTCTGGAATTTCCCTGTACCAGTGAACTCCAGGTGAGAAAGCGGCAGGAGGGGAGCAGCCTAAGGATGAGCACCCAGGGCCTGACCCCAGCCCCTCCAGGGAATTTTGGGATGGCATGGGGAGCCTTTCCCAGCCTTTCCCAAGTTCCATCCAGAACGTTTTCCCTTCTTTAATCAGGAGCAGTTGCCTCAGATGGTAGGAGGGCTTTTTCTGCCACCCCATCCCTATGGGGGGAAATGGAGCCCAGGTGTGCCCAGCTGAGGGATGAAATCCAGAGGGATTATTGGGGACAGGAGCTGTGTCTGCTGCCCAGAGCCCTCTCTCCTCCCCTCCCCTCCCAGCCCCAGCTCCCTGATGAAAAGGCCGCTGTCAGGAATCCAGGATTTATGGGGATAACGGCACAGCCAGGCCTGCCATGGGGGAATTGGATGCACGTGTGGCTCCTTGGGATGATCCACGGGCAGGTTCCTGGGGAGCAGCACAGCAGTGGGGCACGATGGAGCCTCTGGAGGCTCTGGCTGGGATCTTTTCCCACTTTTCCATCCGTTGTCTGTGGGTGGCTCCTCCTGGGTGGTGTTGGCACCTCCAGGGCTCTTGGGCGCTCCTTTTGGGTGGTCCCTCCATGGGCAGTGGCTCAGGATCACCTGGATGGTGCCCTGTGGTAGCAGGTGACCAGTGACAACTCCTTGACCACTGGTGAGCCACGCCAGGCTCCCCTGGACATTCCCACATCGATCATTCCAACATTGATCGTTCCCATGTCAATCCTTTCCATTTGTCCCCTGCTGAATTGTCCCTGAGAGTTTTCTCCAATTTTTGGAAGCTCAAGCTAAAGGCCTGATTTCGGCATTGTTTTTTAGGAATTCTCTTCCTTGGAACCCGCTGGAATTTCCCCATTTCCAGCACGGGGCTGACCCTTAACTGCCCATTTGCAGTGGATTTCCAGACACAAAACCCCAGGCATTGTTATTAACAAACCTTCAGGAACAAAATGAATGGATTCATAAACTCCAGAGTCATTAAACCAAACCTCATGTGGATGGAAGAGCCCAGAGCTGAGCAAACCTTGAGCAAACCCAGATTTTCCCAAGGAAACACAAACTGGCTTTAATCAGCAGGGCCAAATCAGTTTTGTTTTCTGAGGTTTCTTTTCCCCTCCCATCTCATTTTTTATGTTAAGAATTGCAGGAGAGCCCTTTGGCCTGAGGTAAAGAGGGGAACTTTGCCCATCTCTTAATGAATATTTTATAAAACAACAACAAAATGCTCTTTTTGGCCTGGCCAGCTCTCAGGTTGCTCTCAGGATCTTAGCCAGCCTTTCTGGACATTATCCCATGATTAAAGCACTGCTGTTTGTCCATAGGTTTGGGATAAACTTGGTTTATCCTCACCAGAAGGTGAGAGGCTTGACCATCACCTTCCTTCCTTTTTTCCTTCTGCCTCCACAATGCTTCTCTCTTGCAGAAAGTCACGTTGGCATCGAATTCCTGCCAGGAAAGGTTGTAAATCCCCATAAATCCCTGTGGTGGGCAAGGAAAAGGGAACTTCCCTTCTCACTTTGCTTTCCTTACACCAAATCCAAGCTCTTCTTTGAGCTGAAGGATGTGGAAGACTCAATCCTGGAGGAAAAGCTGGGAGAAAGTGATCCTTGCTGAGGAGCACCTTGTTTTTAGGGAAGGCTGTGGTGCCTGCTCACAGGTTCATGTGCAAGTCCTAAATTTAGTGCCACGTCTGCAGAGCCACGTGTGGGGGAGGACTGTGGGGTGACGCACGGCTCAGCCTCATTCCTCATGGGAAACTTCCAGCCTGTGCCACTTTCACCGTCTGGAACAAATGAGCACCTCCTGGTGATGCCATCAGCCCCTGGGAGCAGCAGCCAGGGCTGGAGAAGTTCTTGGAAGCCGTAGGAGTGTGGGATTGTGTAACCCGTTGGCAAAGGTGTGTGTATCTCTCAATCTGTTGTATCCTGCTCCAGGTTTAGGTCCAGATCAGCAACGGGATTTAGTCACCCAGCTCTCGGTAATTCCTTTGGAATGTCGATGTTAAATTACATTTTGTCCTCAGCTGAGTCCGTCCTTTTTAATTTATCACTGGCAAAGGCTGAGCACAAAGACTTGGAGTAGCTGCCAGTTCCTGGGGGTGCTGAGACCTTCACTCTCCAAAGCAATTTATAAATTCTGAAGTTGGTGATTTTTCTCCAGGTCTAACCCAGCCTGAGGTCCATAAAAATGGCGCTGTCACCAAAGTGCTTCCAAACAGGAGTGACAGAGCCCTGAAGAAATTTCCTTCTGATGTGGCTTGAGATGGTGACTGTGTCCCAGAAAAGCTGGGAAGCTCCAGATTCTTTGTCCAGGTGAGATGTCCCACTGATCTTTGAGGGTCTCACAATTGGGAGAGACTTGGAGTCCCCTCAGCCCAAGGGATGAGTGAGTGGCTGGATTCTCTTCAAGACATCCATCGAGGGCTCTCGGACTGCTGTGAATTGTGGAATTATTAAGGTTGGAAAAGACCTCCAAGATAATCAAGTCCAACCATAAAATGCTTTTCCAACCTTAAAAGGTTTTTAGCAACTTCACTTAAACCTCTCCCTCTGATGCAAATCAGTTAAAACCTTAACATGACATAGAACAACCAGGTAAGAGGCCACAATAAAGTGGTTTATACTGGTTTATACTGGTTTATACTGTTTATACTATCCTTTCGGGCATATTTATGGCCAGTTTGGCAGCCTGTTCAGTGGTGAGTGTTGAGGGCACCATGGCAGCTCTCTGGGACTATTTTTTGGGAGCTGAGGGTGACCAAGCCCCAGGCTTCAGATGATATTCCCATGGCTTCACTTGTAGGTGTTTCTCCAGATGAACTCATGGAGTGCAGCATCATCAGCACCACCAGAGACATGTCCTTGAGGCTCTGGTGGCATCACCCAGGGATTTGTCCCAGCTCAAGTCCCCACACGCCTCATCCAGCGTGACTCGGGCGTTACTCACTGTGTTTATTTTCCTGGGGCTCGGAACCAGCTGTGCCAGCTCCCAAATCCATCTGAGCAGCATGGAATGGACTTCCCATGGGCTTGCTATGTGAGGTCATGGACAACCTTCCCAAGGGCTGGAATTAGGGATGGCCACACCCATCTTGCACAGGTTGGGTTCGCCAAGGCTTGTTGGGCTGTGAACCCTTGGTAGCCAGAGCTCTTCCAATTCCATGAGGAGCCAAATCCATGGATGGAGACTCCTGGCAGCCTGTGGATTCACAAGGAACAGTCCTGACAGCTGGCTGGGCTCTGCTGTCCCATCCCATCCCATCCCATCCTTTCAACCACCACAGGCTTGGAGCTGACTCTGCCATGAGTTCTCTCCATTCCTGAAAGAAAGCACCCTTTGGCCAGGAATATTTTCTGTTCCATAAAAAATCAGTCTCTCCAGAGTAAATTTTGCTTTTTCCATTGCTGCTGCTTCCAGCAGTATAAATAGGAATGGATCTTTTTTTAGGTTCTTCTTCTTTAGGTTCTTATTTGGTGGAATGACAAAAGGAAAATTGTAAAGAGGTCAAGGCATCTGGGAAAATTTTCACTTATTTAAAAAAAAACAAAAAAAGAATTTGGAAGGACTTTTCCAAGAGAATATTGGAAAACAGAATATCTGCTCCACCTGGAAAGGAATTGCCTCTTTAATTGACAAGAGGCAGAAAGGAAACTCTTCTTGTTTAAACTCAGCCCAAACCTGCAGCTCATAAACTTCTTGTCAGTCTCAGGCTTGTGGTTTCTTTTTTGCTTTTCATCTTCAAATCTGGTTTTTATCCTTTTTTTTTCTGTCGTTCCCAACTCTTTTTCTGTCTCATGTAGGTGGCTGGATTTTCACATCTTGGGTCATCTTGCATCCAGAATCTGTGTCCTTGCGCCAAAATATCCCAGAATTATTTGGATATTTCAGAGCTTTCTCTGCAGGATCTGCTCCAGGTCACCCAGAGTTTTGGGCTGATCCAAGCTGGAATTGCCCATTTCCAGGTCAGGTCTCCCAGACAAAAAACCCACAGCCTTCAGAAGATGATGAGGACACTTCCACTTAAGATATCAGAAGCAGAAAAAAAATCCCCGTATTTCCTTTTAATCAGTTTTTTAAACTCTGCCTTTCCAAAAAGAAAAAAAAAAAAAAAAGGTAGGGATGAGGCAGAGCAGGATGTTTAAAACCCAACCTACGTCAGCCAGGAGCTTGCTCCTAATCAGCCCATCCACCTGGAATTCCCGGGGGCAAGGAAGGAGCCTGTGGGAACAGGTTGGGACAGAGCGGAGCCATCCCGAAGAGGAGCTGCCACCCAACCACAGAGCTGGAAAAACGCCTTGGGAGCCACTTGTGAAACGCCTCCTGTGTGATCCAGCGGGATGGAAAGGCTCATTCCATGAAAATCCCCCTCCTCACCCCGGCAGGTTTGTTATGCCAACTGACTCGCGGCACCCGGCGCTGAATTCCCGCTTCAGAACGGGATCGGCACCGGGAATTTTCCACTTCGTGACAGACTTTACAATAAATAATTTCAGAAATCATAAATAGCAGCAGGATTAGATCACTGGATCTCAGGAACTCGTTTGAGTTTAAAGGATGGTGGGGAAAAGAGGATTTTTTTGGATGCTGCATTCTTTAACCCCCTGTCTGTGCTCCTCTTTTGCCATAACTCAATTATTGCTCACAAGAACTTTTGCTTGATCCAAAAAAAAAGAGAAAAACCCCAATTATAATAAATCCACCTCAGTGTTTTCCATAAAGTTGGCCAATAACTCAGCAAAGAGCAGGGAAAAAAGGTAGATATTGAATACTTACTAAAACTTGGCGAGAAACGACCTTTTATTGTCGACTTTTTTTTTTTTCCATGCCCAACTTGGCTGCTTGGGCCAAACTCCGTGCCAAATTTCTCTTGTGTGTTCTTTTCCTCTGTGTTAGAAACACTTCAAAAGCTGCCCCCCAAAGGGTTCTGGGGAGGTTTTGCATGGACAAGGCTGGAGGAGCCTGGATTTGAGAGTGAGGATGATGGAGTTTTATGGATATTTAAGGAGATTTATTACTTACTCTTTTTTAATGGCTTTCTTCCTTCCCCCTGCCCTGTCCCCCACCACGGCAAGGTCTCCAGAAGGGCTGTGCTGACAGATGCAGCTGGAGACAGCCATGAGATGTTAACATAAACTCCTCTGGCAGCTTGGATGGGCACCAGGAATGGCCCCGGGAATGGTTTTGGCTCTGTTGGGTGCCCGTGGTGGCATCTGCCCTCAGCTCTGTGTGGGCACAGCCCTGTCCCCGCTGCCTGGGGCACCCTAAAAGGTTTTTGAGCATATCCAGGGCTTTTAATCTCAAAAAAACAAAAAAAAACCAAACCAAACTGAGCCAAATCAAACAAAAACCCAACAACAACAAAAACCACAAACAAACAAACAAAAAAAGACCAAACGCAAATGATTTTGGGTGCGAAAATCACCCCCCAAAGCAGTTTCTGTCATTCTGGCTCATCCATGGCACCCAGCCGTCGCTTCAGTGATGTTCGAGTTTTGATAAAATAATTCTGCTTCTCTCTCCATGTCTTAAAGGTGATTTCTCTTGGATTCCCTCATTAAAAGCATCACTTTGCTATGAATATAAAGACCAAGCCTTGCTAATTTTCTTTTTTTGCAAGAATTTCATTTTAAAAAGGAAAAATCTGATTAAAATTTTTTATCCAACTCTCCTGTTGTGCATGTTCAGTTTGCACTGCTTTGCATTTGCTCAGAGATGTTTAATTTATCTCTGTTTTTTTATACTTAATTTCATTTTCTGGTTTCTCTGAAGCCCCCCGTTATTGTTTTTGGGGTGAGCTGCCGTGGTGATACCAACACTTCTGAAACATTGCAGGCACAAAGACAACACTTAGGTGAGGGCAAGTCTGGCCCAGCTTTTATTTCCTTTTTGCATTTTGCCCTATAAAAAAGGCAAAACTTTCAGACTCCCTGATGCTACAATTGCTCATAAATACATTTAAATTTATTCTGCAGCAGCGCATGAATGCAGCTACAACACAGAAGTATCAGCTCTTATTTTGAACCAAATTAAACATTAAAAAAGGAAATAAAAGTGCAATTTCCAAACGCTGTCTAGTTTTCTCGCAGCATCTTGTGACAACAAAAACATCTTTTGAGACCCAACCCCAAATGATCCAGGGTGAGCTGAGGAGGGGCCTGCATCAGCCACACGTGGCAGGAGGTGAATTGGGAGATGGAGCCTTTTTAGGGATCCTCCTGTTCCCACAGGCCTGTTCTCCCTCTGGAGGGGATGGATTTGCCCTCCCTGAGCATTTTTGGCTCTGCTCCATGCCCTGCTGGGGTTTTTGGGGTTATCAAATGTGGGGCAGAGAGGGGAGGCCGCGGAGGAGAAGCGCCGGAGCCCAAATGGAGCGCGGGGAGGGGAGGGAAGGTCGTGCTGGGCATGGCGCTTCCAGATGGCTCATTATGGGACCAGGTGGCACAATCCAAGCTCATCCCAGTCTGTTCTCCTGCCACAAAACCCTCCCAGGCCTGCTGAGCCCTCGAGAGGCTCCCGCTGCGTTCCGGGTGGCGTTCACACCTCGCTGACCCCGCAGACGCCGCGGAATCATCGCAGTTTCGAGCCTGGTGTTGTAAATTAAAAGTTTTAGTGCCAAGCTCAGGGTGGGATGGAGATCCAACCAAGCTTTTGGAGTTTTCCAGGTCCCTCAACCCCGACTCCCCAGATTTCCAGAAGATTCCAGAGAGCAGAGGGACATTTTGGGGGTGTCACCTTGCAGGAGTGAAAGCAAGCCATCAAAAACTCTTTCCAATGGATCACTCCTTCCCTTTCCCCTGCTCAGGGATCACCCAGAAAGTCCCTATCAAGGCACTGAAGGATTTATCCTAGAAATAAATCCCCACGGATCAGGACTTGAACAACACCTCCATCCCTGCCCTACTCTTCCAGGCCTGACCTTTCACAATCTCCATTTCCTGACCAACAACTCCAAAGAAAACAGAGCAGCTCCTTGGTATTCCATGGAAATCTGCTCCAAACTTGTCAAAATACCCCCTCCTCGCCCGTCAGCTGCCGGGGACGAGACCTCTGCAGTAGTTTGCAGAGCCCCCGTGCAATTATTCCCATTTGAAATTATCTTTAATTGGCGCGTGTGAGCTGCAGGAACATTTCCCCGCTCTCGGAGCGGGACCCCGTGATTAAGAGTCACCCCCTAATTGCAGCAGTGCTGGGGGGCTGTGCTGGGGCAGGTGTGGGGGCAGCGAGGGCAGCAGTGGGTGCTGAACACTGTGACTGGAGGTGACACAGCCCAACGGGGCTGTCAATTATGGGGGGACACTTTGGGGTGCAAATTTGGGAGGAGATTTAATTTAATTACCTGGCCAGATGTTTTAATCCCAGCTCCTCACCCCCCTCCCCTGCCTGCAAACCCTCCTGAGCTTTAAAAATCCCTTTATACAATTTAGAGTGAATTTGTTGAATTTTTTTTTTTTTTTTTTCAGAGTAATTGAGCATCCTTTTGCTACCAGAGTGATTATTGAGTTAAACTTTAAAATTTTTTAGGGAATTTAACCACCTCACCAGATGTTTGATTCCCAGCTCCTCGCCCCCTCCCTTACCTGCAAATCCTGCATTGGTGGAGTTTTTGAGATAAAAAAGTCACTTTATACAATTTAGAATGAACTTGTTGATTTTTTTTTTTAGTTCTTTTTTACCTCAGTAATTGAGCATCCTTTTGCTACCAGAGGCATGACTCAGGTGAACATTTAGTTAGTAGTGAATTTAACTACATTTTAGTGAATTTAATTACCTCTCCAGGTTTTTTAATCCCATCTCCTCATCCCCTCCCTTGCCTGCAAATTGGTGGAGTTCTTGAGATTAAAAATCTTTAGAATTTAGAGTGCTTATTGAGTTTTGCTTTTATTTTTGCAGAAATTGAACATCCTTTCGCCATTAAAGAGATTATCCAGGTAAACTTTTAAACATTTTAGTGAATTTAATTACCTGGACAGGTATTTTAATCCCATTTCATGGCCCCCTTCCCTGCCTGCAAACCCTGAACTGGTGGAGATTCTGAGATGAAAAAGTTGTTTTATACAATTTAGAGTGAGCTTGATGAGTTTTGCCTTTTTTTAAATTTTTTTTTCTTTTTTTCTTTTTTTCTTTTTTTTTTTTTTTGCACTCCAGTAGCATCCTTCTGCCATCAGGGAGATGATATTGGCTGGTTTGGGACTCTTCTGGTGGGATTGCACTGCATGAGAATGAGCAGGGGGGTCAGGGAGGGTGCAAGACTGGCGAGGGAGAGCTGAGCTGGTGTGAAACGCTCTGAGCCCAATGCCAACTGCGAGCCCCGTGCCAGCAGCTCCTGTCAGGAGCATCCCGCATGCTCCAGCAGATTTCCCAGGGTTTTTTTGCACGTTGACCCAATGTTCCTGTTGGCACAAAGCCTTGGAAGAACAGCTAAAAGTGGCATCGCTGATTTGCTCCAGATTTGAGAGAGAAAGGAAATGTCTGTGCAGCCAGGAGAGGGGAGAACAGGGAGTGAGCTCTGCCTGCAGATCCAGGAGAGCACTTCCAGCAGGGAAGGAACCTGGCAGCACCGGGATGAGCTTCCCTGCCATTACTGCTTTGGATTTGGTGGGAAATTGGGTGGGAAAAATCCCTGGTTTTGACAACTCAAACCCTTGAGCAAACCCACAGCCCAAACCAGGGGAGGCTCAGGCTGTTCTTTGTCCCAGCTCCAGTTGGATGGGGTTTGTTTTCAACAATCATCCCGTTCCCAGTTGCTTTTGTTCCCTTCTCACCCCGTCCCGTTCCCAGGTGGGAGAACACTCCGGCTCCTCCAGGCTCCAGGGATGGGACAAGCCAAGCAAACAACAAAACAAAGCTGTTTAGAAAGGCTCAACACATGGAGAGGAGCCCAAGTTTCCATGTGAAGGCCTGAGCGGGACAAGTGTGACGTGAAGCACATGGAAAATATGGAAAATGTGGAATAAGCCATAAAATTATAAATAAAACAAATACAATAAAAGGGGAATGCAGTTTTAGCCATAATGATTTGTGTTCCTAGTAACCCAAGCCTGCCTTACCTTTGGAAAATGGTGTGTTTTTCCAAGAGGGAGCTGCTGCAGGTACCGTGTGCAGGAGCTTGGCTCAGGGAAGGGCTGGAGCATTCCCAGGAAAGCTGTCCCTGCTCCAGCCCTTCCTCTGACAGTGACTCGCATCATGATGTCAGGAAAAATCACTTCATCAAGCCCTGCTCGGGCTTAGAGCAGGAATTACGGCCAGGAATGAATCCTGGCTTGTTCTGGGGAGGGAGATTTGCCTGAGGGATGACCCAGGAGAGTTTGGGTTTTCCCTGGATTTTCGTGGTTGCTCCCTCAGTGTTCTCTCCCCATGGTACTGGGGGAACTGGTGGGATGGGGACTCCAGGCTGTCACTGCCATGAGCACTGGCAGGTTCTGGATTTCATATTTTGGGGTGGGTTGCAAATCCCTGCACTCATGCAGAGGTTCCTTAACAACTCCAGTGTGGTAGTCCATGTTTTTGATTGTAATTCAGTCTGTTTTATACCCTCCCTATTTTGTATTGTTATAACATATTTTAGTACTGATGAATCGTTCCTTTCCCCACCGTGTTGTTAGTTTTCCCCTAGTTGTCCATCTCCCCAAACACCTGCCCTTTTGTTCCCGGTTCCTCCTCCTATTAAATGTCAATCCCACCCCAAGCCTGCCCCTTTCTCTAGAAACTTCCCTGTCAGTTTTTTATCCTTTGAAACCCCATTGGTTTGTTTAAGTTCTCCTCCCCCATAATCCCCTATTGGTTTGTTTAAGTTCTCCTCCCCTGTAATCCCCTATTGGTTTAAACATTTTATTCCCCGNCCTTTGGGAACCACACAGAAGACCTCTCCCTGTTCCTTGTCTCTCCCCTCGGCGCAGTCCGCCCGTGCCGTAGAGCAGCTGTGCCCTACAGCCACACCCCGGATTCCACAGTTATCTGGGGTCCACTCATGCTGTCAGTGCTTGCTCTTTCCCAGCTTGGAGCTGGAGGGGTTTTTTGGGGCAGATTTTCGGTCCGTGGCCACCAGAAGAGCCCAGCCCAACCCTCGCTGAGGCCTCATGGTGGGGTCACACCAACATTTCATCTGATGGGGACAAAGCTGGCGTTCAAAACCCAGCTGGAGGTTCTGGGAATGCAAAATATCCATTAAAAAACAGTCTGGAGAAGGTTTTTGGAAAAACCAGGGGAGATTTCGTGGAGATCCCACAGAGACCACATCGAGGGTGGCTCTACCCGGTGGGCTCCGGCTTCCAGAGGCAGCTTAAGGCATCCCCATCCCAAAAAACCACCAGCGCTGAAGGATTTCCCAAAAAAAAGGCATCCCGTGTTTCCCTGCCGCCCCAATTTCCTCTCCAGCCCCTAATTAGGAACCTCCAGAATGAAGAAAATGCATTTATGGCCTTAAAGGATCCCAGGTTTGAATCGAGCTACAGAAAATCCCAGTCCTGGGTTTATTTCTCTTCCCAGCTCTGGTGTTTGCTCGTTAATTAGTGCTCGTTTGGGGGGATTTGATGACTTTTAAATGTTTCCCATATTAAAAAAAAAAGACAGAAAGGGAGTTTTTTGTGTTTTTCCCTTTGCGAGTGGAAAAGGGAAAGCAAAGAGAGTTTTTTTTTTTTTAATTGGGACACAGCTACTTTTTAATTTTCTTTGGAAAAATGCTGCCAGGACCCAGAAGTGTCAAATTCTCCCAGGCAGGGGGAATAATGTTGGTTTTTAGCTGCTCAGAGTCTGGGGTTTTGTGGCTGACTCTTGGGGAATTTTTCACATATTTCCTCCTCCTGGATTTTTGGGAGATGGCATGAGGTTTTAATGCCCCAGGGTTGAAAAAAATATAAAGAAAGTTTATCTTATCCTCGATAATTGGGAGGATTTTACTTAGAAAGCAAAAATAGTGATGCAATGATAGGATTTGGGATGGATTGGGATGGTTTGGGTTGGGAATGACCCTAAAATTCATCTTTTCCATGAGCACCTTCCATTATCCCAGCTTGCTCTGAGCTGGCTTTGGACACTTCCAGGAATGAGGACTGGGAAAAAAACCTTCATGTGATAACCAGGAAGCTGAAAATTCTTATTTTTTATGGGATTCCCTGCTTTGCTTGGGATTTTCATGGTGGGAATTGCTGGAGTGTGAGGGGAAGGAGCTTCCCTCCATCCTCATCCTGATGTTGACCCAGCCAGTCTGGGGATTTCCAGGGAATTTTCAGTGTTGGGAACAACCAGGAATGAATTTAGAATTTTACTTTTTAAATTTGGAATTTTGCGCTTTAAATTTGGAATTTTGCTATTTAAATTTGGAATTTTACTCTTTAAATTTAGGACTTTGCTCTTTCAATTTAGAAATTTACTATCTCAATTTAGAATGTTACTCTTTAAATTTACGATTTTAGTCTTTAAATTTGGAATTTTCTCTTTGAATTTAGAATTTTACTGTTTAAATTTCCATTTTTAATGCCTAAATTTTGAATTTTAAGGGATTTTAGAGTATAAGCTGGGTATTTCTTCCCTGCAAGTAGGGAATTGCTTTTTGCAGTCTCATCCATGAATTAAAGGAGTTTTCTCCCACTGCCCTCTGGCATTTCTCAACATTTCTTCTCTGAGACTGAGGACACAATTCCAGAGATTTTCCCTGATCCCTCTACCCCAACTTCTCTGGGCCCTTTCCTCCTGGGACTAAACTGTCATTTTTCACCACATTAAATTTTACAAGTTTCAAGCGAATGGAAAATGGATTTTATTATTTGATTTTATTTTTTTAATATTTTTCCTCTTTTTTTTTCCTCCCACTTTTTTTTTCTTCCCCCTTTCCCTGGGTATTTTATGGCTGCAAAAACAGCATTTGTGGCTTGAACTGCTCAGGTTTGCTGCAGAGGGCTGTGGAACTTTTGATGGAACCCGCTGGCCTGAGGAATTATCCAAATATTTGCTTTTCCACTCTTTCTAAGCCTCTGCATCAGGAGAAAAAAAAAAAAGAGAGTCTGTGCAACCTTTTGACCACAAAATAATAACACGAAAAAAGCCCCCCCTGAAAATCCAGGCTGGGGGAAGCTCCTGGGTGGGGACAGGGGACACAGGGGACACCTGGGGGGTGGGAATGGGGCTCACCTGGATGGGGATTTCCCCTGATGAACTTTGGGGTCAGTCCCAGCCCAGCCCATTCCATGATCCTAAAGAAAATCCCATACGAAATCCCCTATTTCTGTCATTCCTTTTGCTTCCTAACCAAAGTCCTCAGGATTATTGAGAGGCAGATCAATTTTAAAAATGGGTTTTTTTCACTCTGGAATGTGAAAAACTTCTTCCCTCTCCGGAAAATCAGGAATCTGCTCGGGATGCAGGGCTGGATCAGAGGCTGCTGCTGTCAGGGACAGCTTCCAGCTTTTCCTTGCAGCATTATTTCATTTTTGAAATGAAATGATAATAAGAGGAGTTATTATTTCATTTTTGTCATTACTATAAATCTGATTCTTTAATTTCTGTTATTATTATATATCCTGGTAATTAATCTCTTCACTAATAGTGCTGGGGGAAGGCAAGGGGATGGTGTGAGGGAGGAAAATGGGGAATTTGTCACTGATTTCATTCCGGTCAGGACCCGAGGATGGGCAGAAATCCCAATTAGGGAACTCATTTAGCTCCTTGCATGGGTTTTAGCCTTTGGCCCCGGAGCCAGAGGCTGCACTCCCAGCTCCTGGCTTTTCCATGCTCGGCTGGTTATGGGTTAATTGGGGCTTTTCACTGGAGGCCTGGAAACCCCAAGGAATGTGCCTTGTGCCCTGGAGGGATCCCTGCTCCCCTCGGCCCCCCCAGCGCTTCAAACGACCCCAAAACAGTCCCAAAACAGCCTCAAAACAACAACAAAACAACCCCCAAACAGCCTCAAAATAACCCCAAAACAGCCCCGAAACAACCTCAAAAGAAACACAAAAGAACCCCGAAACAACCTCAACCCCAAAAGAACCCCAAAACAACCGCAAAAGAACCCCAAAACAACCGCAAAAGAACCCCAAAACAACCGCAAAAGAACCCCAAAACAACCGCAAAAGAACCCCAAAACAACCGCAAAAGAACCCCAAAACAACCGCAAAAGAACCCCAAAACAACCGCAAAAGAACCCCAAAACAACCGCAAAAGAACCCCAAAACAACCTCAAAATAACACCAAAACAACCCCAAAACAGTCTCAAAATAACCCCAAAACAGCCTGAAACAGCCTCAAAAAAACCCCAAAACATCCCTAAACCGCCCCAAACCAGCCCTGAAACAGCTCCAAAACAGCCTCAAAACAACCCCAAAACAACCTCAAAAGAGCCCCAAAAGAGCCCTGAAACAGCCCCAAAACAGCCTCAAAACGACCCCAAAACAGCCCTTAGACAGCCCCAAACTGGCCCCAGAATGTCCCCAGAATGTCCCCGAAACAAGCCCAAAACAATCCCCAAACAGCCCAGAGCCACAAACCAGCCCCAAAACAACCCCAAAACAACCCCTAAACAACCCCAAAACAAACCCCCAAACCAGCCCTGAAACAGCTCTGAAATAGCCCTGAAACAGCCCCAAAACAGCCCTGAAACAGCCCCAAAAAAACCCCAAAGCAGCCAGGAAAGTCCCTAGGAACAGGATCCCGGGGAAAGCAGAGGGACTTCCCAGGATGCTGGCAGTGGGATGCTCCCTCTCCTTGCCTGAATCCATACAGAAAACCGGGATCAATCCCCTGGATCAATCAATCCCCTGGATCAATCAATCCCCTGGATCAATTAATCCCCTGGATCAATCAATCCCCTGGATCAGTCAATCCCCTGGATCAATTAATCCCCTGGATCAATCAATCCCCTGGATCAATCAATCCCCTGGATCAATCCCCTGGCATTAATGAGATCATTAATGAAGGCACTGATTGCTCCATCCATGCTGGAACAGGGATTCCTGGCACACCCAGGGCTGTCCCAAGCTCCAGCCTCCCTAAATCCATCCAGAAAATGGATCAATTACCCAGAGTTTAATGACAGTGTTAATGAAGGCTCAGTTCGGTCCCAAATGGGCTCAATTCCAGCCCAAAATTCAAAAAAAAAAAACAAAAAACCCTGGGAACATCCCAGTGTCTGGGGCCTGTTCCTCCACTCAGGACCAGCCATTCCAAACAGCATTTGCCTTTTTTTAGGGGGTTTAAAATCCAAAATAACCATCTGTGTCCATCAGGAACACCAACCCTGGGACACGTTGAGAGGCAAAGTGAAAAATGCCAAATTTAGGAGAAAATCCATGCAAAAAAAAAGAGGATATTTCCCCCCCCAGAGGCAGGAATCCTCTGGGCTCACCCATTTCACGCACCCAGAGCTGGGGGGGTTCCCTGCCCATCCAGGGGTGGAACTGGAGGAGCTTTAGGGTCCATTCCAGGATCCCACATTCCTCAGCACCTTTGTGAGCCTTGGCGCCCGAGCTGGGATTTGAGGAGCACTCTTAATAATCAGGAAGAGCATTAAAAAAAGCCTTATTTTCATGAGGAAGGCAAAAAAAAATGTTTTCCACTCTTGGTCACCTTGGGAGCAGCCACTTCCAAAGCCAACATCCCATGTGGGAAGCTCGGGATCAATAGGGAGTGTTGGGAATGAGGCTGCTCCTCCCTCTCCTTCCCTGTCCTTCCCCACCAATCCCAGGGTGTCCAACAGCTTGGAGCAGGTTCCTTGGACCAAAATAATCCCATTAAAATCCCCCTCTTGCTCCACAGGCTCTCAGGGTGATTTTTAAATCCTGATTTTATGGTTTTTTTTTCCCCCAGCCTGACTGGATTTCATCTCTCCACAAATGAGAGATGGTATAAAAACACCCAGCTTTTGCCAAGATATCCCAAACACCGTTTTTATGGGGAGAACATGAAATCCAGAGCCTCAGCTGGTGGAATTTGGCTCTGCTCCACCAGTGCCAGGGCACTGATTTACACCAGGCAGGAATTTTCCCCCTCCTCTTTTATTTACCCCAATTTACTCCCTCATCATCTTCGGGTTTGCTTCGTTCCTGCTGTAGGATCAGGGATTTTTTGGGGCATGGACAGCAGCAAATCCATCTCCCCAAAAGGTTCTTCTTGGAACCCTGGATGCTGAGAATTTTTGATTTTCTGTGTTAAAAAGCACAGACCACCAAGAGAACACTGCATTTAAGCCGAGGCTATAAAAAAAAAGCTTCCAAAATGGAATGACAGAACTGGGATTGTGGGTGTGGAGTTTGATTAGAAGTGTGTGATATCACAGGGCTTAAAAATTTAGAATACAGTAATAGATATAAAACAAGATAGAAATTTTAAGGCTGAAGCTGGTCCTTCCTTTTCACCTTCTTCTTCACCTTCTTCTTCATGTATTTGAGTAATATTTTGTAATTAGACAGAAAAGTCCTCATTATGGGGCACAAGTAATTAATTATTAAGTTAAAAGTAAAAATAATTTAGGTGTTATTTCTTAATTGGATAGTTTTTCCTTAAAAGGCCTTGTAGAGAGAGATGGGGCTGTTTTATAGCTTGTTGGTGAAGTGCTGTAGAACTCACAGCCTGTAAAACTGTAATATAAATAAGAAATAATAAACATTTAAATCTAAACACAAAATACCACCTCGAACACTTTCAATCCCAATCCTGACCCAGGCAGAAAAGAAGATAAAAATGTGAGAGGATCCATCACCATTCCAGGGGCTCTGAGGACACCTCCAACCCCAAACTGCTGCAATTGGGAATCTCCACTTTTATTCCCCTGCATCCTTCCTTAATTGCTGCTCGTCTCTGAGAAAAGGATGAAGATGGGTTAAAAAAAAAACCCCAAAAGCTTTAATTTTATGAGGAGATTTTACAGCATTTCAGGAAATAATGATCTCAGCCAAGGGCAGACCTCACGGAATTGATGGGCAGCCTTGGAGCTCAGCTCCTTGGAGAGAAGAAGGCCCTTAATTAGTGCAGTGATATAATTAATGAATTTATGAGCACAGGCAGCCAGCAGTGACAGCAGCAGTGCCTGACTTCAGTGCAACCTGTGCTGCTGAGTAATGCTCAGATCAACACCTCCAGCCACCTCCAGCCTTCCCTGGGCTGGAATTCTCCAGGGAAAACCTTTCCAGATCATTGGAACTAATTGAGGTAATGGAGAAATTGCTCTCATGCCAAAACACTCTTTATTTTTTTTTTCTCTCTTCATTTGGGATGAGGATTTTGAGAAAGTTTCTGGTTGCTGCTTAAAGGAGCAGGGCAGAGGCTTTGGGAGCTGCTTTGGTGCTGCAGCTCATCCTTGGAGCCAAATTCCTGAGCTGTGCCCAAAATCTGGGATCTCCCCTTCAGCAGGAGCACAGGAACTGCAGGGAGAGCAGGACCAGCATTTCCAGCCTCTCCAGGGGAAAAAAAAAAACACGGAGAGGAGCTGTTCCAGTGTTTCTCCATGAAATAAATGGATCAATCCTCAAAATCCAACGGGATTTGAGTCAGCAGTGTCCCAGTCCTGCAGGGAATGATCTCTGCAGTCCCTGCATCGAGGAATGACCAAAAGTCCTTGGAACAGCTCGTGCAGGGCCAATATATGGGAAAAAACCCTGCTAAACCAGCATGGTTTGGTGTTATTTCCGTCCAAGGAAGGTAAATCCTTGCTTTGGTCACTTGGATTTCCACAGATGGGAAATTAAAGGAATGCTAATTAAAGGAATTGTGTTCCCACTGTTGGACAGCACCAGGCACAACCATCCCAGCCCAAATCCTTCCACCTGAGGAACAGGGACAGTTTGGGAAATGGGAATTTTTGGGTTCAGAATGTCTGTTCCAGGAGGGATGGGCAGTGGAGGTGCCCTCTGCTCCCCCTGCCCATCCCAAAAACCGCCCCTCATCCCCACATGGGAATGCAAATAACCAGAGGCTCAAAGGAGCAGCCCAGCTTTGCCAGAAAGTCACAAAAATGTGGATTTAAAGGAGGAGCTGGGGGAAGGGAGTTCCAGCACCGATTGTTTTCCAGCGCTGCCTCAATTAGCAAACATCCCACGAGGGCAGCGAGAGGCAAAAAAAAAAAAAAAAGGGAATTTCATAATCTGACACAGCCGCATCTCCCGCATGGAAAAACTTCCCTCTCCCCTGCTCACCCCTGGCATTTCATCAGCCGAGGGCATCCTGGGCAAGATTGTTATGCTAATAACGGGGTTGGATTCTCCTGGGCTGGGAGCGACATTCCCACCGGGACCTGGCACTCCGCTCATTCACCCGCGCTGAATCGCCGCCGCGAATAAAAGATCCAGCCTTAATTAACTCCTGCTCCTTTCCCCATCCCGATTTTTTTGTGCCAGGATGCCCCAGCCCAGCTCTGGCTCTGCCCGGAGCTGCCCGACCGCAGCACAGCCCGGAGTGTTTTATTAATTAATTTATTTATTTATTTAATACAGGCATTGCCATTGTGGGGCTGCGGGTGCTGCTTTTCCGTGCCAGTGCCTTGCAATGCCCAAATCAGCCGTGGAAAAATTCGTGACTCTCGTGCCAGTTTTATTCCCCCCTTTTTTTCCCCTTTGTTTTCACTTTTAGGGACTTGTATTTTCCGGTTTGGATCTCTTTAAGGGCTTTTATGGCTCTGGATAAAAAAAACGGCTTTTACATGCAGCAGCATCTTTAATGGGTTTTATTAGCTGCCCATGCTACTGGTTTGGGGAATAAACCCGCACGTTTGAGGGTGGAAAAGCAGGGAGGTACCAGCTGGCCTTGCCTGACCCCCTCCCGGCTCTGCGGGACAGGCAGGGGACACACAGGGGTGGAATGGCACTGCCAGCACAGCCTGAGCTCTGGGAGAGGCAGGCAGGGAGGAATCCGAGGGTTTTGGGACAGGCAGCCCAGGAAGGTGGGCATGGGGACACAGCAAATCCCTCCCGCAGCCCCAATCCCGGGGGCATCTCCCCGTTTCCTCGGGAAGGGCTGGAAGGGGAGCAGCCGCTGGGATTTGGTGCTTTTCCCAGCGGGCAGGCAGCTGAGGGGTTAATCCTGGCGGCAAGGGCAGGAGGGAGAGGGAATGTTGCTTCCAAAGGCTGGGAAGCGGCTGCAGCTCCTGGGGCTCTCCTGACCTGTGCGTTCCTCACAGCCGGGATTTTCTGGGAGCTCCTCTCCTGCCCAGTGTCCCCAGGCCATCCCCGCTCCTCCCCTGTGTCACCCCATCCTGGGAGCAGAGGGACATCCTCAGGCACAGCCTGGGCACAGGGGATCTCCCCATTCCCAAATATGAGAACTGGAGCTGCTGCAGGGAGTTCCTCGCCCGCTCCATCAGCCCGGAGCAAAGAGGATCTGAGTGCCCGTGGAGGTTCCCTGCCCGTGGGGATGGGAAGAGTTTGAATTCTCCTTCCAACCCAAACTCTTCTCTCACTGTGTGTTCCATGATCTGGGAATGATCTGGAATGAGAAGTTTGAGTTCTCCTTCCAACCCAAACCCTTCTGTCACTGTGTGATTCCATGAGCTGGGAAGGGGCTGGAATGAGAAGTTTGAATTCCTTTTCCAACCCAAACCCTTCTCTCACTGTGTGATTCCATGAGCTGGGAAGGGGCTGGAATGAGAAGTTTGAATTCCTTTTCCAACCCAAACCCTTCTCTCACTGTGTGATTCCATGAGCTGGGAAGGGGCTGGAATGAGAAGTTTGAATTCCTTTTCCAACCCAAACCCTTCTCTCACTGTGTGATTCCATGATCTCAGATCTGCCTGCAAACCTCCCCGTGCAAGGAAGGAAGGAGAATTCCAGGGATTCTGACCCTGCGGAGTGCAGGGAGTTCACAGCAGGGTGAGGATCCGGGGCTGGGAGCTGTCACATCCCGGGGGATGAGGCTCTCCCTGCCCTCCCTTAATCGGCAATTAACGCTGGGGAGGGCACTGAGCGGCGCTGATATCGCCTTATCTCCCACGGCACATCAAGGAGGATGTCCCCAAACCCCACGGATCCCACTTTCCCCGCGGCGCTGCTTTATCTCTGCCAGAGAAGGGAAATATTTCTTCCTCCATCCCTTCCCCCGCTGATTTATCCCCACCTGACATTTGCATTTACACCGCTAAACCAGGTTCTGACAAGAACCTCATTAAAGGGGGCAATAAATCAGCGCCTCCGACTGGGAACTTTTCCCTGCCTTTGGAAGGGAGGGGTGGAAACCTGTGCTGAGGCTCTCACTTATAAAATCCCCTTGGCTCCACATCCTGAGCAGCTTTCCAGGGATGAAACCCCAGTCACGTTTAAGAGCAGGGGGAAAACACAAGTTTGGAGCTCTAGATGAAGGGGAAGGGAGGCACTCGACAGGAAAAGAGAAGAATCAGCTGTCCCAGGGATCCAGGATCTCCTCCAGACCACAGGAGCTCCAGAAGCATTGGGGTATCACACCCACATGGTGCCAAAACTGGGACAGGGCAGCAGCAATGGGAGGGATTTCTAAGGAGAGCTGGGATTAAACCTTTTGGAGAAGACATTCAGGAAGCACCCAGGTGTTAAAACAAGGAAAAAAATCCAGTTAAATTTGGGCAAAGTGCAAAGCTGAGAGAAAATAAACACTTCAGAAACTGCAGCTTCAGCCCTGATCACTTCCAAACCAGTGAATAAGTTTGGAATTTTGAATCTATTTTGAAGCCTTGCAGAGACAATTTCAAAGAGCAAGTGGGAGAGAGGCTCTTTCTTTCCTGGTGTCAGAACCATCCCCCCTATGGTGATTTCCCCAGGAATTACTGTGAGCACACAAACACCTGGAAATGGAAGGAAAGAAGAATTTCCATCCATGGGAAACGCTCCCAGTGCCATTTAATGGGATCAGAGCAGCATTGCTCCATCAACATCAACTCCATGGCCTTGGAGGGCTTTTCCAACCTCAGGGATCCTGGATTCTGTGAAAGCCTCTCCCTCTCATTTTTCTGGTGGCTCAATTCCTGATTTAGGACTCTGCTCAAGAGAGTGAAACGACAGAGGGGTCCCAGGGTGAGAAAATCAACTCCTCTGAATATTTGCACCATTTTCTGTCATTTTTTGGGATAGTTTTCCCATGTTCCATGTCAACCAAGTTGGCAGCCACAATGGGGAGAACTTTTCTTTGCATAAACCTGCAAGAGCCACTGAAAAGGAGCAAAATCTTGGAGAGGTGGGAGAGGAAGGAGCCCCTCCTGCTCTCTGGGTCCAATCTGGGATGGTTGGCACTGCTGGGGAGAGCATGGAGGGAATCTTTCCTTAAATCCCTGCAAACCCAGGGTTGAAGTGATTCCATTAAACCCTCAGGGGGCTTTTGGGCTGTGCAGAATTTCTTGGGATGTCTCTCCCTGTGCCTCCATTCAGAACAGAGACAGGAGCTGAGCGAATTCCCTGGATTTTGGCCAAAAGGCTGGAACACCCTGAGCTCAGCCCATCACGGAAGTGAAGGAGCCTTAGGCCCCCCCAGAGCTGGGATGAAAGGCCAGGCTGAGCCCAGGGGTCAGGGGGGAACATGAATCCAAATAAATCAAACCTGCTGGGAGATCCCAGCGGCTCCCAGCATCACCCCTGGGCTGGCAGAGAGGGACGGGGAAGAAAGGAGGAGTTCATTCCCCCAGCCCCTGCAAGTGGCAGCTGCTCACCCATCCCAGGGCAGGGGGATCAACTGCTGCCATCAATCAGTCAGTCCTGGAGAGGGGAAAAGGCTGGAAAAAACATACTGGGAGCTGGGAGATGGGAAAAGGGGTGTTTGGGGGAAAAGAGGAGTTCAGGGAAAAGAGGAGTTTAGGGAAAAGAGGAGTTCAAGGAAAAAGAGGAGTTTAGGGAAAAGAGGAGTTCAAGGAAAAAGAGGAGTTCAGGGGAAAAGAGGAGTTTGGGGGAAAACAGGAGTTTAGGGGGAAAGAGGAGTTCAAGGAAAAAGAGGCGTTTAGGGAAAAGAGGAGTTCAGGGGAAAAAGAGGAGTTCAGAGGAAAAGAGGAGTTCAGGGGAAAAGAGGAGTTCAGGGGAAAATAAGGAGTTTAGGGGAAAAGAGGAGTTCAGGGAATGGGGTGGGTATTGTGTCCATAACCACAGGGAGAGGTGGAAGTTGGGGATTGCCCACCTGGATTTCAGGGCTCTGCGTTTCCAAAAAATGGTTCTGGGAAGGTGGAATGCTCTTATTCCCACAGAAAGTTCCACACCAAGGGCTTGGGTACAACACTGACAGCCCATCCCATAGGGATTCACAGAGCAGAATCAAAAATAGATGGAGTTATCATTTCAGCAGGATGAGGTATGGAATATGGAATATTTCTGGACACCAATAGGTGAAATTCCTGTCTCCAAAATCCCACTGGAGCCTCCAGAGGGGCTGATCTTGTGCCCAGCTCTGTTCTGCTCTCAGCTCCTCCCTTTGCAGCAGAGCAGCTCCCTCTCCTCTCCCCTCCCTGTTAGAGATATTGAAAATGTTCTGTGTAAACAAACCATGAGACAATTTATTTCACCATTTCCAGGAATGACTTTCTCCTTTTCCCCTCCATATCTCTGGCCCAGCTCTAAAGAATCCAACGTGCTTTTGGAAAGTTGGATATTCTGTGATTCATCCGTGGCTGCTCCACAGATTAATGTGCTGTGAGAGTGAGAAGATAGAAATAATGAGGTGCTCGTTGATTTATTTGTTGCTGTTAATATTTGTTCACAATTCAGGCTCTTTTTTTCAGTTTCGTGCCTGTGAATTGTTCGTAACCAGCTCTGGGCTTGTTGCAATAATAATTTTTTTATGAATGTGTGACTGAGAAACTGGGAGAAAACATCTCCTGATTGCACACAATTCATGATTGGATCATTTGCTGCTTCCCAATGCCAATGTGGGGGAATCACCTGATTCCCAGGGTGCTGTTCCTGCTCTTGGTTTGAAGTTAATACTTCTTAAAATAAATTTTTCTTCTTATTATTTTCAAATGACCTGGAAATGTGTTTATGTTCCTCATAAAAAACAACAAATAAAAGCAAAAATTCTCTGTGGGATGAGGAAATAATAGCTACAAGGAGGAAGAAGAGGAAAATGAAGCACTGTGGTCACTCAATGTTGTCACCTCACCTTGGTTTTGCCATTTTACCCTTTCCCTGACTGAATTTCCCTCTGAGGCTCAGCCTTTTCCAAGGACCAGTTTGTGGTGAAGCCCTGCACTGTGAATTCCTTGCTTTGGTGCCTTTTTTCCTTGTCCACCTGGCAAACTCCAGTGGGAGCAGCGAGCCCTGGGGGTGGATTTCAGCTGGGCAAGGGGCACCGTGGAAATCTGGCTCTTGCACCTGAATAATCCTTTGGGTCTCCGAGTGATTTTATGATTAAAACAGCCACCGGCAGCAGAATTGGTCAGGATATTCCTTGTTCTCCTCATCACACAATCATGGAATGGTTTGGGTGGGAAGGGACCTTAAAGCCCATCCAGTCCCACCTCCTGGGAAGGGACAATTCCCAAAAAATGGCATTAAACTCAATGGGATAAATGTGCAAAATTCAGGATAATGCCCGTGCTCGGGGAATTGGAGCAGGGCAAAGCAGTCACCAGGCAGATTCTGCAGGAGATAAAAGGAGAACTGAGCTCCTATCAGCACTTTAATCCATTGCTTCCAGAGTGCTACTGTGCACTCTTGACCTGGGAAAGGAATGAATCCTGAAGGGGAATTGCAATCATTGCAGTGAAATTGGAGTTCAGGGCTGGGAGGTGCTAATTTCATTTAATCTTGTCCAGCCTGCTTATAAAGTAACAAAACATTGGAAATAACACTTTTATTTCATGAAGATTGGCAGCTCCAAAGCAGAGAGCCCCTTTGGCTGTGCACGAGGGAAAGGGTGTGGATCAGATAAGGGATTAATCCCACTGGAACTCCAGGGTGAGCTCAGGAATTTTCCTTGTGGAGTCTCGTGGGTGCCTAAAACCACGGGAATTAATGGGAATCCTGAAGGGTGTGATGGTGGGAGAGTTTGATTTTTGCAGACTTTCATTCTTAGCTGGAGGTAAAGGTAAAACCAGCTCGTGTGAGTCAGGGGAGTCATCTCCTGCGTGATTACCATAAAAACCTTGGTCCTGGGCTTGTTCCCTGTCCCGTGCTCATGTGGAGGTTTGTCCTTTAGGGCAAGGAGGGGAGATTTCCATGATGTAGAGGAAAAACTTGGGACAAAACAACGTGAAGCCACCCAGAGCTGATGCTTCCCCTCATTTTTTTCCTTCTTGCTGATGCAGAATCTTAGAAAACCCAGCCGTTTTCCTTTGCCATTTTTCTCCGGGAGCCTGAATGTTGAATTTAACGGGATTCCCTGCCAGAGGGTTCAGAGCGTGTTGGAGCATCCCAAAGGCGGAGCATCCCCCGACCCAGCAGCGCCTCCAGCTCTTCCCCTTTTCCCTGTCTCCATCCAGCTGCTCGCGTCTCGCCAGGGATCAGCACTTAATAGGAAGAGGAAATGAGGAGCGATGGAGCTGTCCTGGGATGAAGAGCCGGGACAGTTGGTTTAACAAAGAGCTTTCTCAGCCCCAGCGCTGTCCCCGTCCCTGCCCAGAGGATTCCAGGCTCTGGTTACAGGGATGGGATCCCCGCAGCCCACGGAGCAGCTGGCGGGGGAAAATCCCTTTAAAGAGCCCCCGAGCAAGGGGTTTGTCATGGGATGGGGAGCTCAGAGCGAGGGGATGGAAGAGCAGCAGCACGCTGAGCATTCCCTGTGCTCCCAGGGCCATGGAGAGGCAGAGCCTGGCTTGCAGCTCAGGGAAGGAGTTTAACAGCACCCTGAAGGGCATTAAACCACTCTGAACATCACCAATAACTCCCCAGCTACCAATTCATTTCCTTTTTGGTCCCTCAGAAACCTGGGCTGTGCACAAGTCTTCATCCTCGATGCTCAGCCCCCTTCCAAAACCCCCCCCTCCTTAAAGACTCCTCATCCTTCCAAAAGCTCCTCACTGCAGATTTCCTCAAATAATATCTTTGATTTACAGGCACACCAAAATCACATAAAATCAGCCAACCTGGGGTAGGGCTTGAAAGTCTTTTTACAACCGTGGCCCGAGCAGGAGGGATCAGTTTTACTGCAGAGACAGAGCTTAATAAAAATATCAAAATCCACCTGTCAATACCTTCAGGAACTTTTATTCTGGGTTTAGCATCCATCCCAGGGTAAGACATCTTTATTTTAAAGCTGGTTTTTGTTAAGGAGAGGTGAGTCCTAGGAATTAGATCCAAAGGAAATGAAAAGCTCTTCCCTGGAAATTCACCCCGAAGGAGACAGGACACTTTTGTTCAGTGGGGTTTGGACACAGCTGCAGATAAAGCTCAGCTTAAACCGGCCCTGGGTGACATCTAAGCCGGGTCTGGCACATCCTGAGGGGTCTGGGGAAGGGACATGGGGTGGTCAGTGTGGTGTGGTCAGTGCATGGATCTTTTTTAGGAGCCCCTGTGCCAGGACAGACCCCTCCAAAGCAAGGGATCCGTGTCCTTTTAGGAAAAAAGAAAATGGCAGGAAAAATGGAGATCAGGTCTGGAAATTGGTGGATGGGAGAAGCAGAGATGTGACCATTCCTAAGGATCAGCTGGGAAATCCCAGTTCTGCAGCTCCCTCTTCCCTTGCTCCAAAGCCATCCCAAATCCTCGCTGTGGGAACAGCTGGGGAGCTCCGAATTCTGATCCCAGTCCTGAGCAAAGGCAGGGGGATCTCCTGGCACACCAATCCCAGAGCCACGGAAAAGCCTCTGAGGAACTGAAGGATGAAAGATCCAAACACACAAAGGTGTGAAACCTCTGTTCTCCTGCTGAAGGACAGGGAACGGGAGATTCCCAATGGATTACTGCAAGGACTTCCCAAAAAAACAATTATTTTTATTGTTTTATTATTTTTATTATTTATTTTTGGGACACAGTCCCACAGTTTGTGTCTCTCAAGGAAGAGCAGTTGGAGCACCAAGAGGAAAAGGGACTCAGCATTCCCAGCTCGGACTGTGCCGCTCATTAGGCAGAGCTGAGGTTTACTGATGGATAAAAAAATCAATTAAAATCACCTGGGACAACTTCATTCATTAATTTTCTCCTCAGAGCCTTCCTTTGATCCCAAATATTTTTCTCTGAGATGTTCTTACATTGTTTGGAAGGAGCAGACAACTCCATCTTCCTCCCCTGGATATTCCAGGGGTGTCCAACCTCCCAGCCATGCTGTTCTTGCATATTCCCTCCCTGTGATCCCAAAATCCCCTGCACTTCCATGGATGAACAGCATTCCCAGTCCCAACCAGGCCTGGATGGGTTTTCCTGGTGGGACAAGGAGGGATGAGCAGTCCCCACCTGCTGGGATGTCCCTTGAGCCACCACAAAGCCATTCCTGGGTGCTGCTCCATCCAGGGAGAGCCGAGGAAGGAAAGGACATTGTTTGTTTCTCTTCCCTCTCCCTCCTGCACTGGAAATTTTAAATTGGTTTATATGAGTTGCAGGCTAAGCTAAACATTTTAACTTGTCAATCACACCGTGTTTGTTGACCTAAGATTGGCAGATATGGGAGACAGTTATTAGGGAAAAAACGAGCCCGGTGGAAAACTCCTTCCCTGGGCTTTGTTTCAGCTCCATCATCTTGGCATCAGCTCCCAGGCTTTTTTTTTCCTCCCTCAGTGAAATAACGCTGTAAAAATAAACCCACACAATCAATTCATCTCCTCCACGAGACACGTGTGTGTTTAATAATGTTTAACTTGTTTACTGCAGGGAACTCACAACTCCTCACTCCTTTTCCCTGATTAAACCCTTCTTTGGAGCCGGGGGAAGTTAAGGAGGTTTGACAGCTGCAATTCCCTGGGCTTTTAGTGGAAAACATCTTTTTTTGGGGGGGAAGGGAGCAGCTACTGCTGGGGACCTCTTTGTGGGAGATTTGTGTAAATTTTTATTTCCGTTTGACACAAATTTCAGGAATAAGCAAGTCAAAGCAAGCAAGGGGAACCTCAGCTTTGCCATCCACGGGATCTGCTGGTCCTGAGCTTCAGTGGAAATCAGGGAACAAAGCAAAGAGCTCCATTCCAGCACCCTCCTGGCCATGGATTCCTGATCCAGGGAATCTGCTGGGAACCTAGCTGCTCACAAACCTCTGCGAGGGCTGACTCGGGGCCACACCACACACTCCAGAGTTTCCCTCTCCTTGATTTCTCTGCCCCCCAGCCTGGATAGGCGTCCCTGGGTGGGACTGAGGTCCCTTCCCTTCAAAAAGAAGGAATGTTCATCTCGGGAATCCTGGAAGGATTCAAACAGAAGGAATTCACTGCTCTGGGCACCCTAAAGCAGAAGGTTTGTCCCACTCCAAACCCTCAGCAGCAAGAGAAGTTTCCAAGGAATTCCAGCCCAGGATGAGCAGGAGCTGCACAGGGAGGAGGAGCAGCAATCCCTGCCAGGCAAGGACAGGATTGAATCCAGATTTAATCCAGATTTAATCCTGATTTAATCCAGATTTAATCCTGATTTAATCCAGATTTAATCCTGATTTAATCCAGATTTAATCCTGATTTAATCCAGATTTAATCCTGATTTAATCCAGATTTAATCCAGATTTAGTCCAACTCAGGATGAGCAGGAGCTGCACAGGGAGGGAGAGCAGCAATCCCAGCCTTGGAGCCAGGCAAGGACAGGATTTAATCCAGATTTAATCCAGATTTAGTCAACCCAGGATGAGCAGGAGCTGCACAGGGAGGGGGAGCAGCAATCCCAGCCTTGGAGCCAGGCAAGGACAGGATTTAATCCAGATTTAATCCAGATTTAATCCTGATTTAATCCAGATTTAGTCCAACTCAGGATGAGCAGGAGCTGCACAGGGAGGGAGAGCAGCAATCCCAGCCTAGGAGCCAGGCAAGGACAGGATTTAATCCAGATTTAACCCAGATTTAATCCAGATTTCCCAGCTGCTTGTGTCTGGCAAAGCCTGGTTTAGCAGCCTCTTCCCGACCCTGGTCTAACGAGGAGAAAATCCAGGGAAAGGCTTTGGGACAGATGAGCTCAGGCTGAGCTCAGGGATGTGAGAGGATCTGACAGATCCAGGAGGAGAATTCCTGGCAGGATTTTCCCTCCCTGCATCCCGGGTTTTGCTGAGCTCTCCATCCTTGGGGCAGGGAGGGTTCCCAGAGGAAAATGGAATTTTTGGGAAGGATCAAGGACAGGAAAAGGGGCCAGGCTTTCCATGAGGAGCACCCCGTGATCCCCAGGGATGGGATTAAAAGGCAGTTTGGAGGGAAAACCCCATTCCAATCCCCACAGCCATAAAATCCTAAAATCTTGGTGATTTTAACCTGGTTTTTCAGCTACTAAATGCCAGTAGAGTTGGAAAAATATGGAATATAGGATAACAGCAATGGATTTTCTATATGAAAATCACTGTAACTCATTTATAAGAACCTTTATCAGACATAACAGAAATAAATTTGGATTATCTTAATGAAATGCCACCTCAGCATGGCCACAGTCCATAAAGCTCAGATGCAAACTGCCCATAATATAGATAGTAATGTGAATTATGTCGATAATAACATGAATTATGTAGATAATAATGTGAATTATGTAGATAATAATGTGAATTATGCAGATAATAACATGAATTAAATAGTCACAAATGCACAAATCATTTCTCTTTATCTAAAGCAGCTCCTGATGAAATGCAAACAACTCCCCCTGACACTCACAGATGAAATTATCCCAATATGGGATGGCAACATTGAATTATTTGATGAATGAAATATTCAAATCACCCCAAAATATTGAGATCACACCTGAAAAAGATGTCCCCAAAAGTCCTGCTGAGGAACTTGAGATGATGGCTCATTTTTAAAATAAAATATCCCTTTTCAGCTACTGAAATAATCTTTTAAAATAGCTTTAAATATCTAAATATTGGGCAAGGCATTCGTTAAACCAATTTTGAGCTGCAGCCCCCTCGGACGAAGCTGAAATCTTTGTTATTTCCAAAAAATCTCTTTTCCAAGGGGGTTCCTGTGTGTTGCCAACTGCCAGGGAATTTAGGAACAGCTTGTAAATTTAAATGCTTTCCAGAGAGCTGTTGGGATGTGTGTAAAATACTCACTTTGCTCCTAAAACATAGCAAGACTTTTGTTTTTTTTTTTCTTTTTTATTTCTCTGCTTGAAAAGTAAGGAATATAGAACATCCTTGAGGTGATGATGGATCAGGTTCTAAGAAGAAGAAACTGAAGAGCCAAAATATCATTTTTTTCCTTGTTTTCAATGGCTCAGGAGACACCAAAAGCTTGATTTGAGGGCAGGAATTCTCACAAAATCCAAGGGATGCCTCGTTCCTCCCATGAGGATTAAGAGCACAAGGGAGTGAGAGCAGAAATTTTGATAACAGAAGGAAGGAAGGCAGAAATCACCAAATCCTATTATTGAAGATGGATTTGGGAAGACTTCAGGCAAAACTGGGGGATGGATGCAAAAATAGGTGAAAGAAATAGAGGTAAAGTTAAAAAAAAACCCCAAAGCTCCCCAAGATTTGTCAGGTCTGAGAGAAGGACTGAGGATATTGATTTTATTTCAATATTCAAAACAAGTGCTGGGTGTGGATATTCTGTTACATGAATAGAACAGCAGCAGTTACCTGAAAATCATCCCAAATCTGCTTTTCCAAGCCTGACTGTTCCAAATCCAGGTAGGAACAACCCTTCCTAAGCCAGGAATCCCTGCAGATGATTTCCCACAATTTAGATTTGGAATATTTGGGATATTATAAAGCCTAATAGCAGGTTTTGGACCCCAAGGCAACAGCAGCATCTCCCTCCTCCTGGAACACTCAGTAATAATAATAATTACTCAATATTTTGATTAAAGGTCTTAAGGGGGCCAGAATCCCATAGAATTCCAGGGAAATATCCCATTTTTTCTGTTCCTCAAGCTGCTGATTGGGGAAATAGCTTTGCACCAAGGACAGGATTTTGCAGCTTCTACTTCCAAGTCAGATCCCAGTTGTATCCCTGGGAGAGCTGGGAGCAGGGAGATCAGCTCTGGAATCACTTTAGATCACTGAAATTTAATTAATTCATCATTTTAGTGGGAGTGAAGCTGGAGCTGAGCATTTGCAGGCAGGACAAGCTGAGAACTCTTTGCCAGGCTCAGTTTAAAGCTCATTTCTGGGAGCACTTCCAGTGCCAACCCCTCTGGCTCTCCTCATCCCGGGGTCTTCTTTTTTTGGGAATTGCCAAGGTGGGAGTTAATGAGCTCCAATTGTCTAATTAAAAATAACACTTAAATTATTTTTACTTTTAACCCAATAACTAATTGTGACCCACAATGTGGGTTTTTAAAATTTAATTACACAAAACCACCCAAACCCATGGGGAAGAAGGTAAAGAAGAAGGAGCAGCCTCCGCCCTAAAACCTCCATCTTGTTTTATATAAATTACTGTATTCTAAACCCTTAAACTCTTTAAGTTTTCCACCCTGTGATATTCCACACTTCTAATCAAACTCCACACCCACAATCCCAGTTCTGTTATTCCATTTTGGAAGCTTCTCCAGGGCCTCAGGTCAATGCAGTGTTCTCTTGGGGTCAGTGCCTGGCAGCACAGAAAGTCTCAAATTCTCACTAACCAGGGTTCCAACACCTGGCACAGGTTATTCCATGGTTGTCCCATCTCTGGAAATGTCCAAAGCCACCCTGGGATGGTGGGAGCTGTCCCTGGATGGGATGGGATGAGCTTTGAGGTCCTTCCAACCCAAGCCGTTCCGGGATTCCTGAGATCCAACATTCCTCAGGTTCCTCTGGGTTTGCCCATGCTGCTGCAGGGCTGGGAGTTAAAAGGGATGGAAAAGGGATGGAAAAGCCTCCAAGTGTGCCATTCCTGCCTTTCTCTTTCTCTCTCATCTCCCCATCAAAACCTGGGGACAGCCCAGAAGAGCCTTTCCCTGGATTTACTCTCCAGGCCTGCACTGGAGATTCCCTAAAAATTTGCCTTTCCTAGCTGTCAGAGCTTTAAATCCAGGAACAACCTGGGAAAAACCCTTTGCCCCCTTACCCCACACTTCCTTCCGCAGCCTGACAAATGTAGGGAGCCAAACTCATCATTTTCCCTCAAAGCCCATCTGTAAATGGAATTATCAGCCCCATCCACGGCCCCGATCTCGAATAAACCCATCCAACCTCACCAAGAACAAACCAACTGCACCCCCAGCACTGGAAAATCTGAGCCAAAGGCTCCTCAAAGGCACAAAATTGCCTCATTTTTCCTGAAACAACTTGGGGTTAGACACTGAAATACTCCTGGAAAGCCAGCGCCGTGTGTTTGTTTTAAATTAACTCACACAAGTCCAGACAAAAATGGTATTAAAAATATCTTAATGGGCTATTCTGTAGTCGTGCACTTAAGGGTTATTGCTCTTGACTGGCTCATAAATTATATTTTTATTTGCCAATAAAACAATAAGAATAATTTGGATTATTCTCCTTTCAGAAGGGATTATTTCTTCCCTCATAATGGTTGATAAATGGTGAAACATGCTCCAGAACACCGAGCGATTCATGGATCCATAAAGAAAGAGTGGAAAAATCCCCTGAGCGAGCAAGGAAACAAGAACAAGTTGAATTCTGAAATTCATTAAATGACAGATCTGCAGCGGTGGGTGACCTGGGAGAGACCCAAAAATGAGCATTTTCTGTGTGGAACAGGAGACTTTGGGCTTTGTGGGAGCTGAGGAATATTTTCCCAAACTCTTGGAAACTTTGGAATAATAAATGACGCCTTTTGGTGAGGTCACTTGGAGCAATCTGTCACCCATCTGCTTTTGCAGGAGACAGAAAATGCCCTAAAAATGGAAAAAATCAATCAGGATGGCTCTGAGTGGGACCACAGGCCCAATCCATGGATAATGGGAGGCTCCCAGGGAAATCTCCTCTGAAAATCCACATTTTCCCCAAAGTGGGAATTAAAGACAAGACTGTCACTCACCTCTGACATGAGCAGGGACAGGATTATCAGTCACCAGCCTAGGCTGGATTTAACAAAGCTGGGTTTTTCCAGACCAGGCCCAGATGGAGACACGAACCTTTGGAAAAATGAGAACAACTGAAAAAACCCCACAAATATCACATCAGTCCAAAAAGGGGAGGAGTGAAAAAAAAATCAGAAATTTTAAGATATTCCGCTCAAATAACACCTTTTCTTCCTTTATTTCTATTTATTCCTGCACATTTTTAGTGGGAATAACAATTCCATCAGTGGCTTGGGATGGAGGCGCTTGTCCCAAAAATCCTTGTTAATATTTTGTGGCCAGCAGCCAGCAAAGAGTGGCCACCTCCTGTCTGTGGAATCTGTCCCACCTGTCCCAGGGCTCGCTTTTCCAAGGAATCTTCCCCATCCCTGCTTTCAGCTGCCTGGAGAGGAGCCTGGAATGGATTTCATTTGGCACCGCGCAGGAGCTGCCCCAACGTGGGCTCCTTTTCCAGAGGTGGGAGGATTTCATGGCAGATCAGGATTGGGCTGCCCAAGAAAAGCCGGAATCTTCCATGGGGAGGTGATTCCATTGAGCAGCTCCAGGAGCTGGCAGCCCTCAGAGCCTTTTCCTTGCACGCTTGTCAATCCTGCTGGCAGCACTCTGGATTTGGGAGCCCCTGGCTGGCTTTGGACTTGGTGCCAAAGTGGGAACAACAGCCCGAGGGAACAAAGCTGGAGCTACCACACAACCTGGGAGGGATGGGGGCTCCCCGTCAATATTCCCGATTGTGGGAAGGGCAGGATTTACATCACAGAGATTGGTGAAAGCCCCTTCCCTGTGGGCATCCTCGGCCTGGATTAGTGTTCCATTGTCCCGCTGCTCTTGGGGGATCCTGGTTTACACTGCAGCCCTGGCTGCAGAACAATTCCCGATTTTCCCCCGGGAGAGCATTGCAGGAACAAAGGCTTGCAGTTTCAAAGCCTCGCTGGTGGGATCCTCTCTGCCCTCAGGGGATGCTCTTGGCTGCATTTCTTTTGTTCAGACTTTCCAAGTTCACCTTGATGCTCAGCTTCCTTGTGCATACTGAGCAAACTCCTTCCCTTTCCCATTCCAGTCCTTGAAAACCCAGCTTTGTTAAATTCACCCAAGATGAACCAAAATGGTCCCAAAATGAACCAGGCACGGGGTCTGTCCCTTGGATCAGTTCTGCTCCATTTGCACCTTGGAGTTCATTGTCCCATTCCAGCTTTAGCCCATGCAGTCCCATCCTTCTTGTTTTTCTCTCTCCAGCCCACCTTGTTTGTGCTCTTGGGGCCTGAGATTTGGATCATTTGTCCTTGGTGCCCAGCTGGAGCAGGAATTGTTTTGTCTCCCTGCTCTGTGCAGAGCTCACCATCCCCTGATGTGAAGCCCAGACCCACACACTAAAGCAGCACAGAATGTGAAAAATAGAAAAGCAAAAACCTGAGGCATCACAGGACTCTGAGACCATGAACAAATCCATGGGCAGGTGAAGAAAAAAGCAGCTAGAAACTGAAATATTTGTGTAGTTGTTGATTCTCCTCACACTGCTCTGGGAATCCTGAAATTTGCCACTTTTGATCCCAAAATCTGCCTGGATTTCACAACTGCTCACCTGTCACTGCTCCAGATGGGACCGGTGAGGGATTAATTGGTGACACCACCAAAATCCTGGGAACAAAACGTCCCAAACCCAGAAGAAATGAGGCTTAACGTGGGCTCCGAGGTGGATTGGGATTGACAGGGAAGCAGGGAAGGGGCAGAGCTGGAAGGGGATCCCAGGGAGCTCTGCAATTCCTGGGGCTGACTCGAAACTGCAGCAACCCCGGGCTCATTCCAGGAGCTGCCTGCGGTTGGATGAAGTTTTGATCATTTGGAGGAGAAGCAGGGGAAAAAAGAAAAGGAGGAGGGGGGGGAAATCAAATTGTTCTCGGAAATCACGGTTAATGTCGAAATCTGGTTGATATTAAATTGTAATCTGCAGTTTTCAAGTCTGCTGTTCCTCGAGGAAAACGTTTCCTGTTGGAATATTAAGGGTTCCCTTCTTACATCACTTCCTATGTCAGCCCCAACAAGCCTTCAACATGCATTAGTGCATCGATAATGGTAATTTCCAAAGGATTGTTTGGGAAAAAAAAAAACCCACCCGGGCAATATTCCAATCATATGGATCAATTTAGCCTTGGAGCAGTGGGGATTTTTGACACTGGATCCAAATGGTGCTTTCAGCAGAGCTTTGCTCCGCTGCAGCTTGGTTTAAGGAATATTTTTGGCCATCACTCCCAGCACCAAAGTGGATTTATTTGCTGCTAAACTGACTGTGCAGGCGAAATTTCCCTTAATCCCACACTAATGGATCACCCTGCGTGGAATGGAACAAAATTTATGCACCCAAGTGTAATAATTTATAGTAATGATAATAATAGTAATAATAGAATAACAGCCCATGAAATTTTGGGATGCTTTTAAATATAACAAAAATCTTTAGCACCACAAAAAGCCCAACCAATTCAATAGAAAGAGCACACACAGCTCAAAGAGGAAGGAATTTTTGCAGGAAGACACCACTTCTGCTTCCTCTAAAATATTGATGGAAAAAGCTTTGAAGAGCTGACAAGAACTAAAGATGAGCAGAATTTTAACTCTCTTGGGCTTCAAGATTGTTGGTGGTTTAATATTTTATTTATTGTGGATTGATTCATCAATTTGTGGTAGAAATGTTCACAGAATTATAAAAGTAATATTTTATTTATCGTGGATTGATCCATCAGTTTGTGACAGAAACGTTCACAGGATTATAAAATCAATATTTTCATTGCTCAAATGTTCCCAAGACTCTCCTGGTGCTGGTTTTATTCAGGATTATCTGGTCCAGGGTTTTCAATTTTAGATTGAATTAGATTTTTCAACCAATCAATTAGATTGATTTACATTTTCAATCTAACATTGGTTAAAAGAGTTCGTGGGAGCCATCAGGTAAATGCAATTCTCTGTGGAAAAGAGAGAAATGGTTGAAAATTTTGATTTGGCATTTCTTTAAGTGCTCTTCTCTTAGGAAAAGAGAGAAATTATTGAAAATTTCGATTTGGCATTTCCTTCAATGCAATTCTCTGTGGAAAAGAGAGAAATGGTTGAAAATTTTGATTTGGCATTTCTTTAAGTGCTCTTCTCTTTGGAAAAGAGAAAAAAGGTTGGAAATTTCAATTTGGTATTTCTTTAAAAGGCCAAAATAAGTTGGGGAAAAAAAAGTTTGTTTTTTTTTTAAAATTGAGCCATAGTACAAGAAAGTGAAACATGAAAATATTCCTAAAGCAATCAAATTCAAATGTTTAATTCATCTGCACCGACATGGAAAATTCTCATTTTATCTGCTGCTGCTGCAGTCCTGGGAGGGGAATACACTGATTTTTCTGGAATTCCAGGGCTCTGCTCCCAAGCATCTCCTGGGAGCACAGCAATCCCTTTTTGGTGGATAAGGAGGTTCCAGACACCCCTCTGGGGGACCCAAAGCAGATGAATTTTTAATCTTCCCATTTGTTCTCCCCAGACGGGGTCGGTGCAGCTGCTCTGAAGGCAGGAGATGCTGATTCTTTTTGAGAGGTAATTCAGTGCTCTGCAAACCCTCCCAGACCTTCAAATATCATTTAACAGCACAATTGTCCCTTTGAATGGACCTTTGGAGAGATTGATGCATTTCATTGCCACACTGAAATATTGCTGCGCTTGGTCCTAAATTCTGATTTTTATCATTGCTAAATCCAGTGTTGATTAAATAATTTAATGTAGAATTATATTTAATAAAAATATATATTTATATA
>WBNO01016572.1:48069-108268 GCA_013400575.1 Peucedramus taeniatus
AAAATTAAAAATAAAAATAAAAAAAATAATAATAAAAAAATAAAAATAAAAATAAAAATAAAAATAAATTTAAACTAAATATATGCCAGCTATAATCCTGGTGCATCCCTGGGGCTGTGGAGCCCCGAGCTGGGTGTGCAGCGTGCAGGGGGGGCTGTGCTCGCCTCTCCCGGCCGGCCCCGAGCCAGCCCCAGCCCGTGGAGCTGCGTTCCCGTGGCTCGGGGCCCAGAGCAATAATTCCCGTGGAGAGGAGCCATGTTAACATGGCCATAAAGCTTCCAGGCTGGAACAGCTCCCCGGCTGTGGGGCCGAGCTGCACCCGCACACCGACACTCAGCCCTCCTCCTCCTCCTGCTGCTGCTCCCTGAACCCAGCCGGGGCTGAGGGAAAACCCTGCCAGCCAAAAGTCCTCCCCGGATTGCTCCTCAGCTTGGGATGTCCCAATAATGGGACAACGGGCTGCCCTTGTGGGATTCTCTGTCCTAAATTTGGATTTCTTCCTCCTTTCCCTCCTTCCTCCCATGCGTGGCACAGAGTCGGTGTGCACACAGAAATTCTGTCCCAAATTTGGATTTTGTGTCCTCCTTCCTCCCATGCGTGGCACAGAGTCGGTGTGCACACAGAAATTCTGTCCCAAATTTGGATTTTGTGTCCTCCTTCCTCCCATGCGTGGCACAGAGTCGGTGTGCACACAGAAATTCTGTCCCAAATTTGGATTTTGTGTCCTCCTTCCCCTCCTTCTTCCCATGCACAGCACAAGCAGAGTTCGTGTGCACACAAATTCTATCACAAACTTGGATTTTGTGTCCTCCTTTTCCCTCCTTCCTCCCATGCATAGCAGAATCCATGTCCACACACAAATTCTGTCCCAAACTTGGATTTTGTGTCCTCCTTCCCCTCCTTCTTCCCATGCACAGCACAGAGTTCATGTGCACACACAAATCCTGTCCCAAACTTGGATTTTGTATCCTCCTTTCCTTCCTTACTATATTTCATGCCACAGAATGAGTGTGCACACACAAATCCTGTCCCAAACTTGGATTTTGTATCCTCCTTTCCTTCCTTACTCCCATGCACGGTACAGAGTGAGTGTACACACACAAATCCTGTCCCAAACTTGGATTTTGTGTCTTCCTCCCTCCCATGCACGGCACAGAATCCGTGGTGTGCACACACAAATTCTGGCCTGATTTTGAAAGCAACCTGGAATAATTTGCCCGAATTACAGACAGGAACACGGTGTCCCGTTTTCTGCTGATGTTTTTTCCCCATTAAATGAAAGATAAATGGCAGATAATCCCTCACTCATCCCCATCCACCTCCTGAGCCCCACAGTCAAATCCCAGAGAGGCATCCAAGGTATGTGGTGCTGAGGAGAAGTGCTTGTCAGGAGGCAGGGAGAACAAAGGCTACCTGGAGGTTAGGAAATGTTTTCCCTGGGTTCTGTGAGCTGTGGTTTCCTCTTTTGGGGGTGTCAGAGGCTTTCAGCTCTGTCAGACACCCAGCCAAACAAGGCAGTGATTAGCAGAGCTCCCTGGTCCGGGGTATTGTTGTAGGGATGGTTTTAATACACCCACAGCTCTTGGCACTGGTGCTGCTGCTCTGACTCCAGGAAATCTTGAACTGTTTATTGATTCAAAGGCAAGAAATAGAACATTGAGATGGAGCTAATTGGCCCGAGACATCATCTGCAAGTCACCCAAATAAATATTTCCATTTATTGAGACCCAGCTTTGGGGGAGGAAGGAGCAGCCTGATTCAGGAGAGAGAATTTCTTCCAAATCTCCATTTTCTTGTTTGTTTTTGCATGGGCAGACCCTGAAGTGCTGCCTTAGCTGAAGATGTCACAACACCAGACCAGGTGCCCAAGCCCACACTTGGCCTGGTTTGGCCCGGACTAAGTCTGGCCTTGCTAGGAGAGGGCTGGTTGGTCTGCCTGGGCTATTTCAGGGTTTCACTGCAGATATTTCAGTGTTTCAGTGCAGATATTTCAGTGCTTCAGAGAAGATATTTCAGGTTTCAGTGCAGATATTTCAATGTTTCAGTGCAGATATTTCAGTGTTTCAGTGCAGATATCTCAGTGTTTCAGTGCAGATATTTCAGGGTTTCAGTGCAGATATTTCAGTGTTTCACTGCAGATATTTCAGAGTTTCAGTGCAGATACTTCAGGTTTCAGTGCAGATATTTCAATATTTCAGTGCAGATACTTCAGGGTTTCATTGCAGGTATTTCAGGGTTTCACTGCAGATATTTCAGAGTTTCAGTGCAGATACTTCAGGGTTTCATTGCAGGTATTTCAGGGTTTCACTGCAGATATTTCAGGGTTCAGTGCAGATATTTCATTGTTTCAATGCAGATATTTTAATGTTTCAGTGCAGATATTTCAATATTTCAGTGCAGATACTTCAGGGTTTCATTGCAGGTATTTCAGGGTTTCACTGCAGATATTTCAGGGTTTCAGAACAGATATTTCAGGTTTTTTTTTTCTTGCAGAGACCTCTGGGCCTGGCTGCTCCTTGTGCCTGTCCTTAGGGACAGAGGGGTTGGATGTGCCTCAGATCCTTAAATTGGGTGCCCTAATCCTTACAGAGCCACACAAGTCTGATCAGTCCCTGGAGAACACTCTTTCCTTTGTTAATTTTTAATTTTTAAGTTTTAAATGTAAGCTTTAAAGTTTTAATATTTAATTTTCCCCTTACACTCAGAAATACCCACGGGCTGCTGGTTTGAACCATCCAAGTTTTTGCAAGAGGCCGACTGGACCCCAAGCTTTTTGGGGAGAAAGAATCCCATTAAAAGGCTGGTTGGACAACATGGGAACAGGCTGGAAAAATGATGCTGGAGGGAATTGAGTCCCTCTGTCCCTTTCTCTTGTCACCCTTGGCCCTCTGCTCCTGTGTCCCTCTCATTTGTCAGGAGCTGGGGAGGATGGAGCTGATTCAAAGCACTCGGAAGAGAAAAGGCAATAAAAGCAGAGCAATATTGATCAAATTTCAGCCTCTGCAGCAGCAAGGGCTGGGCTCCATGCATGAAAGCTCCTGCACTGCACAGAAACCCTGCACTGGCTAAAGTGTCCCCTTTTTTTCTGATTTTTTTTCCCCCTATTTTTCTAATTAAAAAGGACTCCTCTCTTCACTGCCTCTCATTTTACAGCAAATTAGATCTGAAATCAGAGCTGCTTTCCCTGCTTCCCTGAGCTCCACTGACAGCCTACCATGGAGAAACATTTTGTTTGGGCCTAGCAGAGGGGGCAGGAGCCAAGAACAGTTGGAAATACGCTGGAAATGTTCAAGAAACTCCTGTGCTGCTGCAGGACATGGCACAGGGAGAGAGCAGGGCTGGGGATGGAGGGGGAGCTGCTCCCCTCCACAGGGCAGGCCACTCAGACAAGCAGAATTTACCCTTTTCCAGGCTGGAAAATACCATGTTTATGTCTTGCTGCTTGTCATGGAATGTCAGGCAGGTAAATAAAATTCTTCATGACCAACACGACACTGGAAGGTGAAGAAAATGAGGATTTTGGTACAAAGAGATGGGTCCTGTCCTGTCCTGCCTCAAATCCTCATCTTCTCCAGAGGAAAGGTTTGACTGACCCCAGAGGTTTTCTGCTTCTGAGCCCTGGGTTCTGCTGAGCTGGGCTCAGGAGCAGGGCCTTGATGCTGCTGCTTCTTCCTCAAACTTCCTGCCTTGCAAAAGGAAAAATAATCTCATTTTGGTGCTTGTGAGCCCTGGGATGTGCTGAGCTGGGCTGCAGGAACAAGGCCTTGATGGTGCCATTCCTTCCTCAGACTTCTTGCTCTACAAAAGGATGAAAATCCTCCCTTTTTGCTGCTTCCCAGCCCTGGGATGTGCTGAGCTGGATGGGCCTTGATGGTGCTGCTCCTTCCTCAAACTTCCTGCGCCTTGCAAAAGGGAAAAAAATCTCATTTTGGTGCCTGTGAGCCCTGGGATGTGCTGAGCTGGGCTGCAGGAGCAGAGCCTTGATGGTGCTGCTCTTTCCTCAAATTTCCTGCCTCACAAATGGACAGAAATCTTCTCATTTTGCTGCTTCCCAACCCTGGGTTCTTCTGAGCTGGGCTTAGGAGCAGGGCCTTGATGGTGCTGCTCCTTCCTCAAACTTCCCGCCTTGCAAAAGGGAAAAAAATCTCATTTTGGTGCCTGTGAGCCCTGGGATGTGCTGAGCTGGGCTGCAGGAGCAGAGCCTTGATGGTGCTGCTCTTTCCTCAAATTTCCTGCCTTGCAAAAGGAAAAAAAAATCCTCATTTTGCTGCCTCTGAGCCCTTGGATGTGCTGAGTTGGGCTGCAGGAGCAGGGCCTTGGTGATGCTGCTCCTTCCTCAAACCTCTTACCTTGCAAAAGGAAATAAATCACATTTTGGTGTCTGTGAGCCCTGGGATGTGCTGAGCAGCCAGGCTGGGCTGCAGCATTCCCTCAGAGCCCTGCTGAACGCCTCCAACACGCCCAGATCCAACAGCAGCATGACCAGGAACAAGAACAAGCAGCGGGTTGTGCGCTCCGGGGGAAGAGGTCCCCGAATGCCTCGGCAGAAATAACTAAAAATCCAAATTACAATAAACAACGGCGACGTGCTTGTACAAAAAATATCCCACTCGGAGCACTCCCACCACTTAATCCCATCTGTCAATAACACAGCTGCACTGCAGGGGCTGTTCAGCATCTCTCTTTATTTTTCTAGGCGTCCTGGCTGCGTGGAGCACGCTCTGAGCTCCACTGGGTGATTTTCTGCCTCGCTCTCTGCGGCTGCTCCGTGTTTGCTTTGCTCTTGACCTCACCACTCGTATCTTGCTGCTGTTGCAAAAGCCATTCGTGGGCTGGAGCCCAAAAAAATGGAAACTGTGCTGCCTTCAAGGTTCTCGCCTTGCTGAAAAAGCCCTTCCTGCTTCCTGTTTGCCCTCCCGGCGGTGTTTCCAAAACAAAATTCCCACTGCCTTTGGAAAACACGGAGCCACGCTGAGCAGGAATGCAGGCTGCAGGTCAGTGGCACAGCCAGGGCAACCCCACAGAGGGATGTGCTTCTGGAAAAAGGTTGGAGGATGAAATTTTATTTTTATCCATGAAAAATGAGGATTCAGGCGCCTTTTGGGTGCAGGTGGGAGGTTGGAGCTCACCAGGTTTTGGCACCTGTCTCCTGTTGGCCACTCTGACAGGAGTTAGAGGGATGTGGCTCTTCCCCAGGGATTTTTAGGACTAAAGGCAGGTTTTCCCAAGGAATGTGCAGTAGCAGGTTCTGCCTGGAGCTCTCTGCCCCATGGTTGGAAGGTTCCTCTGCTGAGCCTGGCAGAACAAAGGGGTGGGGATTGATAATCAATGAAAAAATTAATTCCATGAATCCCAAAAGGAACCAGACCGACCCCAACAGTGAAATCTAGAGGGATTTTCAGCAGGATCAGTAATCTTGTCCACCAAAGAATTCCAAACCAGCCGTGAGAGATCTGAGTTAAATAATGAGAATCTTTCAGCTCTTTTTACCCACACTCATCCTTCTTGGGATGGTTCTTTCTCTCCAGCCCTTCAGGGTTAACTTCAAATACTCTGGAGCATTTTCTATTCTTTTCAGTGGGTGCTTGGCCCTTCTGTGTGTGTTTGACTCCAGCAGGGAGGGAACGGTCACAAATCCTTGTAAAACTTGTGTGAGAGCCCCACTGCCCTGCTGATGAGGCTGGGGGTAATTAAAACACACCTAGAGTAATCCCCTGGGTTATCCACTCACCCTCCAGGTTCTGTGCTCCAAAAAACCCCAAATCCCTGCTGAGATGAAGAGAAATTACAATATGGGGAGGTGAGCAATGGGAAGGAGGTGAAGGTCCCTCAGCACAGACCAGGCAGGCAATGAGCAGAGCACTTGGGAAGAGAATTTCCCAAGGCTCAGGAAGCCTTTTTATCCATCCAGGGTTCCTGGAGAGCCCAGACAGCTCCCACCAGCAGCTGGGTTGAAGAAAACATCATGGACATTATTGCTGTCCCCATTCCCATCATTATTCAGCAGCTGGAGCCTTGGATTTTCTGAACTCTCTGTTTTTTTAATCCCACTTCTCCTTTTCCCAGTGGGCAAAAACTGCTTTTGTTTCTGGGGCAGGAAATTTCCAACCCTGAGCTGCCTTTGCCTCCCCTCCTCGGTGCCTCAGATTTCCTAATGATCTTTTGTCACTCATTAGCTTTGTTCATTAGATGAGAATCTGGGGAGCCTTTAATTGAGTTGGCACAGAGATGTGGAGATAATGAAGGAGTATCGGGGCTGCCATCTGGGCAGGAATGAGACAAGTCAGCTGAAGCTGCCTGGCCTTTGGGGTGCCTCAGAAAACGGGAATTGCAGACACCTGGGCTGTGCATGAACTTGTTTGACAGCTTCCCTCGATGCCAGGTGAAAGTTCCCTGGATCCAGCAGAGAATCCTTGAGAAAGACAAAGAGAAAACCTGGTTACACTTCCAACACCCAGCCAGGCTCAATAGTCTTTCTTAACCTCATTGCAGCTTATCAGGAATGCTTCATTCTGCAGTTTCAGGAAGAAGTTTCTCTGGTTTATTTTCCTGGTATTGTTTTTATTTCATCCCAACTCCAATTTCTCTTTCCCAAGCAGGGATCCTCTGCAATTACAGCGTCACTCATCGTTTCCCATATTACCTGCATTGCATCACTGGGGCTGGCACCTGGGCTGGAAGTGAAAAATGTCATTTTAGCTTGGCTCAAATGCTCCCAGAGATGTTTCTGGGACAGGCACCAGAGTGCTGCAAGTGAATCTGGTCTAAAAAATGGATTTGTTATGAAAAAAAATTAATGCCTTGCAGATTGTAAAGGATTTCTCCCTGCGAACTCTGGGGTGAAGGGAATCCTCTTCTCTTCTCTTCTCTTCTCTTCTCTTCTCTTCTCTTCTCTTCTCTTCTCTTCTNGAAATATCCTCCCTGATGACTTCACAACTTTTCCCTTTCATTAAAAAAGTCAATTATGACCATTTCCCTTCTCACCAAGGTGTTTCATGCACAAAAAGAGGATTATTTCACCTCCCTGGGGCTGGGGGATGCTGATGTGTGGAGTTCCCTGGATCTTTTTCCCCACTGGATTTCTGAACACCTTTTGTCTCCTCACCAGATATTCTCATTTTTGAGCACATCCTGAGGCCAAAGGGAACCCCCCTGGTGATTCCTGGCCCTGGAGATCCCCCCTGGCTGCTCCAGGCTCATTCCCACCCCTGAGCTCAGGTGAGCCCATCCTGGAGCACCCCACACCCTGCTCAGGTACCCACTCCCATCCATATTGACTGAAAGCAAAGCAGAGACTCAACCCATGTTTATTTTGAAATAATCCCTGGAAACAGACCATGATAGCAACTCCAGGAACTCCTTCCCTTTCCTTTTGGCAGTCGCAGCTCTTCTTGAAATAAACAGGTAACTTACGGGCCTCGGGGGGATCTTAAAAACCACTTGTCCCTCAATCATTTTTCCACTTCCCAGCTCCTGCCCTGCACAAAGAGCCTGCAATGTTATTTATGTTCCTGCAGACTTGGCAGGGCTCATAATGGGCCGTGTTTTTGGGGCTGGGGGGGAAGGGGGGGCAGAAATTTCCACTCATTTTGTATAATTATGATATAGAAAATATTTGGAGATGGTGTTTTTGGACTGCTCTGCTCGGGGCTGGCTCCTACGTGAGCCTGACACGTTTGCCCCCTGCCTGGGGGATATTTACACCCTGCTTGGTGGCTTTGGGGTGACATCATGGGGCACAGGCAAGAAGTTGCATTTTCAAGTCTGTTCTTCATCAGCTGGCTTGGTTGGAATTCCCTCTGCCACAAACAAAACAAACCCTGAGAGAAAAACCCCCCCTTGAACCCTCTCAGCTCATCCACGGGCAGGATTTGGTTGGGTTTTTTTTTTAAAAAAAAAGTTGTCCTGGTTTCTCTTTTTGGGTGTGTGGGGTGGTCAGTGGGGAAAATCACTGGGGGAAATCTGCAGGGCAACCTGGAATGGCCAAATTTCAATCAAATTTGCATCTTGCTGAGTGTGCAGCTTGCCTGGCTGCTTTAGGTGACTGCTGCTGCCTTTTCCTGTGTCTTGGACCACCAATGTCCTCCCTGTGGGAAAAATGAGGAGTCCTGGGAGGTCCAGGGTTCATCACCTGGCACTCAGAGGAGCTTCAAAGGGAAAAGCAAATCCTGGGAATTGCTGAAACTCCCAAGAAACAATTTTCCAGGAGCTGGGATATCCTGAGCATCCTTCTGGAAGTCCTGCTCAGCTTCTTCCCAAGTTATTGCTGATCCTTATTTACCTCAGGCCAGGGAAATGGGCTCCAAGCCGAGGCAGCTCCATCCTGAGACTGAAGTTTCCCTCCAAAACGAAGCCCTTTTTTCCTTTTTATCCCCAAACCTCTCCCAATTCCTGTTTCCCTCCCCTAAATAATTGCTTTTCTTCTGCCTCCAACCATGAGGAGAAAAGCCCTGCAGAACTCGAGGCGAGGCAGACAGATTTCAATTAGCAATGCCCACAAACCACCTGATTAAATCCATAAAAATAATATCTTCCCACCTCAGCAGCTCGCCATGCCCCCTAAATTAAAATAAACACTTCCAGGCTTGACTTTTTTTGTTCATTGTAATCATCCCAAATTGGTGGCTCCAGCCTCCCTCGCTGGCTTCTGTAAAAATAATTCCATTTTCCTGCTGAACCAAAGCGTCTTTATCCAGCCCCGAGTGCTCTGATTTACCCAGGGGAATTAAAACAGGATGCTCTGATCCCAGGAATTCCAGCAGGATCTGCTGATCCCAGTCCCAGGAATCAGGTGTGTGGCAGGGGGGTTATAGGGAATTATATAATTCCCTATATTATCCTATATATGGAATATCAGGAAATTTCCTGAGCTGGATGGGCCTCAGGGATCACTGAATCCTGCACAGGACATCCCAACATTCTCACCCTACACAACCCAGATTCTTCCTGATCATGGCAAAAGTTCTGATTTGAACAATCACAGGGCTTCTTTGGGGAAAAAAACCTTGGGAAAAAAGGAAATTCCCTGTCCTGCTCTGGTGCTGCCAGGACTGAGCATTGATTCCTTATTTTAACACTGGAAATGGATCTGGTCCTGCTGGAATTCAGACACAGAACTGGGCTGAGCTGGAGGAAAAGGAGATTTTTGGGATGCATCTCTCCAGGTTATTTAACTTAGGGATTGGTGTAACCCTAAATGCATTGTGTAGATGGAATAAATGGAATATTTGGGCTCTGGAGAGGCTGGCACTGCTGGCAGCTCCTGCTTCTGCTCCTGGTGGGACTGGATCAAGCACCAAGGACAGCCCAGGGAAGGGAACCATGAGGAAAAGTGTTCTGGAGCAGAATCTGTCACTAAAAATATCAGTTTGGGTTTTATTTGAAATAATGCCACATCAATTAAAACAAAAGAGCCACCAAAAGGGAACAGAAAAGGCACAGGGAACTGCCATGCTTTGCTATTTTATCTCAACTTTTACTGTTTCAAAATGTATTCTCAGTGTCAAAGGCTGGAGGAGAAAACCAGGATAAGAAGAATTCTTTTCTTAACTATTTTGATTTTTTCCCTCTCAAAGTTTACTCCAGGAGAAGGGAATTTAGCAAAGGTTCCAACCTGAAAATGTAGAGGAATATTTTGAATTTCCTAAATATGGATGCAAATCCCATTTTTAAAATTCTGCTTAACCTCCACGTCTACAAGCCAGACCCTTAATCAAGAGCCAGGATTTTCCCTCAGAACAGGGAAAATTGGGATATTTTGCCTGGATATGTTGCAGTTGCCCTGTTGTTTTCACCCCAGAGCAGGAGCAGGTTGTTCCTGCCCTCTCCTTCCTGCTTTGCTGTCCCTTTATCCTGGGAATTTTATCCAGAGCAGCCTTCCCATGAGTTTTTTCTAGGAGTGGGAGGATAATCCAGTGGGCAGAATCTGCAAAAATGTTTCTTTGCAGGGTTTGGTTGTGACCAGTGATTCCCTACCCAGGCCAGGCTCTTATCACCTGCCCTTGACATCCCCAAGCTCTGCTGGGTGAGGGTTGGATTTAGGGAATGTTTGAAGAATTTTTCAAATCCTTTCTGGACTCGGTGCACGTCTTGCAGGCTGCTGCTCGTGCAAGGATTTAATGGGGTTTTTATTGTTCCTGATATTGCTGAGCTGCAGGGGAGAGGGTGGGAGGAATCCTGTGTTAATGCTGGCCTCAGCCAGGAATAATCCCAGTGCTTTTATGGGGCTTTGCTACTGAGCAGGGCCACGGAAAAGGGACTTTTCTCCCCTTTGGTTTCCACTGTGATGCTTCAGGTTTAGCTTTTCTATTTTTCACATTCTGTGCTGCTTTAGTGGGTGGATCTGGGTTCATATTATGGGATGGTAAGCTCTGCACAGAGCAAGGAGACAAAACAATTCCTGCTCCAGCTGGGGACCAAGGACAAATGATCCAAATCTCAGCCCCAAGAGCACAAACAAGGTGGGCTGAAGAGAGAAAAACAAGCAGGATGGGACTGCATGGGCTAAAGCTGGGATGGGACAATGAACTGCAAGGTGCAAATGGAGCAGAACTGATCCAAGGGAGAGACCCCGTGCCTGGTTCATTTTGGGACCATTTTGGTTCATCTTGGGTGCAGCCCTGGCTGGGCTCTTGTGCTGCCCAAGGTGGATCCATGGAGGAGATCCTTTGAATCAATCCCTGCTTTATTCTGTGACTCTCTCCAGACTCTGCTCTAGCTCAGCCTTCTGAACTGGAAGCAAGAGGAAGGATCCCTGAGCTCTGGGCTGGGGCTCTGAGCAGAGCCCAGGAGCTTCCTGGCTGTGCCATTCCCCAATTCCCTGCGTGGGGCAATGCCTGGCTGTGCAGATGAGCAGATAAACTCCCCATTCCTTGGGAATTCTGTCCATAATTCCCAATGCCTCGAGCAGGAAAAAGAACTCGAGTCTGATCTGATCAGCCTCATTCATCTCCCTTTACTCACACCCTGCCAGCCCTCCCTGCTCTGCAGCACGGCAGGACCCAGCACAGTGAGATCCCATTTTTATCTCGGTTCAGGGATCTCTCCTTATTTATTTAAACCTCTGCTGCCTCCAGCTTCAGTAACGATGCTGCTGCCCTCAGCATCACAGCCCCTGCCAACAACAACAAGCTCCATTTAGTCTGCTACAGCTTCCTACAGAGAATTGTTTTCTCACTTTACTCCTGATCCTCAACCCTTTCAAAATAGGCAAAGCCCAAAAATTATCCCCAACAGGCTTTTGCATTCATCCACTTTGAAACAAAGCCTTTACACATGTTTGTTCTGCAGGGTCCCACTGATTTTGCCCTTTGCAAACTTTTCTCCCATTGCTTCTCTCCAAGCCTTTTCCTTCCAGGACTTTTTTATCTGAATGTGAAAAGCTGGAAGGGGACAGAGACAAAAAAAAAAAAAAAAAAAAAAAAAAAAAAAAAAAAAAAAGAAAAAAAAAAGGACAGAAAAAAATCCAATGCATTTCTTTTATTTTCTTCCCACTTCCTTATTTATGCATCTACAAACACACAGGGGCAGATGCTGTGTTCTAATCCTACAATAACTGGCTCTGGAAAAACAAGAGATAATAATAGTAGTAATAATAATAATAATAATAATAATAATAATAATAATAATATTGTGAGTGGCCAGAATCAAAAGAGCTGCTGGGAATGATGGGGAAATTAATCCTGAGTGCGTGGGCCCCCCAGCAGTGCCAGGGAGGGAAAAAATCATCCCCCATGTCTGCTCCTGTCTGCAGACCCCTGATCCAGTCCCACCAGGAGCAGAAGCAGGAGCTGCCAGCAGTGCCAGCCTCTCCAGAGCCCAAATATTCCATTTATTCCATCTACACAATGCATTTAGGGTTACACCAATCCCTAAGTTAAATAACCTGGAGAGATGCATCCCAAAAATCTCCTTTTCCTCCAGTTCAGCCCAGTTCTGTGTCTGAATTCCAGCAGGACCAGATCCATTTCCAGTGTTAAAATAAGGGATCAATGCTCAGTCCTGGCAGCACCAGAGCAGGACAGGGAATTTCCTTTTTTCCCAAGGTTTTTTTCCCCAAAGAAGCCCTGTGATTGTTCAAATCAGAGAACTTTTGCCATGATCAGGAAGAATCTGGGTTGTGTAGGGTGGGATGTCCTAGGTAGGACTCGATGATCCCTGAGGCCCATCCAGCTCAGGATGCAGCCTGGAGGAGACAGAGGCTGAGGTAGCTCCATGCAAGGAGCTCAGCAATTCCTGTCCTGCTGTCCTGGGCTGTTCCCAGCCTGGATCAGGGAACTCGGAGCTGCCAAAAACCCCACACAACTTTTGTGTCTTTGGTTTTGGTCACCTTTCTTCCTACGCCTGGCTCTGCTGGCAGAAGTGCAGCCTGGGAGGACTCTGAGGTGGCTTTGTGCTCTCCAGCCTCCCTCTCTCCACCAATACCAGAGGGAAAATCCCACAAAGGCTGCTCTGCCTGCAGGTCACTGCTTTGTAGCAAGGTGTGAAGAGGAAATCCATGTCCTGACCAGCCCACACTGGGACATGCTGAAGGGAAAATGCTCCTTCAGGAGGACATGGCTGCTGTGGGACAGCCCCTGGCTGAACTCCCTGCAGCTCATCTCAGGTGTCCCTCAGGTGCAGAATTCCCAAGGATTTGTGTGAGCAGCTCTGGTTGAACTCCCTGCAGCTCATCTCAGGTGTCCCTCAGGTGCAGAATTCCCAAGGATTTTGGTGTCAGGTGGCTCCAGCTGCTCTGGAACACGGTGAGACCCCAGCTCCTCGTTACTTTTGGGGGAACCTCCCTGCCTTGAGTGCATCAGCTCAGCCACAGGATGTGATTTCAGGGCTGGGCTGGAGCTGATCTCAGCCCCTGCTGCTGACAGAGAAGCTCCTGCCCTGCCTGCTGCTCCAGCTGCAGTGTCCCTGTGCCTCCCTAAGCTCAGCTCAGCTGCTTCAGGATCACAGCCAGGCCTGGGAGCTCATCCAGCCCAAAGCCAAGCTTCTTCCCTGGGAGGCTGCAGCAGAGGAAGCTGTTTGGGATCCTCTGGATCTTAACAACATGATTCCATGGCCACCCTTTTCAGATTTTGGAGAGCATGGAGTGCCATTGTTATTTCTGTGCTCTCAGACAGAATGGGAGGTGGCCTCTCCAACCTTCTGCCCCTTGCACACATCCTCCAAAATCTCCACATCTTCCTGGAGGCACCAAAAAGCTGCTCTGGGTGGACAGCTGAGGTTTTCACACTGGAGCAGCACATCCATGACCTTGAACTGTCCCAAAACTCCAAAGAGACAAGATGGAGTACATTTAACTCACTTCTCACAAGCCTCCTTCCTTGGCTGCTGTGGGGTGAACAATTTCCCTGCTCACAGGGGAAGCAGAACTTGTTCTAACAAGTTCTTGTTCCTAACTCCTGTAAACTGTGTCAAACCCTGATCAACACTGGAGTACCAATTTTGAAAAATTAGATATTTAACAGGGTCTGTTCAGTCAGGCAGAGTCTTGGAAAGGGGAGCTCATTCTGGAGGAGGAGTGGAAGGAGAACTCTGAGTGGGAAAGACATTCCCAGCAGATCCCACACCTCTTTTACCATAGGGTTTTACCATTTCAATAGGATATTCAAATATTTCATAACTGGGGGTAAGCTGTGATTTAGTTTGGATTTAGTTTTGATTTGTAGGTGCTGGAAGGAACTTTTCACTTATCTGTTGCACTTGAGGTGGTGTTATCAAATCTATGAACCTGGCATAAAAGAGAATTAAAAAAAAACATTCCCAACCCTGTTTTCCAATTGCATTTGCAAGAATCCATAAGGACAGTGATGTCTTTGGATGGTTCATATCACCAAAAGTTGTGGGGCAGAACTTTCTGGTTAAAACTTTCCCTGGTTAAAACTTTCCCTGGTTTTACCAGCTCAGAGAACTGGTATCTGCTCTTCACACATTTCTTGTTGAGAAGGTGGCTCCAGTATGAAAGTCCTTTAAAAATCCAGGCTGTATATCCGAAATGAGCCCACCAGAAAAGAAAAATAATAAAGAAAGTAGCTTTGAAAGACTGGGCAAAGGTCTGGAGGAGCCAGAGTTTTCCTTCCCTGCAGTAAAGCGTGGCTAAAACAACACAAACTCCTATGGCTTACTAATTTTTCAACCCAATATTTTCATATAATTTGTGTGCTTTATAAGCCTTGGAAAAGCCACAAGAGGCCACACATTTCTGATGTAATCGTCTTTGAATTCAACAAAGCCCATTACCATGTCAATGAGGGGGCTGGGTTCAAAGAGCACAGGGTGGTTTGCAGAGCACCCAGAGGGGATTTGCACTGCTGCTACTGAAATAATAAACTCCTCTCTCCCCCCTCCCTCCCAAATTTTGGCTCCAGCTGGAGACATTTCAAGAGTTTCTTTCTAATCGCAGATGATTCTTTTTTTATTGTGTCATTTTGGGTTCTGTTGTTGGCCATAACAAACGTTGCTATGTGACTGGAGCAGCTTTAGGTGAGGTCAGTCCGAGCACAACCTCTCTGCATTTTGGCCCTTCAGGATGTTCCACGCTTGGGGTGGAGGTTGCCTTTTGTTTCCAGGGGCTGCTTCATGGAAATGGCTTTTTTTCTCCACCAGTTTATCCCAGTTTTTCTGCTCTCTGCAAGCTGTGCTGATTTTTATTTTATATTTTTTTTTTTCCAAGCTTTAATTAGAAGAGGTTAATCACCGATGCTTAAACTGTCAAACACTTCTGCATGGGGATATTTTCCTGCAGGAGAAGTGCCACTGGCTTACACTGAGCTATTCATGGTGCAGAATATTTTATAGACATTCAGGTTTTGCACGTTTTGGACCTCACGTGTGCTCTTCCAGGAGCAAAGGGGAAGGCAGGAGGTGGCAATACCATGCTCAAACTAAAGAAAAGAAAGTAAAAAAGAGCTAAAAACGCCCAAAAGTTTTGCTGCAAATGCTCACCTTGGGTACAACCCCTTGCCAAATGCTTTGGGATGGAATAGTCAAAGATTATTTATTTATTATTTATTCCAAAACGTTGCAAGTTGAAAATGACAGCTCAGGGTGAAAGAGTTGAAGGATTGGGTGTCCAAAATACCAAAAAAACCCTCTGAAAACGAGAGCCTTGGCATTGTGAGATGTTCCTTGATGAAGAAAATCATCTGTTGAGGTAATTTCCTGTTCCTCACTGAGCATCCATCGCTCTCCTCTGGATCTAATTCATGATTGTGGGGATGAGAATCTCATTTTTTGGGCAGTGACCTCACCCTGCTCCTTCTGCAAGAGCTCCAAACCCAGTGAGGCTCCAGATCTCGTGGGGTTTCCAAACTGATGCCCAAATGCCCTGGGCAGAGGGGCAGAGTGACATCAGGGAAGGAGCTCTGTCACCCAGCTGAGGGCAGGATTGAATTGCCAAAACATCAGAGATTTAATTACCAAACATCAACATCTGCACTCAGAGCCCTGTGCTAGCCCAGGTGTGTGTGTGGGGTGGCAGAGAGGATTTAGGAGCTTTCAGGTGAGATCCCAAACCTTTCCACAGCATCTGGAGAGCGGCAGAAACACCCCAAGGATAAAATCCCACTCACCTCGTGGATGGCTGAGCAGAAGAACCAACAGCCACAGAGACACAAAACTTTTGGGGGGTTTAGGGCAGGGAAGAGCATTTTCCTCTCAGTTTGAGAAGACGCCCCTGGTAGGGTTGCAAAGCTTGCAGCTCACCAGAGCAGAGCCATTAAGGGTTTATTACAATCGAGTTTTATAACCCACCTTCTAATAAGTCCTGCAAGAATGTGGCTGCATGCAGTAATCATTTCATAAATATTAATACAGCATTTAGAAACGGGGCCTTAATTTAAAGTGTTACCTTTTTACTGGCAAGTGCATGGTTTAATTACGGCAGTAAAAGCAGAGATTAGTTAAGCCTTGCTGCTGTTCTAATACCTGGGAACCAGCACCAGCCCGGCTTTAATAAGCAGCTTCTGAGGAGGTGAAAGAAATTCCTCTGGCTGGAGAGGCTGAGGGGGGAAGGTTTGCTGCTGGAAAGTGGCTGTATTCTTTAACAAGGCTAGACTGTGGAATGACTTCTTCTTGCTGTCTGCATTTTTGTGTGCGTGTGTTCGTTCACACACGGCTCCAGGCAGGGCCAGCAGGGATTGACAGACTCCTTCAAATAAAGCACCAGCACAAGCAACCAGCACCAAAAGCTTGGATTTATTTTCTGGAAACCCAATTTTTTTTTCTGGAAATCCAATTTTTTTTTTTTTCTGGAAATCCAATTATTTTTTCTGGAAAAAAAATTACTTATTTTTTCATATATTGGTTATTTTTGTTCAATTCTGTCCTCCTGGGAGCTCCTTTTTCTTGCCCTGCTGGTTTTTGTTCCCAGATAGAGCAGTGGGGAGGAGGCAAGGCCCTGAGCTTCCATCGCTGCTCACACCGAGGGAACAACAACCTTGGTGTATCATTTTCCCAATGAATGAGATAAAAAAAACCAGCCTGGAGATTGTTTGGCACATGGGCCTGGGGAAGAGACAAACACAGGCCTCAGGGGCTGCACTGTGAACACTTTCAACCTGATTTAACCTGGAGCAGGGGAAGGTGCTGCCTAAAATCCCACTGCCTAAAATCTCAATGCCTAAAATCCCACTGCCAAAATCTCAGTGCCCAAAATCTCAGTGCCTAAATTCCACTGCCCAAAAACCTACTGCCTAAAATCCCACTGCCCAAAATCCCAGGTAACTGCAGCATCAAATTCCCCCTAAAAGCAGCACCCTGGGACATGGTGTTTTCCCGAGGAGAGGATAATTCCAGCAGATGGGATGGGGAAGGGGAAGGAGAGGCCACATCCCGGCCGTGCAGGAGCAGATTTCAGGCACAGGAAACGCTCTGAGCTCCCTCAGGAGGGCCCTGGCTGTGCCAAAAGCTGAACTCATGTCCCTTTAGTCCCAGCCTGGGAAGATAAGCCGTGGTTCTGGGGACCAGTCCAGTGGGTGAGGACAGCTCTGGGAAGCCAGGCAGTTGTGGTTCCTCCTGCTCTCTGCAGCCCCCTCAATCCCGTGATTTATGACAATTCTTGTTTTGCAGGCCCAGCGTCTTCCGGCCAGCGCAGATTGAAATGTTTGGAGCCATCGTGGGTCACACCCTCTCTGCAACTCTGGTGGCCACAGAGCCCAGGCTGTGTCCCCACACGTGTCAGGGATAAGGGTGCTTCTGGCCACAGCTGGGATAGCAGCAGCCACCACCCCAGGGAATTGTCACCCTCGGTTTCTGGAAATGAGGGCAGACATCCCCCTTTGAATCATATGAATGTGGGAAAAAAAGAGCAAAGTGAAAGATATCAGAAAGAGAGAGAGTGGAATCACAGGATGTGATTGGAATCACAGACAGATTGGAATCACAGAATTTCCTCAGTGGGAAAGGGACCCACAGGGGTCATCCAGTCCCACTCCTGCACAGACACCCCTGGGCATCCTTGGGAGTGGTGTCCAAACCTTCCTGGAGCTCCGGGAGCTTTGGGAATGTGCTGACACACAATCCCAATCCCCTGACACAGCCCCAGCATTCCCTGGGTCCTGTCCCAGAGAGCAGAGCTGCCCCTCAGGAGCAAATCAGGACTGGAGGCAAGAGGAAAAGTGGAATTCCAGCAAGTCTGGTGCTGGATCCAGGGGGAATCCTGAGCATCCTGGATGTGCAATGGGAATCCGAGGGCTGAAGCCTCTCCTGCTTTTTGGCACCTTCCTTGGCCAAGCTGAGCAGCATTCCCGGCCATTCCCAGCCACTCCCAGCTGTGACACTTGGATCATCATTAGGGGATGTTGCCATGGCTGCTGTCACAATTAAAAACAAATCCGGTTTATGCTGCAGCCCGTGTTATAAAAATAAACACAGCTACTTTGCATAACAGCAAAATTAGGGCCTAATTGCCAGCTGGTGTGTTAAACCATAAATGAAAACAAACAGGGCAATAAATGGAATTATTAGAAAGATACAATGGCTTGGGGAGATATTACACCATGAGGGCTTATTTGGAGGATCACAGAGCAAACCCAGCCCGAGCAGAGCAAAGCAGGGCCCTTGTCACTCCTCTTCTTCAAATCCCTGGGGATCAAACAATCCATCACCATCCTCTTTCCACTTGGGATCATCGGGGCATCCTCACAGACTGAAATCAGTTTTTAGTGTGAAGAGATGCAGCAAATGGAATCCCATGGAAAGGCTCAGAGACAGAAAAGGAATATTTGTGTGTCCCCACTCATTTCTGGAACAGGGATTGGGGTTGGGAATGGCACCGGTCCCAGAGTTTTCCTGGAAATTTTACATTATGCTAAAACATGATCCATCATTAAAGCTGATTTAAATTTGCAGCATTTCTGCCTTTGTTTCCTGCTGGTGCTGTTTGGTTTTGGGTGAACATTTGGAATTACAGGGACAAGCCAGAATGGACCTTCCCAACACGGTGCTGGCAAACCATGGAATGGTGCTGAGCATCCCCTCCAGGAGCTCCTGAGTTATTTCCCTCCATGAACAGACTCAGAACACACTGGAGACACCCTGGGACAGCCTCTGCTGTCATTCTTTCCTTTTTCCCCCTTTCCCAAGGAGCTTTCCTGAGTGTTCCTATCAGAAGAAAAGCCTGTCCTGTCAGGCAGCCCTTAAAAATGAAATTACTCGGGGCAATAACAAATTCAGGGCAGGATCTGTTGAAAACAAGGCATAAAACACCTGTTGAAAGGGAGCAGGGAGGATAAAAGTTCACGGGGCACAGGTGTGCCCACAGCTGTCCCCAGCAGAGCTCTCTGGTGATGTGTTTTTATTGTAAATGCTGTGATAAGGGCAGGGAAAAGGAGAGGAGAAAGAAGAGGGGAAAATCCAAGCCAACAGCAAATCAGGAGGTTAGAAATGCTGAATCTGCAACAGATTCCCATCCTTCCCATGGCTATACATTGGATTTGACAAGATTTATCCCTGTTCCTTGTGTAATTCAAGTGAGAAACGGGAACTGGAGCAAGCAATGCTCCAAAGGTCCTTGGGACCCTTGAGGGAGTGGGCAAACCTGAGGGAAGAGCATTTGCTGTATTGGAGAGGATTTCCAGCTCTGCTGGAGCTGGATTTTGGAGATAATTGAGGATTGCATTGCCAGGAATTGTCTTGCCAGGACCTGTGTGAGCTCAGGCGCCTCTGGAACACCTGGGTTGCATTAACCCGGATCGTGGGACTTCCCCTGGTGACACCACACACCAGGGCAGCTTCAGGATGTGGCTTTGCCATTTCCTGGAGTCTCTTCACCAATTAGGGCAGCAATTGGATGGGGAGATTCCAGCCAAAGGGATTGAGAGGAAATCACAGGTATTTGTGGCAGTGAATCCCTCATTTGAGGACAGGGGAGTGGGGGGGGGGTTTGCTCAGCCTCTTCACTCACAGGATGTTCTGCAGTTTTGCAGCAGCTTCCAAAACTGGAAAATTCCAAATCCCTTCCAAACGTGGGTCAAATGTTGTGCCAGTGGCACCAGCAGGAGTTGGGCCTTTGCTGGATGTGACCCCCAGGGTTTGGCCATGGAGTGTCCTTAACCAGCAGATCTTCCCAGAGCTGGTTAAACAGATTTTGAACAAGGGCTCCTCGCTGTGTTCCCTTTGCTTAGAGCTGCATCCCTCTGCCTGCACAGGCTCTAACCCAGGGTTTGGGTCCTCCAGGCAGCCCAGTTTTCCTGTGGATCAATCCCATTCCTGCTGAGCCTTTGGAGAGCTGTTTTCCTGAGCATTCCCACATTTGTACTGGGCACTTCCTTCAGGGACATGTTGCCATTCACGTTTGTTTTCTGTTCTCTTTGGCTGCCTCTCGTTGCTCTCCTCCAGCAGTTCTGGCAGGAGTGGGGAGCTAATGACTTCAGAAGGTCCTATTTCATGTAAAGTTTATCTCCTCCTGACTGACAGCTCCGTGGATCATTTCCAAAAGCTTCAGGTTGGTTTTCCCGATGTCCTCTTATGTCAGACATAAGATTTATTCTCCTGCCAATACCCAGAAGGTTTGAATCACAGAATGTGCCTGTCATGCTCTGCCTCTCCACCAGCTCTGAAGGGCATGTGGGGTATTAAATGGACACTTTCTTCCCTGGGGAAAACAAAAGACACTTTATTTTAACAAGTTTGCTCCATCCGTGAGAGGGGAGCAAGAGAAACAGAGGTGAAGGAAAGATGTGAGGAAAACGTGAGCAAAATTAAGGGCAAAGAAAATGAATGAAGGATTAGTAAAAGTGAATGAAAAGAGGTGAAATGAAAAGAGATATAAAAAGAGATCTTGAAATGTCCCATGCAAGAAGTGCAGACATCAAACCCTGCTGGTGAGAAAGGATTTAGAGAAGGAAAGGGAAGCTCAGGGAGGAATGGGGAGAGTGGAGAAGACTCAAAAGGATCCATGTAAAATGGAACCTTTGTGCTTGTGGTGATCCTGCTGGGGCTCAGCTGGGGCCTTCTTGGAGTAGATTTTGGGAATAAACTCTTCCCTGTGAGGGTGGGGAGGCCCTGGCACAGATTCCCAGAGAGTTTGCGGAATGCCCATCCCTGGAAGTGTCCAGGACCAGGCTGGATGGGGCTTGGATCAACCTGGGACAGTGGAAGGTGTGGAATGAAAGGAGCTTTATGATCCCTTCCCACCCAACCCATTCCATGATTCCATGAAACTCAGGGAATCACTGAAGGCTCCCCCTGCTCCCTCCCCTGTGGATGCAGCAGAAACCCAGAAAAATCTGCAGTTCCTCCAGCCCCCCTTGGAAGGGTCACACAATAAAACAAGATAAAGGCGGGAGCCAAGGCAAACACAACGGGCCCACTCTCAACATTTATTCCTAGATATTTTTTTAGAAAAAGAAAATACAGACTAAGCACATAAATGGACAAGACTTACTTAGCTCAGTCATTTTTTTCCCTCCCATGCACCACTTTGGAAAATAAATAGTTTTAAAAAATATGGAGGTTTTTTTTCTCTTTGCAATCCAAGGCCTGTACCTACGCTCACAGCAAACCTTTAAGAGCTACATTTTTTCCTTTTTTTTTCCTGCTGTAATTATGGTCTCATTAAGATTCCAATAAAAAATAGTCAAGAAAGCCGTTTTTTTTTCTTTTTTTTTTTAATTTTTTTTCAGAGAAAACAGAAGTGCCCACAGTGTCTCTCTCTACATGTTATGCTTTTAAAATATTTGCATTTGAAATTCCTCACTGCAAATAATTCCAGGCCAAATGTAAATATAACACTTAGATTACTCCCAGAAGAACATTCTTTTGACCATTAATCCCTCCAATTCGGAATCAAATTTTTCCCTCTCTCTCCTCTTTTTTTTTTAAATTTTTTTCCCCCCCAGGACTGTAATTCCACTGTATTGACTGGATCCTGCGATTTGACAGGCGATGTGTGTTAGGGAAAATATCCAAATTTTAGAACCTGCTGGAGATCCCTTGGTCTCCTCTGCTTGATTTTTGTCAGGCTCTTGCTGCTCTTACAGAACCCACGGGGATAGAGGTCCCAGAACACTGGGATGAGATTCCTGGCAGGATGGGAAGTGGATTATGGAGCTTCCTGGCAGGAGAAACAAAGTGTGACGTGCTCAGCTCCAGCACAGAAGCAGAGCTCAACATGGAGCTGGAATAGGAACATTATCACTCCTACTTCCCACCTGGGACACAGAAAAGTCAGGAGAAACCATCCCAACCCTCTGAGGCCAAGCTCCTACGGAACACAGGCCTAAGGATTCCACCCAAGAGCTTCTGCTTGAACAAATCTTCTAAAAATGGAGCAAATACTGCAGGAGGGGCAGCACGGGTTGGAGCTTCCCAGAGAATTTTAAGGAGAAGGCTCTAAACTAAAAGAGAGTGGGTTTAGGTTGGATATGGGGAAGGAATTGTTCCCTCTGAGGGTGGAGAGGGGCTGGGATGGAATTCCCAGAGAAGCTGTGGCTGTCCCTGGATCCCTGGAAGTGTCCAAGGCCAGCTTGAAGCAAACCAGGATGGTGGAAAGTGTCCCTGTGGAACTGGATGGCCTTTAAGGTCCCTTCCAATCCAATCCAATCCAATCCAATCCAATCCAATCCAATCCAATCCAATCCAATCCAATCCAACCCAGTCCAGTCTAGTCCAATCCAATCCAATTCAATCCAATCCAATCCAACCCAATCCAATCCAATCCTATCCAATCCAATCCAATCCAATCCATGATTCCATGATTCTGTGGTCCTGATTTGTACCAACATTGCTCCTCCTCACCTTCCCCAATGAGTGGGCCATGGGAGACCCCACGAGGTGTCTCAGCAAACCAGGACACGCTGTCCCACCCTGCTGTGGTGACACCGAGGGAGGAGCAGCGGTGGAATTTCACTCTGGGCCTGTCACCGATGGCGAGAAACGCAAGGCCTGATCCAGAAACCTCTCCACGCTGTGTTTATTGGGATTTGTGCACTGCCATGGCCGTGTCCAGCAGAGGATTCTGGAATATTTGAGCAGCAGCTGGATGGTGGCGCAGGCCGCCATGGACAATGCACTTCTATGCGCTCCCAACTCCCCTGGCCCAGCCCCCTCCCCTCAGGAAGATGGTTTATGAACTGTGTACAAATGTTTTCATTCAATGACAGGAATGTTGTTTTCCTAAAATCGGGAATTAGGACTGGGGCTCATTTCAGGAATTAAGGTGTTAAGCCTCAGGAATCCAGCGGCAAAGACAGGCAGCATCCAAGGGATAGAAATGCCAACCGGCAGGAATCTGGGTGCGGAGACTCTGCAATGTTAATTGGGGCTTTTTTATTTTTTCCAAGATAGGTTTGTCCTGGTGAGTGGAAGGCGTTTTGTGCGCTCTCTGTTGAAGCAGCACTTGGAAAAAGGCCCTGAGGGACTTCTTTCCAGCCCTTGTGTTCATTGGAAGCACTTGGGTTGGAGCATCCTGCTTTGCCCGTGGATTTTTCCCTGGTGGGAATGCGGTGTTGTTGGCACCCGGCTGCCTCCCACCTCTGCGCCTGGGGTGGAATGCAGGGAGCACAGACGGATCATCCCAGGAATGCAGTGGGTGTTTCCTTGGGTCTCGTTTCTAGGTTTTAATTGCCTTAAAAATAATAGCGAGCGTGATTCAAAAATACACACAACACTACATTAAAAAAGAAAAAAAAAACACCTAAAAAGATACAAAGCTGTGAAGTGAAGGGGAAATTAATTTGTAAGACAATGGAGCAGATTGCAGAGCCCTGAGCCAAAGGCCTGGGGCAGCTTTCCCCACCTCTCCTGCCCTGCCCTTGGCTCATGGGAATCTCCCAATTTCCCTCTTGCCAAACCTGCAGCTCCCACCCTGCTCCTGATCGGGGACCCCAGAGGGATCCCTTCGGTACCCATTGTTCCAGACTGACACAGCTCAGTCCTGACTTGCTCACAGCTTCCTCTGCCAGGGATTTCCAAATGTCTGAATTTCCAAAATTGGGATTTTAATGGCTCCATCTGTGCTGCATTTTGCAAGAAACGCATACAAATAGGTAAACACCACATACAAACAGATAAAATCTCATACAAATAGATAAACACCTACAAATAGATAAACATCACATACAAATAGATAAACATCTCTAAAAGGCATTTTTCTGCTTTGTCTGCTCCTCTCTCAGGTCTCCACTCTACTACAAACTCTTCATTGTCACAAACTCCTCTTTCTTGATAATCAGCCAAAATCTGGAGCACAATTTAAATACATTTGTAAATGCATCAAAGCAAAATCAGAGCAGCATTTCTCTGAACTCCTGCTCAGGATTTTGGGCTGATTTTAAATCTTTTTTGTTTTCTTGTGTCTGCAAAGGAAACATCAGCCTCTGTCCTTGACACAGTGAAGATACAATCACAGGAGACTCCCTGAACTGGAGAGAAATCAAAGCCACTGGATTGGCCTTTATTTGGAGACAGTAATTCCTGCCTGGCATTTCAGATACAATTGCAACATTTGCCACGAAAGCTTCTTGGGAAAGATAAACTTCATTTTCCTCACCACTACAAAATGTATTAATTTATTGTCAGCAGCAGAGATTACCCCTGTACACACAGTCCAAAACACCCTTTCCAGATTTAACTTCCCATTCCCAAGGAAGGTTTTTCCCACCCAGACATCCCTGGGCTTCCTGCTCCACTGACCCTTCTCCTGTGCTTTAGGTGTTTTTTTCTGGGTCCCTGCAGCTGCCCTGAGATGGAATTTAAGGGTGTCATGGATAAATTTGCTCTGTGGATTTCTTTAAAATTTAAATTTGCTCTGTGTCAAGAGATCTGCAAAGGGGGAGAGGATTGGTGAGAATGGAATGAAGAAAAGCAGAACTTGAAGGCAGCCACCAAGAATAAATTTTGTGAGCAGCAGAACTCCCATAGTGTGAAGAACAATTTGAAAGCTGAGTGGCAGAAATGGTTTAGAATGAAGTGCAGGGCCAGCTGTGGGATAACCTTAGCTAATGTCATGTCTGAGGAACTCGTGTCCCCATCCAGTGACACTGAGCACAGCACGGAGCTTGCAGCACATTCCAGATCCCAGGAGAGATCCCAGGAAAGCTGCTGGGTGTGGTGGAAATGCCCCAAACTGGGTGGATGACCAGCTCCACCAGGCTGGTCCCTGGAGGCTTCATCAGTATCTGCTGCTGGCTGGGGGTGTCTGGCTCTGGGTGCCACCAGTGGAACAAGGACAAACCCCACATCTCTGTCACCCCTGCGCTGGGACAACTCTCTCCTTGGAAACCTCCTGCATTTCTGTCCTGCCATGCAGGGAGTATCATTGCCAAAATTCTCCTTTCCAGAGGCATTTGGAAGCCGTGAGGTGTGGCAGGAGGGCAGGGGGAGCCCTGCAGCCCCTGACAGCTCAGTCCTGTCACAGGAACCCTTTGGCAGGTGGAGGATTGGGAAGTGTGGAGCTGATTTTTGATGGACACGGAGCTGGAAAGCCGAGCAGTCAGTGAGAACTTCCACAGCCTTGGGACTTCTCTCCCCTTTCCCTTGCACCTTCAGCAGCAAGGAGAAGGCCAAGACATTGTCAGGCTTCCCCAGGCAGAAAACTGGGAGAGAGATTCCTGGTTTTATCCTCCCCCCAAGCCAAGGCTGGTGGACAGGAGGAGGCTCCTCGCTGGGGGAGCAGGGACTGTAAATCCAGTCTGCTTCCAGAGTTTACTCAACAGTGCAAACAAAAATAAACGGGTGTCAGCTCGCCTGCTTAAAGAGGCCATGAAAGGTGACACTGTGTCACTAATCCCTTGTTGCCATTCATTAAATACATCCTCTGGGCTGTTAATCTTCACACCTTCCTTTGGGGGCCACCAGGCAACAAGCTGGGAGGTCTTGACCATGGCAGAGGATGGCAGGAGATGCCGAAGGTCAGCCTGAATAAGCAAAACCAAGAACATTGGAATGGTAATAAGATCATGTGTGAAGAATGCACGTTAAATATGATCAAATTGGCTGGGGTGGCTGGAGAAAGAGCAGCCCAGCTAAGAGGATATTCCAGAATGCCCAGGGAGGATATTCCAGAATGCCCAGAGGAATCAGATAAATCCAGATTCTCAGTGATTCCCAAATGTGACAGAACACAGCCTTGGCCTAGCTGGGCATGGCAGCAAAGGTGGGCAAAATATTGGGGCTAATCATGTCCACAATCAGAGTGTCTCTGCAACACAAAGCATCCAAAGGAAAGGAATAATTGTGGATTGGTTTCCCACAGGAAGCAGAGCAGCTGGAGGAGGGATCCCAGCCAGCTCTGCATCCACAGAGCAGAGGCTGCCCCTGGACAAGAGTGACCACAGGACCCTCACAGTCCTTCAAGTGCAGGACAAGGCACTCCTCACCTCACCGGAGGTTCCATCTGGATCAGAATTGTCTCTTGCACCCTGAATTTTACACAGGAGATCAGTTAGCTGATCTTGCACTGAGCCAGAAGAGCAGCAGAGCCATCACATCCCACAGGAAAACAAGGAAAGGCTGCCCTGGGATGGGGTGAGTGGTTGAGACCCCACAGGCTGGGCAGTGCTGACCCTCAGGGCTCAGGCAGGGTCAGGAGAGGTGCTGCTGTGTGTTGGGCACTCAGGCACTGCCCAGACTGCTCCTGATTCACCAGTTCAGCAGGTTGGCACCTCTGGGCTGGTCCCTGGTGCCGTGTGTGCTCCCTGTGCTGCTCTATCCCTCCCCAGGCTGCTCATCCAAGCAAACACTCTGGAGATGTTCCCTGGGCACTGGGCAAAGACAACAAACAAACACAAAGTGGGATTTGGGAGCTGGGCTGTGCTCAGGAATGTGACAGCTCAGGATAAACTCAAGCAGCAAGGTTTTTTTTTTGTTTTTTTTTTTTTGTTTTTTTTTTTTCCTTGCTATTTGCATGCTATACCATGGCACTTAGAGGCATGACACTTTATTCTGTTTTATGACACAGGATGCATCTCTGGGTGATATACTGGAGGCCAGGCTGCTTTAATGCTGTCAGCCTTGACTTACAGCTTCAATGAATACTGGCCAAGTGAGACATGGGATGAATAACTCAAGTGGCAAAATAATGCCAAGATCCACAGCTTGTCTTCTACAAGCTGCCAGTTATTTATTAACAATTAGATCCAAATATTTTATTCAGATGCAACAATATGCTTTGTGAGCAAGGAAAGTGGAGACAACTGGTCTTTGCTCTTTGCTGGAGTGTTTTGCTTACAAATCAGAAGTCTGCATCTTTTAAAGGATAATTCCACAGAAAAGCCCATGAAATCTTTGAGTGTTCCGATGGTTCTTCCTGGGAAAGATCTGCTGAAATCCACAAGTGAAATACAAGTTATGGGTGAGCTTGTAGAGGTTTGCAGCTGATCAACCCCATCCTCCCTCCGGAGCTGCTCCAAACAGAGCTGATCCTGGGCTCCTGCATGGGAAGGAGGGGAATATTTGGGACTACAAAAGCTTCTCCCTCCAGCAGATAAATTTAGCAGTGTTTGTGCTGAGGTTTGAAGCACTGACACAAATCTGCAAGGCAGGGATTCAGCTCAAATTCTTTCCAGTGTTGTATCACCACATAATTCTCCACAGGTGCTGTTGTTGGTGGTGTTTTGTGGTAAATAATCCAAGCAAGAGGATGTTTTGTTACAACAATCTCTCTCTGGCACATGGATCCACTGGTTTGTCCCTGGCTTTCTGTGCTGAAGTCACAGTGCCCTTGTCTGGAAATTCAGCACAAAACAGACAAAAAATAAGAACAACACCCAGCAAGGAAGAAATCATCCAGCCTGTCTCATCAGCCAAGAGTCTGGGTGTTATCCCATTTTTCCTTGGATACACCAAGGTGTCAGGGTGGCTTTGCTGGGTGAGAGAAGATGAACAGCTACTGACTCCCTGTCCTTGGGTGTCCTGGGGAATTCTTTTCCTCTGGAAGAACTGCCACGGTATCCTTGAGCTAAAAGGAAATCTCTCATTTGGCTCCAAATGATGACAGCCCCCAAAAGAACTGGCCCAGAGGAAAACCACCCCGTTTTTGTCACACAAAACGGGCAGGAAATAAGATATTTAGAAGAATTAGCTGGCAGAGATCAAGCTGCACAAGGGAGAGGGGGAGAGAGGCCACTGCAGCGGGTGGTGGCTCAGTGACCCTGTGGTGAGAGATGGGGAATTTTCCTGCAGGATCCAGCGTCATTCCAACAGGGCAATGACCCCTTCCTTGGAGCACGGGGCAGAGATGGGATCCAGACCCCAGACATGGGAGCAGCTCTACCACAGGGCCATGGAGCTCCTGGGATTTGCACAGAGGGATGTATTTGTACATGTGCTTTGCCACCAAAATGTTCCTGTGCTCATTTTAACAACAAAAAAACCCCCAAACAAGCCCCAAACCCACAATTTTGTTGCACAGGGCCCTATTTACTGTTTATCTTTGCTGAGAACATATGGTTCCACTTTCTTGGGCTGTTGGTCTCCAGGGTTAATGACATCTGACCAGATGGCCCAAAGCAAAGAGTGATGGGACCAACGCGCAGGACAATTAATCTGGATGGGGGAAAAAAAGCAAAATAAAATGAGAAATCCCGAAATGCCCCCCCTTCACCCATAAAACGTCAGATCCTTGGACTGCCATCTAGACAGATGTTGTTACCATCTGGGAAGATGTTAAGTGGAGCCTTTCTGCTCCCTTTTCCCATTGAAATGCCCCAAATGTAAATAGTAGACACAAAAACATTTATAAATGATGCTGTCTTTTTTCCCCCCGCAGAGGCCGTGGTTGTCTCCACGGCACTTCCAGCTCAGCTTTTAAAGGTTTTTCCAGTGACACACTCCCAACGTGTCCAGTGACAAATGATGTAACGTGTTGCTGGCCCAGGGGGGCTGTGCAGGGGAGCCCTGGCTTTCATTACATTTTGCACGCGAACATTTTCCCTCTCACAAACCCTGCAGTACCATCACACCTCCCGCGGCCCGGGGTGCCAGGGCAGCACCAAAATGCCCAAAATATGGCCACAAAGGGCTGCCACTCCCTCTGAGCTCACCCTGGACTTTTGTGGGATGGGTACTCCTGCGAGATATTCCATGCTGGAAACCCTGAGGGAATCTGGGCACAGCTCATTAAAGCTGCCCCTGGATTTCCAGAAACCAGGAGCAAACTGGGCTCAAACACCAGCTCTGGCTCTGGAAAACGCAGCCTCCACCCTGGCAGTGCTTTGTTTGGGGCTTGTTTTCCTGAGAGGAACAAGTTCCAGCAGTGTCACTGAAAGGAAAGGTTTCCTTTGAGTCCCCGGCTGTAGCTTTATGCCTGTGACACCGAGGGCAGATAGAGTTTTGCTGAAAGAAGAGTGCTTTTTGGAGCATTGCTTATTTGGTTTGGGGCACTAATATAAACTGTGCTGGCAAATCCTTTCTCCTCTAGGCAAAGGTTAAGTAGTCCATTGATTTAATTGGCTTAAAGTTAAGTAGGTGTCTACAAGATTAGAGCCCGAGAGCAGCCCTTCATTTCAAGCTGGCTTCCTTCTTCCTCTGACATCACAAAAAATCTTCAGGGAGCTTTTTTTTCCCCCCAGCTTTGAAACTTCAACGTTATCTTTCGTCAGCATCTCAGAAGTTGGCAGAAAGATGCAAAGCCGAGGTTTTACCATATTTTCATCTCCCTCTGGCTTCGTTGCTCGTGCAGCTTCACAAGCAGCAGAAGACACATTTATCCTGCACCACGACCACATCTGAGGGAGCTCAAGGAGCAGCTCGGCTTTTTAGACTCAGCTTGGTTTTTTAAAATGCTGAATTCAAAGTTTTCAACCCATTCTTGTACTGGTTGCCCAGGTTTAATAGAGAGGCTACAGAGAGAATTCCAGGGAAATTAAGATATAAAATGGGCAGTGTCCCAGGCTCCTTGAGATCCTTCTCCCTGGAAGAGCAGCCACCATCCCATGATTTCCATGTGGAAACACTGAAGGTTTAGTAATCCTTCACTGTAAAGAGACTCTCAGCCCAGTGACTCCTCCACCTACTCATCACCCACCCACCCAAATCAGTATTTGGAGAGTGGGAGCACCTCTGTGTGTGTCTGGAGCTTCACTGCTGGAAAGCACAAAAGGTTGAAGCAGAAATCAGAGTCCAAAAAGATGAGGGGAAATGACTTTAAAGGATCTTCTGTGTCATTTTTACCTATTTGAGTCTGTGCTTCCTCTCTGTCAAAAACCTCCTGAATCAAAACCCTCCCAGCATCATCTCCAAATGCAGGGAACCAGTAATTGGAAGACATCTGCTTCAAGTTGGAAGGAAATTATTTTACAAAAACCCTCTCCTTTCTATTTTTGGTAATTTCTTAATACTCCAGAAGCCTGTTGGATTATAAATGTTTATTACAGATGTTTGCAATGCATACTTGGCTCCCCAGAGCACATTTAATATTCATATATTAGATTATATGATTAAATCTTTATTGGAGACATCTTCTAGTGCAATTTTCCATTGCAGGATGTTTGGAAGAGCAAGTGAAAATGAATTTAGGGCTTCAAAGATACTTCCTTGTTATTCATTGTCCTGTTTAGGACAGAAATATTGGATGAAGAAACAGGTGGGAATCTCAGTCGTCCCTCCACAGGCAGCACCACTCTCTCCAAGGACAATTCAAGGGGGTGAAAAGAACTCCATCCAAGATTCCCACAGAAATCAGGGCACTTTAATTCATCCACTTGTGCTTTAAGCTCTGCAGAGGGGGATCAGAGTTTCCTTTCTGTTCCCACAACCCCCACCAAAAGGAAATTACGGGTTCGTCTCTCTCTTAAACACTTCCAGAAAACGTAATAAATGAAAAAAATAAAATTGAGAGGTCTGGAAGAAAACATAGCATAGGTTTTGACAGATAGTGAGATGTTAAAGATGCAGGTAAATGCAGCTTGGTATTGGGATCTCAGATGGGTTGGGTTGGTTTGAGGTTGGTATTGGGATCTCAGATGGGTTGGGTTGGGGTTGGTATTGGGATCTCAAATGGGTTGGGTTGGGCTGGTTTGGGGTTGGTGTTGGGCTCTCAAATGGGTTGAGGTCAATATTGAGATCTCAAATGGGTTGGGCTGGTTTGGGATGGTATTGGGATCTCAAATGCGTTGGGTTGGAAGGGACCAAATTCCAATTCCAAAGCTCTGCCATGAGAAGCGACACCTTCCAGGAGCTCCATTCCACCTGATGGTTGGACTTTGTGATCCTGAAGGCCTTTTCCCATCTGGAGGACCTCAGGTGCAGATGTGAGGTGCAGGATGTGCTTGGGGTTCATTCCTCATTCCCATTTGGCAAACCCTGGGACTGGCAGTGCCTTCAGTCACGTATGGTGGGATTTCACTGCCAAAAAGAACTGGAGCTTTGATTGAAACCTGCAGATCCCTTAATGCAGCAATTACCCATTAAACAAGATAAGAGCAGAGCAATCCCTGCTGGAATGAGAGCTGGATGTTTGTGTAAACACTTGGATCTGAGCTGGGAACATCTGTGGGTGGGCAGTGGGATGGACACTCCACTTTCCCCTTTCAGCTGGCTGGGCTGTGGGATGGACACTCCACTTTCTTCTTTCAGCTGGCACCTTGAAGGGCTCTGCTAATTGCTTATCTCCTTCTCTTATCTAATCACCTCCCCCAGCCACGCTCTGCCTCTCCTGTTCGTTTTTAAAGGGGTTTTCAACTGTGCAAAGCCCTGACAGAGACAGGTTCAAAAACCCAGAATAAACAGCCCCGGGGGTTGTCTTTTCCCTGTTTCCTCAGCTGATTATCTGAGAACAATCAGACTGCACCGTGCTTTCTTTGGATCTGGCCATGCCCTTACAGAGTTCCAGGAGAATGCAGAATGAGCATGCATCGTGTCAGAGCAGGCAGAGGCTGCTCGGGGTGGCTGAGGAGCTGAGCTCTGGATTTCCCCTCCTTCCCGGGCAAGGGGGTCATAAATCCATCATTTCATGATTTAATACATTTGACCACATGGATCTCCCTGAGAAAGCCATGGAAACATGGAATGTTTGGGTGGCAAGGGACCTTAAAACCCATCCAGTGCCATGGGCAGGGACACCTTCTACTATCCCAGGTTGCTCTGAGCTGGCCTTGGACATTTTGACACTGTGGATGGCCTGGTTCCATTCTGTTCCCTGTGTGAAAAGAGAAAATTCTTATATCTCAAAATAGTTCTTGTGTTGGGAATAATCCAGCCTGAGAGTGTCCAGTAATTCCAGGTTTAACACAAATTCCGGGGCAGCTCCAGGATGGAATTTTACTTTGTCCTTTACCCAGTCCCCATTTCATCTCTAACCAGAAGAGAGCAGCCATCCCATCAGGCTGAGGATTTAAAGGAATAAACTTGGATTGCCTTTGGAGCAGACAAACAGAGCTGGAGCACGGAGGCAGAAATGAATTTAAATGCTTTTTGTGTTTATTTGACTTAAGCAGGTCCATTTTCCCTGCACCAACCCACGGGTGCTTCCTGGAGAAGTCAGACTTCCCCAGCCATTCCTGTGACAGGCACTCGCTGCATCAGACAAAATAAATTAACAAAAATTTAATTAGTTTGTAGCATTCCTGTCAAAACTGACAACTCAAACATGGGGAAAGGATCATGTTTTTCCCCGGGGAGCATTTTTTATTTCTTTTTTTTGCTCTCTGTCGGAGGGGGAACACGAAGTTGCAGAGCTATTTTTGGGTTTTACATGGCCTACTGCTTCCTGTGCTGTAGGAGGGTTCAGGAGTGAGGCCATAAAGGAATTGAATTTCCTTCTCTCCCTTTAGGACTGTGGATATGGACCCTCTGCTTATTTACATTCTCCCTGACAAGTTTTTCCCTGACTGAGCTGTTTTCCTGTAATCCCCACAGGATCCTTGACATGGATTTCCATCACAGAAGGTTCTTTCAAAGGATTATGTCTTGGTCCTGGCCTAACTCCGTGGATATAAATACATGGATGGATATCTTAGGAGTTTCTCAGGAAATCATGGAATAACTCAGATGAATTTCCTACAGTCATAAAGAATTCCCCTTGGGAAAAAAATCCCAAAATATCACTCAGAACCAGAATTTATCAACAATATATTCACATCTCCCACTTTCAAACCCATTTCTCACCTCCTGCTGAACTCAGGTCAGTTGTTAATTGTGGTGACAATTGTTGGATGTCACAAACAGTGAAATATCAGAGAAATATAATCATAATATAAATATAATATAGATAAATATAGAAATATAATATATAATATATATTATATATAGAAATAGAATATAATATCAGAGATATAATGTCCCAAATCCAGTCCTGGGGGATGTCTTGCAGGGAGGATGTAATTCCAGAGGAGCTCCCACATCCTGGTCTGGCACAGAGCAGAGGAGGTGTTGTGGTTGGAGTAGCTGCGTGCTGGAATCAGCTCAGTAATGATTTTGGGCCTTGAAAGCAGCTACTAATTACTTTAATTAAACAATTATCCAGGAGATCAAATATATAGCAAATAATAAATCTTGCAGGTTGGGAGTATCATGCATTTCACACAGATAAGCATCAGTGAAATATAATAGAGTTGAGTGTTATTGTTAATTTTGACTTGGGGCTTACAAATCACAGCTCCCCTGAGCTCTGCAAGATCCAGGTAAAGCAAGAAATCCAAGTAAAACCTCTTTAATTCTTGTTTTCCAAAGAAATCCTTGCCTTTGGTTTTCATCTCCCTGATTGTGGTGGGGGAAGGTCTGTCCGGGATGTCGGTGACTCCCCCGGCTCTGCTGGACCCCTCAACAGGAAAAAAAAATAGAGTTTAATTCATTATTTGAAGGATTTCTGTGGTGTTGGGTGCTGTTGGTAGCTCACATCCTCCCATCACTCACGTGTGGACATGAGGAATCAGGAGAGGATTCTACACTGGGTGTGAAATGAGGGAGGGAGACAAAACCTGGGAATGCTCCCCTCAAAGCAAACTTCAGGAGCTTCCCACAATGATTTACCCCAAAAGGGGGGCCCCAAATCTCTGGTGCTGCCCATCTTTTGCGCCCATTTTTTGGGCAGCACCACCCCCCTTCCCAGCCCTGCCCAGGTGTGGAGCTCGCAAGGTCACAGAACAGAACTACTGCATTAAAACTTAATTAATTCCATGCATCTTATGAAATAAATAATAATCCCTGGGCCCTGAGTGTTTCTTACAGCCCAGGATTGGATTAATTCCTGGATCTGAGCCAGCAGCCTCCCAGTCTGCCCAGTTCAGGCACAAAGGAGAACATTTCCAAGTCAGTAACCTGGGGGTGATTTGTGACACGTCAGGAATATCCGGGGAAAAACGATGGTGCCGGAAACCCTGGAGAAGGGAAATCCATCTTCTCCTTGGGAAGAGGTGAATAACTCTTGGAAACCCAACACATTCTACCTTCCCCCCTTGGTTCCAAAGCCCATTCCAAAGTGGGAGATCGGTAGTTCGCAACTGAAAGAATTCCATATAAAATAAGAAAGGGAACAGATTTCCAGGAGCAGAAATGGTACCAAAACGGAGCCACTGCCTGTCCTCCACTGAGGGAACATTTATTCAGCAATTAGGTTGTAATGGCAAAACTTTCAAGGCAGCGCTGGGCAGAAAGTCAAAATCTACATGTTAAGGCAATATTTTAGGTCCCCTACAATGCACAGGAGCCTGAATGATTTTTCTTTCCCTGTAACACAAGAATTTGTCTTCCTGCAGAGGAGATAAGTGCAGACATCCCATAAAATTAATTTAATTCAGCTTCTCTGAATTTCCCACCTGAATCCCAGAGATGGATGCAACAACTATGGGGTGCTCACTTTAGAATTTAAAAGGTTTTGAGATTAATTACATTCCTTAAATTAAAGACTTGAGGGGAAACAAATAGGTATTTTAAGTAAAATTAAGAAAACAACAATCATGAGCACAGCGATTGGTCTGCAAGTTTAAACCAATGTTTGAAGGATTCTCCTTTTATGGAATCAGAATCCCAGAATGGTTTGGGATGGGAGGGGCCTCAAAGCTCCTCCCATCCTTTGCCATAGGCAGGGACACCTTCCACCATCCCAGGTTGCTCCAAGATGGCCTTGGACACTTCCAGGGATGATAATGTTTAGTTCAGGAGGATGTTCAGTGGTTCAGTGCTGCTCATTCCATGGAATATTTTCCCTGGCAGAGCATCCAAACCCCTGCAAGTGCTGCTGTGCTGTGCTCAGGTCACCTCCCTCCGGGACTGTTCTGTGCCAGGAGCAGCCCTGTGCTTAGGAAGGGTCTGACTCTCATCAGCTTTACCCTAAACTTTATTTCTTGCAAATTTAATGCAAATACAGCAAGAACAAGGCCCAACTCAGCTGCTCTGGGGCTGCTCCCTGAACTGAGGGCAGGACTTGGCCCAGGACAGAGGAATTATTCCTGGGAGATGAGCTGTGCAAAGAAATAGGAGTGTGAAGAGCTGAGAAATCTCTTTGCAACTCCTCAGCTTCCTTTTAACCAGGAATATTGACACAACCAGCTCTGCAGAGTGTTGAAATGTGGGAGTTTGGAGTGCTGGAAAGAACCAGGGTTTTAATAAAAAATAAAATAATCTTTGAAGAGAGTGTGAAAACCCCAGGATCCAGAGAGTAGATGGCAAACTGAGCTCCAGAGCAGGGAGATGGCTGCAGGTCCCATCCCCAATCCTTGTTTATCCCTTCTGTGCAGCAAATGCAGGACTGGAGATGGAAGGAGGGGGGTACATTGCCATGAAAGCTTCCCCCATCCTTTCTTGTCCTCTCTCTAATGCTGCCCCTGATATATTAAGCTGCATTCCAGCCAGCTTCAAGGACATGTTTCTGAATCCCATTCAAGATGCTGACAGCCCCCGAAGGTGTGAGAGGAAACATGCCCTCAGTTGGACTGCATTTATTCGTCTGCTTAGACCTTTAATCTGACATGTTTAGCAAAGCCTCTGCAGCGGCTGCTGAGAACGTTCCAGCAGAAGAAAGGAGGAGAAGCAGGATTCAGGTGTTGCCTCTGGAGGTTGTTGTGGTGTTGGTGGGGCAGGCTCCAAAGCTGACAAGAAAAAAGCGGTGCCAGCCAAGGAATGGGGTTCTCTGGTGCTGCTGGGCTGGGCAGGCTGCCCTGACTTTAAAACTGGTTTTACTGGTCTTTACTGGACTGTTTTGCCACATGGAACCCCAAGAATGCCCACAAGCTCCTTCATATCCTTTATTGCAAATGGCACCACATCTACTCTTGAATCCATTCCACTCTTGAGGGCCACAGAGCCAAATTTCCCTTCTTGACCCAAAACAGGACTCCAGTGGAACTGCTTTGTGCAGATCCTGAGCTTAGACTTGAGCCAGATAAGCTTTGAGGCAGATAAGGGCTCCTGTCCTTGCTCTGCACAGAAATTGCTGAAATGCTGCCCACTTTGAGGAGAGATCTGCTGATTTCCACCAGCAGGAGAAGGGCAGCTTTCCAGTCCCGGTTTTAATCCATCAGAGATCTCCTGCAAACAGCTGCCTTTTATTTATTTTCTTCTTTTTTCCCCTCTTTTTTCTTTCTCTAGTTGGGACTAATTCAGTGTCTTTCTTCTTTCTAAATTTTTTTTTCTGTGCAGAGAATCTCTATTTGCTGTGTCCTGGTGAAGTCCCAGTTATTCCTATTTCATTTACATCAACATCACTCAAGACTTAGTCACCAGCTTTAAATGATGTTGACTTAACATGGGCTTAAACAGAATAAAAAATGACTCATCACTGTGTGAGGGATTTCTGAGGCTGAGCAAAGGGGAGAAAGTAGAACAGCTTAATCCTCAACTTCTTCAAATCCTTCTTTTCTCTCTCCTGCTAAAATGGGAGGAGGGAATTCCCTGTGGTGCTGAAAGTCTGACGATGGGAAAAAGGGGTCACTTTGCAAAATACAAAATAAAAAGAAACTTTAATCACTGTGATAAGATTCTCCTTAAAAACATTCAGTTCTGCCCTGAGAGCCCTGCTGCAGCACATTCATCATCACAGGGACCTTGAGCTGTGGTAAATGGTAAAATTGTATTTGTAATTGTGGTTACAAATTCCATGTGGTGCAATGCTGATGGCACAGCAGTGGGGACACAAAACACTTCAGAGGGGGCTCAGGTCTGCTGCATTTTGGAGCAGATCTTAAAAGGGGAAAAAATCCCTAACTCCTAAAAAATCCATGCCTAAATAACTTTAAAGCCTGGCCCAAGAAGGTGAAGGCCCAGCAATGGGGACACAGGGCCTGGGGACAGTTTGGAGGGGCTCAGGCCTTCCCTCAGGTCTGCTACATTTTGGAGCAGATTTTAAAAGGGAAAAACAATCCCCAACTCCTGCAAAATCCTGTGTCTTAAATAACTTTAAAACCAGGCCCCAATGAGTTGATAGCACAGCAATGGGGACACAAGGACTTGGGGCAATTTGGAAGGGGCAGTTCAGGGGGGCTCAGGCCTTTACTCAGATCTGCTCTGTTTTGGAACAGATTTTAAAAGGGAAAAACAATCCCCAACTCCTGCAAAATCCATGCCTAAATAACTTTAAAACCACACCCAAGGAGATGAAGGCCCAGCTATCAGGACACAGGGCCTGGGGTCAATTTAGAGGGGCTCAGGCCTTCCCTCAGGTCTGCTACATTTTGGAGCAGATTTTTAAAGGAAAAACAATCCCCAACTCCTGCAAAATCCATGCCTAAATAACTTTAAAACCACACCCAAGGAGATGAAGGCCCAGCAATGGGGACACAGGGTCTGGGGACAGTTTGGAGAGGCCTCAGGCCTTCCCTCAGGTCTGCTCTGTTTGGGAACAGGTTTTAAAAAGGAAAACAATCCCTAACTCCTGCAAAATCCTGTGGCTAAATAACTTTAAAACCAGGCCCCAATGAGTTGATAGCACAGCAATGGGGACACAAGGATTTGGGGTAATTTGGAAGGGGGCAGTTCGGGAGGGCTCAGGCCTTCACTCACGTCTGCTCTGTTTTGAAACAGGTTTTAAAAAGTAAAAATATCCCTTACTCCTGAGAAATCCTGTGCCTAAATAACTTTAAAGCCTGGCCCAAGGAGCTGAAGGCCCAGCAATGGGGACACAGGGCCTGGGGACAGTTTGGAGGGGCTCAGGCCTTCACTGAGGCCTGCTACATTTTGGAGCAGATTTTTAAAGGAAAACAATCCCTTACTCCTGCAAAATCCTGAGCCTAAATAATCTTAAATCCAGGCCCCAGAGAGCCCACGGTGTCCCCGCCATGGTGCCACAGCTTCTCTGGGGACAGGAGGGGCTGTGGGGTGCCCAGACTGGAGCCCCTCTGAGCACGGAGCCGCACACGGAGCCCCGGTGGCAAATCCTTCCCAGGGGCTGGAATTTGGCAGCCAGAGCCAAATCCACATCATCCACATCATCCACATCATCCAAGNCAATTTGGAAGGGGCAGTTTAGGGGGGCTCAGGCCTTTACTCAGGTCTGCTCTGTTTTGTAACAGGTTTTTAAAAGGAAAAATATCCCTAACTCCTGAAAAATCCTGTGCCTAAATAACTTTAAAGCCTGGCCCAAGGAGTTGAAGGCCCAGCAATGGGGACACAGGGCCTGGGGACAGTTTGGAGGGGCTCAGGCCTTCACTGAGGCCTGCTACATTTTGGAGCAGATTTTTAAAGGAAAACAATCCCTTACTCCTGCAAAATCCTGAGCCTAAATAATCTTAAATCCAGGCCCCAGAGAGCCCACGGTGTCCCCGCCATGGTGCCACAGCTTCTCTGGGGACAGGAGGAGCTGTGGGGTGCCCAGACTGGAGCCCCTCTGAGCACGGAGCCGCACACAGAGCCCCGGTGGCAAATCCTTCCCAGGGGCTGGAATTTGGCAGCCAGAGCCAAATCCACATCATCCACATCATCCACATCATCCAAGAGCAGCCACTTCAGCTCCTGACGCCGCCAGGCCTCAGATCTGCACTTTGCTCCTTTCTGTGGAGCAGAAAGACGGATCAGAGGACACCCCCCAAGCCTTTGAGGAGCATCCAGCTCGGCTTGGAGAGCCCCATGACTTCACTGCGAGCGCCGCTCGCCGTGCTCCACGTCTGGAATAAAGAGACAGACAGAAAAAAGCACCTTTGGAGCCTTTAAGACTAATTAAGGAGTGCATCAAAAGGAAAAAAAAAAAAAAGAGAGAAAGAGAGAGAGAGAAAGATACGTTTGGCTGACTGTGAATGAATCTTATAAAATGGAAATGGGAAACATGTGCAAACACTTTAAATATTTTTGCCCCTGCAAGATACTTGAAGACTTCCCTTGTAAAACAAATAGGGAACAAAATAAAACCAGGTTTCCTTCAGTCAGCACATAATCATTTTCATGTTAATTTTTATCTTGTTAACCCAAAAATCTATTAGAAGAAAATTATCTGCCTGAAATCTGGCTTGTGACTCACGCTAAGTGGTTCTGATATTTTGAGAAAATAAATCTTTACACTGTTTACACAAGTCTATCTGAAATTACAGTGTGTAAAAGAAATAATGGTTTCGAGTGACCATAGGTGACAAATGATCAGGCTTCTGATGTTATTCCCCTTGGCCTTGGCTGCAGGGGAGGTTTTTTTCCTTTTCTTTTAATCCCTTCTCATTGTAACAATGGCAAAGCACACCCAGAGCTAAATGCAAAACTAATTGAACATTAATTCAACAATAAAATAATCGTGCTGTGGATTCTGCTGAGGTGCTGAACGGTCAGATCCAGCCATAATTAAAAAGGGCAGAAGAGTAATTTAATTATAGACCTATCCTTAATTGTGAGAAGCCTCCCTGCTTTTCATGCCAAGTTGTGCAAGATGACACAGAGAACAAGATGGTTTTGAATGGAATCATGGAATCAAAGAATCACAGAATCATGGAATCACAGAATATTGAAAGGACCCACAAGGATGATCCAAGTCCAACTCCTGGCCCTCCACTCCAATGTTTCATAGTCGTCACCTTAATATTTAGTTTTCTAAACAGGCCCTTTGATTGCCATTAAAAGGAGAATTAAAGTTCTTTCAGGATTTAAACATTCCTGTTTCTCCTCACGGATACCACCAGTCTCCACACATTCCTTGTGTCATTCCTGAAATACAGTACAATAATAATAATAATTCAACATCTGTGGCTAATCCTCCAAGCCAAAGGCTATAATTAATTCTAACCCCTTTCTTCTGCTTGAATTTCAGCAGCATAAAATAACAGGTAGGAGATGTTCAATAGGGAGAAATCTGGATAAATACACAGAAGTTCATTAGTAAGAACAAGTGGTGTGTTTTGGCTGGAAAACATCTTTTTGGGGTAAGGAGAAGGAAGCAAATGAAATGCAACCTGGGCATTTTATTCCAGGATTTGAACTTTCCATATTCTGCCCTGAGTTGCTTTATTAGCTAAAGCTCTGGGAGGACAATTATTAAGTGGTTTATATTGAAGTTATTACTTAAATCCCCTTAAATTCATAGTGGGCAGCTTGGAAATCTGCCTTGGTACTGGGATTCCTGAGGAGGGCACAGGCTGCAGGCAAAAGCTGCTTTTTAGCATTTTTTGTTATTTTGCAAATTGATTCCACTTCAGTTCTACCAGTTATCAAAACTTTTACAGCTGAGTTTTGCTTTTTAAAGGGAATAGAATCCTTCCCATCCCGCTTTACAAAGTTCATTCCCATGCCAGCTTTTCCATCCTCTGGCTTTGAGTCTGGCTAACTTCATAAATAAAAAATAAATAGATAAATGCCTCTGCTTGGGGCTGAAACCCTGGGAAGGGCAGCCAATGCCAGCATCCCCCTGATGGGATTGGCACAGGGATTCTCTCGTTATCCAGACTGGGATGGCAACACATTGGCACAGACTGGCAGGAAGAAATGTTAGGAATAAATATTTGAATGGTACCTTGGAATACCCAGTAGGATCAGAAAAGCAGGAAGAGCTTTTGTCCTTTGGGATGGGACTGGACAGGGGAAGAGGAGATGCCCAAGAGTGGAGCTCAGGCTTGGAGCCTGAATTCCTTTGGGAATTTTCTCCCCTGTTTAAAAGCCGTGCCTTGGCTGGGCACTCTGGAGCTGTTTAGCAGGAATAACCCCAGGAATTCTCCCAGGTGAGACAGGGCAGAATCCAAAGGGAAAGCCCAGCAGGTGCCTTTGCTGGTCAGGGATTTCCCCCTGCTGAATGGGGCTCTGGATTAAAGCAGCTCCATAAATCCAATGTTTCCTCTTCATGTGCACTTCCCATCCCATCCCAAACCTCGTTTGATCCATGGGAGTGCCACAGCAGAGGGGACAGCTCAGCACCCTCTGAGGAATGAACAAAGAGCTGGATTCCAGGGGACAAGGGCAGGAAAAGCCATTTACTGGATATCGGCTTCAAAGACTGCAGAGTTCCGAGGTGACAGGATTTGTTTTGTGGCACTAAACAACATCCCAGCCCAGCAGGGCCTGGCAGGCTGAGGGCAATGCCCAGACCATTCTGGGATGGCATTTTTGGGCTGTTCCCAACAGGAGAACTTGCCAGGAATGCTGGGGGTGAGCTGCCCACCCAGGCCACAGCAATAACTGGGTTAGGTTTGAGATGCAGATCTCCCACCACAACAAGCAGCACTCCCAGCTGGGCAGCTGGCACCAAAAACATCTCCAGGAAATCCAGTCCCATTCAGCAGGGGGAAAAGATTCCTGTTGGGAAAGCAGGGAGAAGCTCCTGCCCAAAAATCCTGCCCTTCCATCACTCCACAGGTACCTGCTGGGCTTGTTCCTTCCAGGTGCTTGAGGGTTTAAAATACACAATAATTTCACAGAGAGGAAAACCCAGGCTGGGCCCCACCACAACATCAGCCACAGAATTATACCCTGTGCTTCCTGCAGCAAGGAGAATTTGCTTCTCTATTACCCAAAAACGACACAGCTGAGCTCCGTGGCTTGAAGTCAACATCACTTGGAAACATGAGTAGGAATGATTGAAGGATTTTAGCAGTGAATTGCAGTGATTCTGCTCATAAAGTGTCTTGGTGGCTGTTAAAACATTTTAAAGTTTCTTTACTTTTTCTTTAATTAGAAATTAAATCGAATAGGATTTCTTTAATTCCAAGCACATCTAATTATCTTTATGCTCACATCTGATAATCCAGATTTTTGTCTGTGGATGTGAATTTGAGATTATTAAATCATCATGAACCAAATATTAAGCCACACGAAAAGGTCTTAAAATGGGACAAATTAGAAAAGTTATTAATTAATTGAAGGACCAGAATATACATTATTCATCCAGCACCATCAAACAGAGCCCAAAACATGGTGGCAAAAGAACAATTTAGAATTTAGCTAATTTTGGGAGAGAAATGTGGGTTGAACAGCACTTTTAGTGAGAGGGAATTCTGTGTAAGTGTGTATTTGTCTTAATTTAGGACAAGCTCTTTAATTTAGGACAAGCTCTTTAATGTAGGACAAACTACTCTTGGGTGTGCTGATGACCATGAAGTTCACAAAACAAAGATCTGGCAGAAAGAGAATTTTTGCAGGAAATTCTGCTCTAAAAGAGCTTCCCTGGGGGAGTGAAAAGCCCCAGAGCTCTGTAATTAACGTCACCACAGCCACTGCTGTTGATAGATCTTCACAGTTGAGGCTGTTCAGACCTTCCACCTGCTGGAGAAAGGTGTTTTCCAATTGTTCTCCCCCTAAAAGAATGGCAGGGCTGGGGTTATCTCAGCCCCAGTGCCACCAGCCAAATAAAGCAGGGACTGGCTCCCAGCTGCTCCTCAGGGATTAATAACGTGGCAGGGTTTCCAGGGAAGTCAGCTGGAGCTGCTTTCCAAAATCCATGAATCAAAGGCGTTCTGCTGTCCTGGACAGACGTCGTGAGGGAATGGATGTGATGGGATTCTGGCAGGAGGACACCTCTGAAGGACACAGGCTGGGCTGGGCTTGGCTGGAGCTGGGAGGGGAAGGAAAAGGAGGATGGGAAGCACAGGCAGTGAACATGAAACCCCTTCTCACACGGCTTTGCTGAAGTTAATAATGTTTTACTGCTTTGCAGTGTGGAAATCAAAAGCATTGGGACATCAGGGAGCCTTTCCAGAGCTGGAATGGCTTCTTCTCTATCAACATCTTTCCTTCTTTTTGGTTTTCCCTGGAGATACCTCAGGAATAACCTCAGGAATGTTGGTTCCTCAGGGTTGCCTTCCATTTTTTATGTCCCTGAGGCTGGACTAGATAATCTTTAAGATCCCTTCCAACCCAAAGCATTCCATGAATCCACGAACCCTTCTATGAATATATTTAAAGAGCCAAAAGATGCTCTTCTAGAGCCAAACCCCCCAAAAAATTCATATAATAAAAGGAAACAGTTTGATTAGTAGAGATAAAAGGTAGGAAACAATTTGAACATTACTTTGCTTCATGAAAAGCATTTTCCATCCCCACAGCTGCAAAACCCAAGCGATTGCCCAGGTTTAGCTGAGCAATGGTGACATCATTCCAATGATTTTTTAAAGATCCAAGCAATTATTGTCTACAGGAGATGGGGCTGGCACTGAATTCCTGTCAAACACAGCTCAAGTGCTGAAGTGAAGCTGCAGCTTTGCAAGATTTGCTTGTTTGTGTTGTTTTGGAGTTTGTTTTTCTGCGTTTGCCTAATCTTTGTCCACGTAAATATTCTGCTGCACCTCGGGTTGTTGTCTGAGAAAATAAATCACAAAGCTCTTGTCTGGAGGGGCTTGGCCTGGATAAACCAAGCAGCAGGTCCAGGCACATCCAGGATGTCTCTGTGTGCTTCAAACAACCCCAAACCACAGCAGTTACCTCAAGGTTGAGTCAGGAAAGATCTTCACCTTCACTGGAGGGGGTGGCAGCTGATCTGCTGCAATTATTGAAGGTCTGATGAGCTGAAAGAATAAAGCTGTTATTGCAAAGTTGGTGAAGATCAGGGAAAAGAGAGCAGATCATCCAGAGGGGGATTGGCTCTAGGTAATATCTGCACACACATTTTGTATCTAAAGGACTGAGTGTAAGAACTAGAGAGAGTCATGGCATCCTGGAATGGTTTGGGTGGGAGGGGATCTTAAAAATAATTTATTCCATGGGCAAGGACACCTTCCACCATCCCAGGGTGCTCCAAGCTCTGTCCAACCTGGCCTTGGACACTTCCAGGGATCCAGGGGCAGCCACAGCTTCTCTGGGAATCTGTGCCAGGGCCTCCCCACCCTCACAGGGGAGAAGGTGAAGGCTGAGACAGAAGAGCTGTGGTCCAAGCCCAAGAAAAGCAAATACTCCAATGTTTTGTTCAGGGAGGGTGAGCCAATCCTTTTGAAACAGCACATTGGAGCCTGAATCACTTGGATCCTTTTGAAAATCTAATTGCATTTTGATACACAGAGATCATTAAACATGGAGGTGGTGGGTGAAGAAGAATAGAAAGTAACATTCTCCTTAAAATTCAGAAATAACATAAACTTCATGGAATGAACACACTGAGCAGTCCTAGGAAGACACTTCTGGCTACTTGGATTGGGTAGAAATTAATCTGGATGAAAATAAGACCAATCCAGCAGCAAAAACATCCCTGACAGGCTAATGTTCAATTTAAATAAACAGTTCTAATGAGATCTGTTATTACCTGCTATTTTGTCATGCTCTGGCATGCAGTCCCAAGTCTAATGTTTCTAAATGCTGTCATAAATTTTTTCAACCTAATCTGCTCCTAAAAATTTCAGCTCGTGTCCCTCCTGGTTCACAGTAAATTATAGACAGTGTTGAAGCCTCTGAGGGAACCTAAACCTCTCTTAGAGAACCCCAGAACACCAAACCCAGTCTTTCCTCATCCCACAGGTTGCTGTGACTGTGAAGTTTTATAAAGAACTCCTCAGATGGATGTGCCAGGCACACAATTTTGCCTGAAATATATAGAGAAAATCACAGAGCTGATCCAAAATTATCTATTTAGCGCCCAAATAAGGGAAAAAAGCTGCAACAACCTGTGCCCATCTGACAGAACTTTAACCCTGGCATGATCAACTGTTAAAAAATCCCTCCAGTAACGTCCTTCCTGTCCTGCCAATGCTGGTCCAAGCAGCTGTGCCCAAGTTTTGGGTGGAAAACCCCATTTCTGGCAACTCCTCTGGTCTCAGCAGAGGCCTGGCCATGGAATTGTCCTTGAGGGCATCTTCAGCTGCTTGAGAGGGAAAGGAAACAGGAGCTGTGTCCTGGACATTCCCTCAATGTTTATTGTGTCCTCAGCCTTGGTGTGTCCATGGTTTTTTGGGAGGATCCCAGGGTGGTGATGCCCTTCAGGTGAGTTCAGCATGGGAGGCAGTTCCCTGTTCCATGGTTTTGCTTTTTCATGGCAGAATCCAGCCAGGATGTTTTGTTCAGACCTGCCCTGCAGGAGCTGCAGAATAGCTCCACTTGTTCCAGTGGATTTGTGTTGGGTTAAGCTCTTTTCTGACCCAGAGATGGGGCAGCTGGGAGGCGTTTTAAAACTTTTATTCCATTTTCAGCCTCATGTGAAGGGTGAGACAATACAGATGTTATAATTCACACCATCACAATCAGAAGCCAGTTATTTCCTAATTACAATACACTATCAGTGTTTCTTGGCCTATCAGCTTTAGCCACACCATGCTGTAAATACCTTAATATCCAAAAAAATTTCCCACAGATCTGCTCCTAATTTTTTAATGGAAAGTGGTATCTGCAGGACTTTGATGGATCAAGGGGGCTGAGAATCTCTCACTGACCCAGAAAATGGTGGGAATACTCAAATTGCAGCATTCTGTGTTTGTGTTACATCAGCAGCACCTCCCTGCTGCTCCTGTGCTGGGAGAGGAGCACACAAAGGCCGGGAAACTCCGAGGGAAAAGGGAAATAAAAGAGTTCTGAGAGATTCCTGAGTGATCCAGTCCAGGGTTTGGTCCAGATGTGGTGACACAGCACGAGGATCGTGTTGTGATGCGGGGAATGAGGGAGGGACACCGAAGCTGAACAAAGAATTTTGGATGGTTAAGCCCCTGAAGTAACGCTCCAGGCAGGTGGTGATGCTCAAACAAAATACCAGAGACCTGAACCACTAAAATTATCCAACAACTGTGAATTCTGCTGGCTCTGGTCAATGGCTTTGCTCCAGTACCCCCAAAACCAGGCCCCAAAGCTATTCAGAGCTGGAGCTGGAAGGTTTGGGAGTCCCTGTCCTACATCACACACAGGGCGTGGAGGGGAGCTGCTGTTCAGCACTACGTGGGGATGTCACCTGCTGGAAAAGGAACCAGAACTCACATTTCTCTGTGAATTGTGCAGTGTTAAAACCCTTATCACTGCTATTCAGGCAACTAAAGGCATTGGGAGCACATTTTTGGGGGTAAGGAGCTTTTTAATTTCTTTTCCTGTGGTATGTAAATCTGCACAAGTGTTGTCACTCCCACAGTCCAAACAGTTTATTCAAAGACTGAGAGGAGTTTCAGTTTTCCACCAAGGTCAGGACAACTTTGGTGTGCCCTGACAATCCCTGAGCAGGTAATACTTCTAATGCTTTATTAACACAGACTGGGGTCAATAAACACTTTGTACTGCCCTCCTCCCATATCTCCCCACGTAATTCCCCAATCCTAATGCCTAAAGACCGGAGGGATTCCCAGGCCCAAGCCAGGGAAAGCTCAGCAGTTCAGCTCCATTTCTGCTCTTTTTAAGGCCACCGTGGCTGCCACCTTGATAAATGCAGTTGTTACTAGGAAAGAACAAAATCCTTTAATCATTTTCAAACATTAAATTCCATCATGTCTGGCCCGTAAATGTAAAGTTCACTTTCCAGGAAGGATTTACCAAAGTTGATACCTTGTGCTGGCAGAACGTTCACTGTACATTTAGCAAAATGATTTTTCGGGGGAGGTTTTTGATACGTTCAGCTCCAAAACTCCAACCATGCCCTAATTTGCCCCGAGTGGCTGCAGCTGAATGTTGTCATCTGTCCCTAATAAGGGCTTTGTTTGTCCCGGGTTTATCCCGGGATAGTTAAAGCTAAAAAAAAAAAAAAAAAAAAAAAAAAAAAAAAAAGACTTGAGCTCCAAGTCTGTTCTCCCTCCCCGTGCAGCCTCCAAAGCCTGACGTCTGTGCTGGTTTCTCAGAGGCAATGTTCAACATCTGGTGCCGAACCAGTGGGGTCAAATAATGTTCTCACCATTTAGCGTAATTAACTCCAACCGCCCGTCTGCTGCACGGCCCCGCCGCAGCCAACACAAGCAAAGCCGGGCCAAGGCGAAATTTCTGCTCATTATTAAACCCAAATCTAAGCACTTGTCTGTCTGTAAAAACAGAGCAAAGGGAGGAAAACTGAAACCAGCGAACAGGGTCTGAGGTTTCAATAAATGTCAGAGAGCGTCAAGTCTGTTTGGATTGCAAATTATTGCTGGCTGATGGTCTATTATTTTACAACTGGCGATTGCTGTCAGGAGGTGGGGAGGGGGTGGAGGGAGAGGGTGCTCGAATCCCAGCCAGAGGGGAACAGAAGTTGCAAAATACTGTAACAATAATTTAAAAGAAAACCACCAAAGTCACTTCAGTGTTGGCTAAATTTAGAGTTTTCATCGAGTATCTCTTTGAAGAGCAAAGAGGGCTTTGATGGATGTCCCATCACCAAGGACAGGTTGGATGGTTCTTGGAGCAAGCTGGGATAGGGAAAGTGTTCCTGCCCATGGAGGAGGTAGGATTGGACTGGCTTTAAGGTCCCTTCCAACCCAAACCATGGGGTTCCATGACTCAAAGTCCCCTGGGATAGGAACCACCTCCAGTCCCCCTCTCCATCCCTGCCTCTGCTTCCAAACACCGTTCCCAGGAGAATGAAGACAGCTGGAGAACCATGAACATGCAGAGTAAGAAAAGCCCATCCCACCTCCCTTGTGCTTAAGGTGAGCTCATATCTTGTCAAGCAGAGATAAGAGAACTTTTAAATGGTTCTTCAGTTCTCTTGGTAAATGAATTAAAATACAAATGGGTGGTTGCTTCTTGGAATAGAGTGGAGAGGACATCTTATCCTACAATCCCAGAATCCCAGAGTTGTTTGGGTTGGAAAGGACCTTAATTTTCATCCCATTCCACCCCTGCCATGAGCAGGGACATGTTCCACTATCCCAGGTTGCTCCAAGCCCTGTCCAGCCTGGCCTTGGACACTGCCAGGGATCCAGGGGCAGCCACCAACAAATCTGGATAGATTTGACTCCCACTGACCACAAATGCAAAGGATCAGGCCCAGTTTGTGAGGAGAAGGGAGATGATGAGGGATGAGCTGATGGATATCCACAGCCACAGAAAGGCCAGGGCAGCAACGTGCCCCAAAGAAAGGGAAATTGTCCTAGTTCCACAAAAATCTTCCAGTTGCTAAAACCTGTTGGTTTTGGACTCTACCAAATAGCCCAGCTGAGGCTTCTGACATTGGGAAAAGTAAATAAATCCATACCATGTGCAAAACAATCAATGAAAACATCCTGCAGTTAATGGGGGAAAACATTTTTCCCAACAACGGCTGATTCCAGATCCAAATTTCTCAGCCAGCTTTTTTGGAAGCGAACCAAGCCATTGAACAGAACTTTACAACTCAACACAGACCGGGGAGCTTTGAAATCTGTGAAGGGATGAAATGCAGGGAGATGTTCTTACATGGAAAACATGGTTGCTCTAGATCAATATGTGAGGTGGGCTAAAATAATTTGCAATTTTATAAAGCGAGAATAAGTCTTTACAGCCCACCTATTTTTTTTGAATTTTTTTTTTCCAGCAATGCAAAGTGAAGAATTCAAGTATGAAGACAAGAAGGCTTTAAATGAAATATAAATATTCACAACATGGCTGTTTGGTGCTATATGGAAAAGCAAATTCTATTTTTTTTCTATTTTCTCTCCCTAAATTAAACCTGTGTTTTGCAAAGTGAACAAAAAAAAAGAATGGATTCATGGTTACAAAAGAGTGGTTATGCTCTCCTGTGCCCAGCACCTCCTCCTCTCTCCCTCACACGCACACAGCCACTGGTAATAAAACTGTAACTTATGATTTCGCACCAATAATATCCCAACAAGGGTGCCTCGATTTTCCCCTGGAGCAAAGGAAAGAGGCCAAAACAATCAACGTCTCTCTTGTGCAGAGCTGAGCTTGGGCTCCACTTGGACTCCGCTCTGTGTCCCCCCTGAGCCTGTGGAATATTCTTTACCTGCCAAACTCCTCAGCCCCAAATGTGATGGTGACCCTGGAGCTTTTTTTGGCCCCTCTCAAAGTCAGGGGAGAAACGGGAGGAACGTGGATCACCCAAAGGTTTCTGTTCCACCAACCCAACACGATCTGTCAGGCAGAGCTGATCGATATTTTCCCAGTGCAGAAACTTTCTGCTGTGAAACCCAAAGGTTCTAAAGATATATTTTAATTTTTCTGGCTTTTGTCAAAAACGATCCCAATTCCTGGTTTCTGGAAGCAGGAACATTTTGCTGTCCCCTCACTTGCTTTGACTGTGGATTACAATGACTTCAGATTTTACCAAGGGCAATTTCTCTTTCTCATCAGTCTCTGACTTGGATCAGCTCACACAGAAGGGGAAAATGCTCCTGGGATGGGAAATCTCTGGGAGCACAGGGACCAGGAGTTGCTGCACACATGGCAGGGGCTGTGCTTTGTGCTTTGGAAGGATTCCTGGTTATCCACACTGTGCAACACGAGGCACTGCCCAGGGAAGAGGAGATGTGCTCTTTGTAATGCACAGTAATTAAATCAGCTCTAATCAACCACAGCATCTCTTTGGGAAGCATCCATGAGTGAAAAGCTCCCCTTTTTTTTTTTTTTTTTTTCTTTTAGTACGAGTTTTTCTCATTAGTTACACCAAAGCTGCATTTAATTCTAGTCCTGGCTGAACTAAACTCAGATGCACAGAGAGGGCGGAGAATAAACTTTAACTCTTCCATTTGGAACTGCCCCTGGAAAGCTGAATATCAACATAATCCCAGTCAGACCCCCTGTGACCAAACATGCACTTAAAGAAAGAGTAAACAGCCAAACGTCCCTGAGCTGCTTTGGCCCCAGCCCTGTTCCTTCCCTTTGGCACTTGTTCCCTTGGAATGATGGATGAACAACTCCGAATTTCAGCAGTTTCTCTTCCCCCTCCCTGTATTGGGATTAAGTGTTTTGCTGTAATTAGTTTCTAATTGCTGTGTCCAAACCACGGGAGTTGAGGGGTGGATATCCATGGACATCTCAGCTCTCCTTGGGCAGGAGGGAGCAAATTTCCTCGGGAGGAGAGGCTGACCATGTTTAATGAGCAGTTCTGGCCTGACAAATGGTTGTGTAAAACACTTCCTCCCTTCCCATGTGCTCCCTGCGTGCCTGGGCCCTCGGAGTGCCAAGCTCTTCACTTTTGGATTAAGTATCACACGCTCCACAATTATTTTGTCTCCTTGTCAGATGCTCGCTGTGGAGAGAGGCCACTGCCTTTGTTCCCCACCTGGGTGGTGTTAATGGGCTGCTCAGTCACCCCAGACACACAGAACAATCAGGGATTTCTCAGCTTTAGGGGAAAACCAATTTCCACCCCCCTCCCCGCCCCGTCAGTACCCTCAGCTCCATTCCAGGTGCAGAATATTGGAATGGAATCGTGGAATGGTTTGGGATGGAAGAGACCTTAAAGCTCATCCAGTTCCACCCTCTGCCATGGGCAAGGACACCTTCCACTATCCCAGGGTGCTCCAAGCCCTGTCCAGCCTGGCTTGGGACACTTCCTGATGAATCTGAATTTATCTGCACCTCTTTGCAGCCTGAATCTGCAGTTAAGCTCTGCCCACAATCCCTGCCCAGGAAATCTGAGGATCCTCTGTGACCCTCCGTGACCCTCATGAGTCCCTTCCAACTCAGGAGATTCTGTGAGCCCAGGACTGGGTGAAAACTTGAAGAGAACAAATCTTCACACTACATTTTACAGCTGAAAAATTTGAAAATAAAAATTCAGCGAATTCCCATTGAAATGTGACCCCCAGAATTGCACCAGCCTCAATAAATCTCATTGTCCTTGGCTAAAATATCCTCAAATAATTCTCCAGTTTTAACCAGGCACATCTATTAACTGGCCTCACCCAGATGAGAAAAAAACTGGGAAAGAACATCCCTTTTATTGGATCTTCAAAACATTTTCCAGTCAAAAATTTGATCCAAACTGGGGCTTAACATTTAGAAGTTAGACTTGGCATTTTAAGATCTGGTCGATACAAAGCCTGGGACAAACCAGAAGAAAAAAAAAAAAAAAAAGATTGTTGAACAAAACCTGAGCTGAGCCCATGATGGATGGACCCTTTCTTTGGTCTCATTCAGCACTGAAACCACCCGTTGGCTTGGCCACCCTGAGCTCAAATATTATTTAATGCTGGCGTAAAAAGAAAATAATAATTCTGCAGTGTGAGTGTTCCACAGCGCGGCTTCCAATTCACCTCTGGCCTTCCAGGCTCTGGGCAATGATTCATTTTCCTCCTGACAGGAGGGGTACAGCATTCTCGGCACTTCTTGGGTGGAAGAAAGTTTGTAGGAAGCAAATCCACAGCGAGCCATTAAACTTGATGAGGATTAATCCCCTCCCCTCGCTGGTTTCATGTCCAAAATGCATCGATGGCTTGGAGGATTGAGCTGAAGTCCCCAGCTGGGAGCAGAGCTGTGATCTGGGGGTTTTGGGGAGTGTGTATGTACGACCTAACTAATGGTGGAACAAACCCCAGTGCTCTGGGCTTGGGGAGTCCCACTCCAGCAATAACAGATTGTAAAAGATCAAGTTTCAGCACAATTAGCTCCTGGCTGCAGTTTATTACCCCATCGGAGATTTAAAACATGATTTTTTTCCCCCCCCTTGCTGCATTCCAACAATACTTAAGTGTCTGGAGCTGACACTGTAAAACAATAATAGAGTGACAAATATCTGTCTATCCAAAGACAAACCCAGTGGCTGAGCTTGTTTGGAGACAGTGAATTGTAAAACAAGCTTTCAAATGGCCTTTTCTCCTTCTTCTCGCAGGTTACAGGGCTGAGTGGAAATGTTTGTGGTGTCTTGTTTGGTTTCTACTGTTTGGTGGCATTTCAGGATGGTTGAGGCTTCTGAAGGACAAGGCCCAAGGGCTGAAGGAAGAAATCCCAGTTATTTCTCCAGCAGAACTGAAGGCCAACACCCAATACCTCAATGTGAAAAAGAAATAGGTGGATTAAATTCCTTTCTGCAGATGTGCAGTTCTTCCCAGTGGATGTCAGGAGTCCCTGGACATCCCCTGGGATGACATGGAGAGCATTCCAGCAGTTTTATTTCCTTGGGCTGGATGGAACATGTTGGAACAGCATTTGCAGGACACCATGAGCAGGAATATGTTTGGGGACATCTTGCTCTGCTGCTTTTTAATAAGAACACCCTGCAAGCAGCCCTGCAGCTTCCAAAGCACCATGCCAAGAGTGAGCAAGAGAAAGCAAAGCACACAGGGGGGAAAAAGGGGAAGCTGGGAGCTGCCAGGGTCGATCTGGGAGCGTTTCCATGGATTGGAAGTGAGAAGCATCGTGCATTTTGCAAAACACGGAGTTGCAATTACGGGAGCAAATTGTAGCGATTAGAGCGGGTATGAAACTTCTCAATGACACAATAAACAGCAGGGCAGAGTTATTTCCATTTAATTAAAGCCCTGTTTACCCAGACCCAAATGTTTCAATCCTAAGCAGGACCACGTCTGCCCCATTGCTGTGGGTGTTGTGTGAAGCTGTGCAGGTGAAGGTGTCACAGGAGCTGCCCTGGTGTCTCCCTGCTCCCCGGAGGGTCTGCAGGGCAGCTCTGCTCCAGGAATGGGTCAGCACAGCAGAAGGAGTCTCCAGGAATCCAGGGGTGGACTGGGGCCTAAGGAAATACAGAGCAAATGCAACAACCCTAGGCTGTTCAGTGTCTTCCTTGCTTTGGGTGGGATTCAGCTCACTGAGTTCTGCCCAGCTCTAGGCCACCTGTCTGGTTTAAGCTGTTCCTCAAGTCCAGTTCAAAGACAAGCACAGAGGGAAGTTACAAATGGAGTTGTGCCACCTCCCTCTCATTGGGGTCTTACATAGGTGCTTTCCTTTTTCGGGGAATCATGGAAACATGGAACAGTTTGGGTTAGAAGGGACCTTAAAGATCATTTAATTCCACCCCTGCCATGGCAGGGACACCTTCCACTATCCCAGGCTACTCCAAGCCCTGTCCAACCTGGCCTTGGGCACTGCCAGGGATCCAGGGGCAGCACCCTGTGCCAGGGCCTGCCCACCCTCCCAGGGAGTGTCCAGCTCAGAGCAGACACCTCATCCTGGAGAGCATCTCCATCCAGGAGATGGAGAAGCCAAATCCCAGCTTTCCTGGGTAAGACTACTGTGCTGGAGGGTGTTACTGGTGCCACAGAAGCTGCAGCTCCAGCCTGAGTGCTTCCAAAGCCACCAGGACAAGGGGATTTGGTGGTTTTGTTGGCTGCCTGCGCGGGGCGGTTTGAGCCCAGCCTGGTTTCCACAGGTCAGGCTTAAGGCACGCTGGTGGAGAGGTGCAGGAGCCAGCCTGCAGTGCCAGAGCCTGTGGATAAACACAGCCTGCTCTCCGTGCAGGAACAGCAGAGCCCTGCAACGTCATTTTCCAGTGATGTCGATCTGGCACCTTCCTGCTGTGCTAAACTCACTCTGAGGGAGTCAAGTGAAAAAAAAAAAGATTAAAAAAAAAAAAAGTGGGAAAACCAACAATGCTAAAAAAAGGCTTGCTAAATTTAGGATAAAGCTGAGGATGCATTGGTCAGTGTCCAAGGGAAGTGGCCCAATGACCTGATTACTGCTCAGCAAAGTCGATGGGAAAAGCTGAAACTGGAAAACTCGATCGGTTTTATGACCTTTAAGGAGTGCAGTCAGAAAAGGGAGTTTAGTGCCTCTATCTTCCCATTTGTTTGTAATATTAGTCATTCTTAGAAGAGGGCCTGACTCACGCTGCCAGAGTTTTTCCTCCTGTATAAACTAAAACTCTGTGACATTCAGTTATTTCATTATTTTAGGCCCCTCCCAAATTAATGCTCTCCCTGAAGCACCTTCTCCTCCCAGTGACACCAACTCTGCACAGAACAACATCTGGCACTTGTTCTTTCCACTCCACTCCAGGCGCCTACTGGAGGTGGCCAAAATTAGCAGCACATTCACCCTCAGTGCTGAGGGGATGAACATCCAAATTCAGGGCTTTCAACTTAATTTAGGGCTAGAATTTTCTGGTCTGGCACATGCTGGTATCTCTGCACTCAGAGGCACTCTAACATGTTTATCTTCATGTGTTTATGAGTTCATGAGCTGAGAAAGTGAGGATTGGGCAATAAAGATCATTCCACTGAAATCATCACCCCCACCCCAATCAACCTGGAGATTTCACACTTGATTTTAAAAAGATGGGCTGCAAATCACGGCTGCATTTTTCTGCTGATTCCTCCTAGGTGCCACCCCTGTTTTACGTGGATGTGGAGATGGAAGGTCTATTTATAAATTACAACCTGATCCCATCTGCACAGAGCCATCAGATCTGGACTGGATGCCAGCTCGGAGCTGTAATCCCCAAATGTGCCCTTGGAGCCCTCCACCAGAAGTGTTCTGGGCAGAGACCTTCCCCATTTGGCTCCAAACCACCCCGCAGGTGTTCAGTTCAAGGAGTGTCACCAAGGTGTGAGGCAAAGCAAGCCATTCCAGCCCAGACTGGTTAATACTTATTTTCTTTCCTGCTAATTGTACCCGCAGCCAGCGGATTCCCTCATTAGCCGCGGGAACGCCGCTGAATCCCCGTGGCTGCTTTCTCCCTTCCCGCCTGGCACGGGTTTTATTCCCAAAGTTGGCAGGCTGGAAAACTGGCCTGGCTCCAACCCTCCCAGAGCCTGGAACACAAGCCTTGCACAACCCTCCCAAGGCACCACTTTCCCCGTTGCCACCTCCGCTGGCAGCGCCGTCCCGGGCTGTTCCCTCTTGCCCAACATCCCGATGTTCCCCTGGGAAAGCTGACGGCTCTGTCTGGAATAGAAAATGATGTTTGAAAACAAAGACACGTGGCAGTGGTGGAAGGGACAGCTGAACGTGCTCACCGAGGGAGAGGGATGATTAATTGTGGGGAAATCTAAGATTTGATCACGGTGGGGTGGTGAAAACAGCGCCGCACTTCATTCCCACTTCATTTCCATGCAGTTCATTCTGGTTTCCAGTCTCAGCAGAGGCTTTGGCTGCTTGGGAGGGATTTGCAGCATCCCCAAGAGATGCCATGGTCTGGGCAGTCCTCAGGAGCAGCCCCGAGGGCAGATTTGTCACCAGCTGTCCCCTGCCTGCTGGGCACGAGCTCTGCCTAAATTCAGCTGAGAGGGGGATGAAACTCAACCCAAACTCGGAAAACAGAAGGAATTGATCTGCCCAGTGAGTGCCCAGAGCTCTGGGTCAGCTTTCTGCCTCCTGAGTAACCACACCAAGCAGCCAAGTCCCGAACTCAGTGGGATGCTTTCATTCCATCTGGGAATTGTGGAGCTCCAATCCCCATCATTGGGTGGCTTCAACTCACGGGATCCTGGAATGGTTTGGGTGGGAAGGGACCTCAAAGCCCATCCAGTTCCACAGGGACACCTCCCACTGTCCCAGGCTGCTCCAGCCTGGCCTTGGACACCTCCAGGGATCCAGGGGCAGCCACAGCTTCTCTGGGAATTCATCCCAGCCAGGAATTCCTTCCCACTATCCCATCCATCCCTGTCCTCTGTTAAAGTGAAGCATTCCCTGTGTCCTGTCCCTCCATCCCTTGTCCCCAGTCCCTCTCCAGCTCTCCTGGAGCCCCTTTAGGCCCTGCAAGGGGCTCTGAGCTCTCCTCAGAGCTTTCTTTCCTCCAGGCTGAAAAACCTAATAAACGAAATAGGAATATTAAATATATTTGTTAACAACAAATGTTATAAATATTGAATTTAAATCCACATTTAAGACCTTTCCCTAAATGATTGACCAGAGGTTTATGACACAAGTCAGTAACTAAACATGATTTGTTTAAAGAACAGTTCCATTTTAAAAAGCAAATGTTGTCAAACCATTCATGGGGGAGAAAAAAGTGCCTTTGGCGTTGTATTAACGATATATTTTTAATTTCCCAGTTGCTGCAGTCTCGCTGTTTGCATTTAAGGCTGTCAGAAAGAATTGTTTAATAAGTGCCATGGAACAAAGAGGCTGGAAATCACCTCCCTAGGAAAGCTAGGAAAGCTTTCAGCAGGAACCTGGAGGAAGAAAAGCCCGGTCAATACTGCTCGGAAGTGCCTGTTTGTGCTGCAATTAAAGGAATTTTGATATATTAAACCTTCTGTGGGGCTGAACAATGTCTCCTGAGGGAATGGCAGAGGGATTGTAGGGAACAGGGATAAACTGGTGTCACGACTGGCAGCGCAGGGATCTCTGGGAGGATGTGCTCACTTTTTAGGAGCAGCATTTTTCCAAGGCAAGTCCAGCAAAGTTTGGCTTAATCCAGATCTAGCAAGGACAGGCAGGAGGAGGGATGGCTATGGGGAAATTCCTCTTCCATCCTCCCACTGGAGGAAAAACTCATCCATCTCCTCTTGCTCCTTTGCAACTTGATCATGAACTTCATGGAAATGAAATATGGGGGCTGAGATATTGGTAAAAATCCCTGGGTTTGGTGGGAAAACCCAGAGGATTTCACTGATATTGGGGTGGTTTTATTGGGTTGATTGGTTCTGGGTTTTTTGTCTGGTTTTTTTTTTTTTTTTTTTTTATTTTTTTTTTTAGCATGGAGCTTCATCTTTATAATTAATAAAACCAAATGTCAGAAAACACCATCTGGCATGAATTCCTGGCCTAAGGAACTGCACAGCACCAATCTGAGCTTTTTCTCCTGATGAAGCATCCCTCCCCAGCAGGTCTGGGACAGCTTTTAGCAGGAGCAGCACATTTCCAGCCCAGTTTTACAGAACTTTTCCTTGGCTTTGTCCTCCTTACACAACCCTGACATTTCAAATGTCAGCTTTTTATTGAGCAAGAGACTTGGAGGAGTTAAAGTGGCCTTGAAAAATAATCCCCAGAACCCAGCCCAGGTCTCCAGGGAGCTCCTGCTCTGCTGGAAGGACCTGGGAGCTCTGCTGGGGCACTTCCAGGACCTGCAGTGCTCTGGAGGCTCCTCCAGGCCATCCCTCACCTTGAGTTTTACCCCATAATTATCCCCTCTCAGCCTCTGAGCTTTGTTTCCTGCTCTCATCCGGGCCAGGACAGGGCTGGGTGTGCATGGGAAGCTCTCCACGCCCTCTGGGAGTGCTGAACTTTGCAGGGAGTTGGGAATTTTGGCACCTTCCAGCAGAGCTGGGGCACTGCTGAACCAGTTTGAGGAGCCCTGAGCACGAGGAGGGGCGTTTTAATCTGGAGGAAAGCACTTTAATCCCTCCTGCCCCTCAGCTCCTCGTGCTGGGGATGTTTCCTTCCCAGTCCAGCTCATGCTGCAGCTTGGGCTGGTGGCACAGTGCACGAGGAGTGCCAACAGCAATTCCTGGGGCACAACACTCACAGAATTCCAGGAGCACTGGGAGTGGAAAAGCTCTTCAAGGTCACTGAGTCCAAGCTGTGCCCAATCCCCACTTTGTCCCCAGCTCAGAGATCTGAGTGCCACCTCCAGGAGTTCCTGGGGCACCTCTAGGGATGGTGAAACCTCCCTGGCAGCCCCTTCCAATGCCTGGCCATGCTTTCCATGGGCAAATTCCTCCTCATGTCCTGAGGCTGTTCCTCTCCTCCTGTCCCTGTTCCCTGGAGCAGAGCCCGACCCCCCTGGCTGTCCCCTCCTGTCAGGGAATTGTGCAGAGCCACAAGGGCCCCCCTGAGCCTCCTTTTCTCCAGGCTGAGCCCCTTCCCAGCTCCCTCAGCCTCTCCTGAGGCTCCATTCCCTTCCCAGCTCTGTTCCCTGTCCTGGACACATTTCAGCCCCTCCATGCCTGACTCACCATTCAAAAAGCAAATATTTGGAGGCCCAGGTAAATCCTGGGTGCAGAGGGGGTGGAATCACCTGGTTCTGTTGGATTCTCATTGGATTCTGTGAGCAGGGGTGGTGGGAGGGATCTGAGCACCAAGGGCACAAAGCTCCTCCATGCCTGGAGCCACCTCACCAAATGATCAAGATTTTGAGGAGGGTGAAGAGAAGAAAATAGGAAAATGGGACCAGAGTTTCTCTGATCATTGTCAGGCTCCTGTAACCAAGGGTTCCACTGTTCCCAAAGCCAGAAGAGAGGGGAAAAAGAAGTGTTGGGGGTGTGGGAAGGCAGAGAGCCTGTTCTGGAGAGAGGAAAGATCTCCTTGAAGAGTGCCAGCACAGCTCCAGGCACTCTGGGGTTCCTGCTGTGGCCGTGGCCAGGGCTCTGCATGGCTGGGATGAGGAGCTTGGATGGCAAATGCAGTCTGGGGAGGGAGGACGATGCTGGGAGGGACTGGCAAACACCTCCAGCTGCTCCAGCAAACAGCCACGAGGGCTGGGATTCAGGCCCTGCCTCTCATTAGCAGCAGCTCCCTGCTTCCAGGCCCTTTACAGGATGGAGGGGTTTAAGAACACATTTTACCATCCATTTAATGTAACAATATTAAGCTCGATTTGGCAAGGCCACTTCAGACATAAAACTTTAAAATGAGCTTTTTCAGAGCATAAAATCACAATTGGTCCTGCTAGTAAAAGGATAAAATAAATGTCTATTCACCCTAATTGCTGTCAAACTTGTGATTTTTTTTTGTTTTGTTTTCTTTTATATGTAGTAAAGCCAACGTGGTTTTATTGTATAGGGTGCAAACGCTCACCGTGTAATATTATAAATCCTGCAGAGAATTAAGCATCTGCACATTTTTCCTGGCTGTTTCTTGCTTTAACTCGAAACGTCTGTGAGCCCTGGCACAGAAGGGAAGTCTGTGGGCGAGCCTGATCCCACCTCTTTTCCAGCCCCACTCTTTCCGAGCCCTTTGCTCGTGTGCTGGCAGCGGGGATCTGTGGGGCTGAGAGCAGCTGGTGACAAACTGAGCAGGGTGTCAGACAGGATTCTGACACTGAACATTCATGGGGTTGATTGATCCACCTCGTTATCCCAAAAGCTGCAAGGAGCCAGCCCTCCTGCAAGCTCCAGCTGGAAAACAAGAATTGTGAGATCAGCTCCTCCTGCCCCCGAGCCAGTGTGGGAATTGTTGGAAGCAGGAGCTGAGATCTCTGACCTTTGCTAAACTCTGCTTTGCTTCCCGGGTCTCCCTGTGCTTCCAGAACAGCTCTGCCTGCTGTAATTCCATCAGAAATTCCTGCTCTGCCTTCATCTTGTCCCTGAAAAACCCTACAAGGAACTGTTGGATCCCTCTGAGCTTTGCTAAACTCTGCTTTGGTTAATGGGTCCTGGGGTCTCCCATGGCTCCAGAGGACACAGCCTCAAGCTGCACCAAGGGAAATACAGGTTGGATATTAGGAAAAAGTGTTTTACAAAAAGGGTGATAAAGTTCTGGAATGTTCTGCCCGGGGAGGTGGTGGAGTCACCATCCCTGGGTGTGTTTAACAAAGCCTGGATGTGGCACTGGGTGCCAGGGTTGAGTTGAGGAGGTGGGGTTGGGTTGGACTCGATGACCTTGGAGGTCTCTTCCAACCCAGTGATTCTGTGAACAGCTCTGCCCGCTGCAATTCCACCAGGAATTCCTGCTCTGCCTCCCCCTTGTCCCTGAAAACACCTCCCAGGAGCTCTGAGGGTTTGGTGGTGCCCTGGCAAATCTTCCACCAAGGAATGGGCAGGAATTGCCCCATTGCACCTGGCCTGTGGATGAGAGTAGAGGGAATTGTGGAAGGAAACAGCCCCAAAAGGCTCCAGGTGATCCCAGATACATCCCAGGGCCTGGAGGGTGCTGGATAACCTGGGACAAGCACCCAGCAAGGCCTCAGCAAAGCAGTGAACACAAAAAGAACAAAAATCTCTCAGTTATTCCTGTATTTCTTTTCCTTCAAGGTTCTCTGACCTTCCAGAGATCATCCAGAGCTACCTGGGTGGGACCATCCCAGAGATGGGAAGAGCAAAATGGAACATGTGAAATTTTGAAAGGTGTTTTTTGAGGTATTTTTTGAAAAACAGCAAAGGATTTGTCTGAGTTGGGGCTGGAAGAGCTGGGACAGGCAGTGTGTGACAGAACCCTGCTCCTGCCACTCCTCCATCTCCCACCACCACTGCTTCTGCTTTTTCAGTGCTTCACCCAGACACAAATATTCCCCTTCCCTTTGTTTTCATGGCAAAGAACAAGAGATGCATTTGCTCATTGGGAAATGGCACAAATTTGGGACTCACCAACAGCTCCAGGCTCCTCTGGGAGCTACTGGGAGCTCTGGGCACAGCAATAACACAAAAATGATCCTTCAAAAGCTTCAAAAAGCTTCCAAAATGATCCTTTTCCATTGTCACTGGTGGCTCCAAGGAGCCCTGGTCGTGCCAGGCATCTCCTGCCCAAAAGGGAGCCAGAAGGGAGGCTCTTGTTTCCAAAACAATTTCATCATTTCCTTTATTTACTTCATTATCACTTCAATCTGCAAATGAGGTTTCAGTTGGGGCTGAAAAAAATAGAGAGAACATTTTCCACCTTACAGTTTTCCATTAGTTTCTTCCAATTTTGGAAAAAAGAATTACGATGGGTTTCTCAAAAGTTTTACGTTGATTTTTTTTAAATCTTTACCAGTTCAAGCCCAGCAGAGATTTTGTACAATGACATTTAAAATTAAATTAAGGAGATTCACACCACTTTTACTTCTGTTGCTCCTCGTGGGATTCTTTGA